>OW052220.1:59517930-60068368 GCA_932526605.1 Nephrotoma flavescens | reverse complement strand
ATATATATATATATATATATATATATATATATATATATATATATATATATATATAATATATATATATATATATATATATATATATATATATATATATATATATATATATATATATATATATATATATATATATATATATATATATATATATATATATATATATAATTATAATAAGAATTAAAATAATTATATTTTATTATTATGTATAATCTATATTCTGATAAAAAAAATATTTACATTTTATTTATTTCTAAGATAATTTTACAAGTATTTATAATTATTATAATAAACAAAAAAAAACTAATGTTAAATACAAATTAAAAAAAAATATGTATATATATATAAATATATTACCCGTTTTAAATCAAGAATGATTTTGTTTATTATAATATTACACGCAATATTATAATAACAGATACTATATTGTAACTCTTTAAAAAAAAAAAATATTTTAATATTACAAAATAGTGACAGTAGTAGCAATTTATCAATAAAAAATCAAACATTGTATTTATTGTTTGTAAATAGTAACGAAATTAATTAATATTTAGTGTAATATATTTTTTTTTTTGAAGCTCTTTGATATTTTATGTTTTATTTAAATTGTGTATCGATGTGAATTTTCTTTTTTTTTAATTTAATTAATTAATTATTATCTGTATAATATTATAAAATATAATGTTGCATAAAATAATAATTTTAATTTTTAATTAAACGATCAGCATGCTTGAGCCGTAAATGTGATCGTAACGTATCGATACGACTATATGTTGCTGGACAATAAGGACACATAGAACGTTGTGATGTATGTGAATGATAGTGATGCCAACGATTAGTAACTTCTTTACCGCATGATGTGCATCGCCACATTGTACCCGGATCCCCGGATGGTGTAAACATATTTTGATAGGACATCTGATGACAGTGATGCAGTCCGCTATTTAAATTTGTCAGCGATCCGCGATGTGATGATTGAAGCTGATGCTGTAGTGATGATGTATGATGATGAAGCTGCCCCCCCGGCCCTGCAACCAACAAACACACCATTTTTGGGCAAAATTGAAGCCGCCCGTTGAAGTTTTCACAGACAATTCAAGTATTTTTAAGAGTAGTTTAATTTTTTTTTTTATAGAGGAAAGTAGAGGTAAAAGTTTTTTTTTTGCTTATCAAGACAGAAGACAAAATTTAGAATTTTTTTTTTTTAATAATTGTTGGTGAATATAATATTATTTTTATTTTATGTGTGTGTAAAAAAAATTCGTTTGATAGCAAGAAAAAAAGTTATGTAAAATATAAAATTTTAGAAATTTTCTAAAAAAAACAAAATAAAAATTATTTTAGAAAATTTTAAAAATTTTTATAAGTTAGATAGAAAAAATAAATAAATAAATTTTTCTTAAAAAAAATACATCAAAAAGCAGATTTTTGTCTCAAAATTCAATTTCATATATATTTTTGTATCATTTTCGGTATATTTATATCAGGCAAATAAAGAAGGCATATTTTTAATATATGAAGACAGAATGTTGTGATAGTTAAAAAAAAAATTATTTAGCTTGATTTTTATTATTATTTATATTTATATATATAACGTATCTATCTATAAAAAGTATATATATACATATTAATATATAAATATATATATATTTGAGGGTGGGGGCCGGGGAGGAAAATTAGACACATTTTTCTTTTTTGTGTACAAAATATTCTAATAATTTTGTTCCGGATGTTTTGATCGTGAATGCATCAACAATGTATCGCTACGTGTATAAACGGCTGGACATAAATTACACGAATATTTTCCAGGAAAATGAACATAGTAGTGATTTCGTATGTTGCATACAATTTTTCCACAGAGACGGCATCGTCGCCTTTCATCTAAATGGCTCACCTTCTCGAATAGTTGTGTTATACGCCATGTTTTTAATTCTGCAATTTTCGGTATTTTGTTGATTTTTTAATTTAAATATTAAAACAAAAAGTGGAGGAACAAACATCCGGAATATTATTTATACTAAATTATTTTTAATTTTTTTTTACTTTAATTTTGTTTTATTAATTTTCAAATTTCAGTATTTGTATTTTGTTTGATTTATATTTTTAAAAAATAATTTAAACGTAATAATAATAATAATAAAAGGATGGTTACGACTTTGTTAAATTTTTGCGATTTTTTTCGAAAAAAAAAATTAAAATTATATAAAATTCATTTTTAATATATTTTTTTGTAAACATAATGTATAAAATGTATAATATATTCGCAAGCAAAATACAAACCAAGCAAGATGCAGGCAGGTATAATAATATTAAGATATTTGTATAATAATATATAGAGGTAAACGTTTTTTTTTTTATTTAAGAATACTATTTTTTTAAATCGTAGGACGTAGAAACAAAATAAATTTTTTTGTTTTAAATAATAAAAACACATGTGTAATAATAACACATCAAAATATTTTTAATTCCTTGAAAATTTGATCTTTTTATCTATTTTTTTTTAAATACAACATTAAATGCACATTTTTTTAAAAATAAATAATATAATCGATATAAGGTTTTTTTCATTATTTTTTTAATTTAAAATTTAAAAATATAAAATTTACAGTATAATATTATTATTATTATTTTTATAAGAACAAAATAGTAACATATATAATTTTCTTCTTGTTTAAATAATTAAAAGATCATCATTTTCAATAATATATATTTTTATGAAATAAATAAATAAATAAATAATAATTTTGAAATGATTAATTTTGGCACATTCATAATATTTTTAAAATAACATGGAAGAACAGTTAATATTATATATTAATACTGCGTAATGACGAAATAAAATAAATAAAATACATCCTTAAAAATAATAAATAATATAATTTTGAAAATAATGCACATAAATCACATGTAATACTAATAAAATTTAAAGCATTAAATAATTACATTTATATTACTTTAAATTTAAAATTATTTGTGTAAAAAATAGCTTTTCAACCAGACTTTGTATAAAAAAATTATTTAATGAGGTATAAATTGAAAACTAATTTAATTCGTCAAAACACAATGATGATCTTTTAAAAATACAATGTAAATAAAAAAAAACAAACAAATAAATTTTGCAAAATTTTATATAGTTCAATAGGGTGTGTGTGTGTGTGTATGTTTTATGTTTTGCATATTACCTCAACCAATTTAATTTAAAAAAAAGAAAGAAAATAATAATAATTTAGATTTTAAAATAATTTATATGTGTTTTTTGTTTGTTTAAATCTATACATTAATTATTATAATATATTATATAAATTGTAATTAAAAACTAAAATTAAAAAAAATCAGGTATATTTTTATTTTTATTAATATCCTTTACGGTTATTATTTTATTTATATATATATTTATTTAGTTTGGTTATTAATTTTTTATTATGATCTTGAAATTTTTTATTTTTAATATGTTTTAAAACGTATTACAAATTATAATATTATTATTTTTATTTATTTATTATATATAAATTAAATAACTAGTAATATTGCACGTTCGGTTCGTTATATTTTTATTTTTTTTTATTTAATAATTGTTTGATTTAATTATTATTAAATATTTGGGTTTAGCACCATACCATTTCTATCACAATCAAAAATGTTTTTTCTTTTTTTTTAATTATTCTAATCATTATCTAACTGTTTTTTTTTAATTAAACCGTACCATCATTTTTGTTTTAATTTTTTTTTTATTATACTGGTATATTAATTTTAATAATATTAAATTGTTGGATTAGCAAAAAAAAAATCGAATTAAATAATAGAAAAAAATATTTATTAATTAAGACTGTGTCTCATTCCCAGTTTTACTGATTTTTATCACATAAATTATAAACGTAAAATAAAAATAAAAATTGTTTGTCCATCACATAATACCAAAACTAAATTTTTAAACAACACAGCCTGCCATAAAAATAATTTTAAAATAAATAATAAGCCAAATTTTTCATTTCTAGAAATCCCCATAATATTTCTCGTTGTATTTTTACCACAAAAAAAAAAAAAAAAAATCAAACATATCGATTTTTTTCTATTATTCAATTATTTATAAAATTAATAAAATATTTTTTGTTTTGTTTTATATTTTAATTACAATTATACGATTTGATAGAGGTAAAATGTCTATATTCTTAATTCTTAAATTCAATATATTAATATTTTTTTTTATATAACTTAACTAAAAAACAAAAAATTATAACATAAAAAAACAATAAACAGTAATAAAAAAAAATTATATAATAGTACTAAAGTAATTAATTACTCGTATAAATATTTAATTTATAATTATAAAAAAATTATGCCCGTTTCAAATATTGCAAATTGTTTAATTAATATATTATTTTAATAATTAGGTTTTAATTAAAATTAAATATATATATATATATATATATATATATATATATATATATATATATATATATATATATATATATATATATATATATATATATATATATATATATATATATATATATATATATATATATATATATATATATATATATATATATATATATATATATATATATATATATATATATATATATATATATATATATATATATATATATATATATATATATATATATATATATATATATATATATATATATATATATATATATATATATATATATATATATATATATATATATATATATATATATATATATATATATATATATATATATATATATATATATATATATATATATATATATATATATATATATATATATATATATATATATATATATATATATATATATATATATACCGGGTGATTTTTTTAAGCTGAAATTTTCAAATATCTCGGCAAATAAACACTCTACGGGAAAAAAGTCCATTATCAAAATTTAATCATTTCGGGGGGATAGATGGCGCTGTTAAATTAAATTTATATTAAATTTTTTGTCGATTTCTCTTACTAAGAACCAATGCATCAAATAAATGATTTTTTTGTATTTTATTTTAAAAATATCGATTCAGTTCGAAGATTATTTAGAAAACAAAAAGACATGTTTGCGTTAGGCTATTAATAAAATACAAAATGGAGTATTTAACTGTACAAGAAAAAATTGAAATGGCCCTGGTTTATGGAGCAGCTGCCCGTAGTCTTGATAATGCTGTCACTTTCTACGCTCCGCGTTTTCCGAATAGGATTCGGTCACGTGCTTTATTTTACCGGACTGTTAACCAATTTACTACCGATAGAAGTGTCCAACCGAAAAAAGGACTCGTTGCTCGCAACAGTCACTGAGGAAGGTAATGAAATTGAATCCAAATCTGCAATAAAAAATAGGGGTGGGTTCCTATTTTAATTGCAAAGTTACCCCCGCCCCACCTACAAGAAGGGGGGAGGGTACTAATTTTAGCACTAATGTGTATCCCCTGGAATGATTAAATTTTGATAATGGACATTCGTTTCGTAGAGTGCATATTTTCCGAGATATTTGAAAGTTTCAGCTTAAAAAAATCACCCGGTATATATATATATACATATATATACACTGGTTTTTAGTTAACAAACTTATTTTATCAGATTAATTATTTTTAATAATAAATTATATTTAAAAAAATATATAGTTTGTTATAATTAAAAAAACAAAGTTATTAAAAAATTTAATAAAAATAACATTTTAATATAAATAACAAAAAAAAAAGTAAAATAATAATAAAATTATATATTATTAAATATACATTATAAAATATCAACATTTAAACTCTGGCAAATTGTATATATAAAAAAACTAAATAGTTAGTTTTATTAATATTGGTATTAATTATAATAATAATATTATGTAAAAAATATCTGTGTTACTTATAATTAATATGTAATTTTATATAAAGAAGGAGTTTAATGATGCTTAATTTTTTGAATATTTATTTTTTTTTTAATTATTATTACATACAACTAAAATTCTAAAAATTGCTATTAAAATTAATAAATTTAATAAAATTGTGTAATTTTTTATAAAAAAAAACTCCTTCTCGATATTTTTTTCATGATAGCTAATTGGTTAATAATAATAATTTTTATATTTTTCATAATAATAATGAAGGCCTCAATTTATTACTAAAATAAATGTTGCTTCTTGTAATTTTTATCATTTTCTATTACCAAATCATCTTCGTCATCCGAATTGCCACCAATGAGATTCCAAAAAAAATTATTATTTCTAGACGAAGGTGCCGCCACTGTTGTACGTTGTGATGTTTGTTGCAGCGATGAATTTAATAAATTATTATTAAAATATAAATTATTATAATTATTATTCCAATATGAATTTAATGGTCAGTCGGATGTACCACCTCCTTGTGCTGAATGCGCTACATTAAAACTTTTTGCTAGGGCTGCTGCAGCAGCTGCCTGTTGTGCTATCGATGGTGCCATCAAATTTTCAAATTTTCTCGTATCCGGATTATACATGGGATGCTTAAATTTGCAATGCGTTCTCAAATTATCACTTCGCGTATATGTGGCGCTACACAGCGGACACTCAAACCGTCCAGGAAAATGCACATGATAATGATTACGAATATGGGTTACAACTTTTCCGCATATTTTGCATCGATGCAAATTGCAGCCACCGGATACTCGGTCGAATGTGAGCCGCATGTGCCAGGCCTTTGAGCCTGAAACACAATACATCCGTTTTTTGTTTACATTTTATATATAATTTTTTTTGTTCGATTTTAATTTTAAAATTTATTTATATAATTTTTTTTTTTAATTTTATTATATTTACGATCACCAAAAAGAATGAACAATTAAAGACAAAATATATATATATATAAAGAAAAAATAATAATATTATTAATATTAAAAAGTAGCGCACAAATCAACCGTCTCTTCTTTATAATTTTTTTTTCTATAAATTTAATTAATATTTCAAATTTTAATTTATATTTAAAAAGTATATATATAAATTATTGGATATAGTAAAAACGTCAATATAATAAATTAAAAAAAAAAAATTATAAATTTAATATTTAAAAATTTATATATGTATATATAATATTTAAAATTAAAAAAAACGTATTCACCAACCAGCACCAAAATATAGAGCGCGGAAAAATCGCGTAGCAAAATATGTAATGTGATTTAATAAAAAAAAATATTTAGATTTTCAAAATATTTTAGCGAAATTGGTTAGAACAAATTAAATTAAAAAAAAAAATGTATTAAATAAAGGCCAATGTGTATTTTAATTATGATTTTATTAATATATATTTTAGATAAACTAGTTAAAAATATTATTTTAATATATTTGGCCGATTAGTTTTCGATGCATTAAAAAGAAGGGCATCGTAAATCACTATTAAATTAAAAAAAAAAACACATTTTTAATATTAATATTTTAAAAGGACAAATTATAAAAAAAAAATGTTGAGGTAATGGTAAAAGGACAGTCACATACATTTTGCTTTGGCTTAATATGGTTTTTAATTAGGCAGGAAAATAGAATATATAATATAAAAAAAAATATATGTATATAAAATTCTACTAATGTACAATGATTTAATGTTAAAAAAATATAAAAAATAATTAAAAAAAAAACCATTCCCCACATGTTTATATCACTTATAACTGTTTTTAAAAAAATATAAATAAAATATTTAACTAGTTTATGTAAAATATAATGTATAATTTTAAAAATATACATTTTTATTTTGTTTGGTTTAAATTAGGTGCTAGCCAAAGAGCCAATATATATGTATATATAAAAATAATAGTGTTTTCCAAGATTTTTTTTTTAATTTTTTGTTTTATATAAAAATAATTATATATAGATATATAATATATATTTTGAACAATTTTACTGTACAATTAATTTAAATAATTCTTAAAAAAAATTTTTTTCCAGTAATTTATTTTTTTTTTCATTTCAAACGAATTTGTTAAAACACATTCATGCGTAATAGTAATAATAATAATAGTAATCATATATAAATAAATAATATATAAATATAATAATAATAATGTATACATGTTTTTTTTATTTTTATATATTTTGTTTATTTTTATTTTAAATTATATTTTTTTTTTAAATCCAGAGAATTAAAAAAAGATATATAATTTTAATTATAAAGAAAAAGATCACTGTTTTGTGTTCAGGAGACCAAATAAAAAAAAAAAAAAAATTCTCGACTAAAATTAAAAGTAAAATTTTAATTATTTTTATATTTTTTTTATTTATGGTTTTTTTCCTTGTTTAGAAATAAATTAATATTATATAGTTATTTGATTTATTTCTTATTTTATATATTATTATTGTACCTTCCCGCAATCTGCTGCCAAAGCTCAGACAAAAGAAAAAATATATCAGTCAAATCAAATTAAAAATAATAATAATGATTTAAGTATATATTTCTTATTTGTTGTATTATTTTATATATATGTTTTTTTTTTTTGTAAATATTAAAATGGAAATAAATGAATAAATTGTTAGATTATGAAAATTTTCTTTTTATGTACTTGTGTATATAGAGAAAGTTTAAAATATTTCTAACCATGCTATTTTTTAAAAATACATTAAAAATAAAGATACATTAAATAAATAAATAATAAAAGAGAAAATTTTCATAATATTTATTAAATATAGTATATATATAAGTATTTGAATATTAATAAAAAAAAATTAAAGTCATCGCCGCTGATGAAAAATTATTACATACATAAATATAATTTATATAATAATTTTGCGTGAGCCGAAATAAGTACTACAATTATTTTTTTTTAAATAATATGTCAAAAAAAGTGCCAAAGACGAAAATTAGTTTCAGTTTGTTTTAAATATAGTAAATATATATGGTTTGTTTATTAATTCGCAGAAATAAATTTACCAACTTATTAAAATAATATTAAAAAAAGGGATGATTTTATTTGCTGTTTGCATATACACATATAAGAAAAAAATTAAATCAAAAATAAATTAAAAACCAAGTTTTTTTATACTAAAATTTTTAATTACATTTTAAATATATATTTTCTATGTTTTTTTTTCAAATAATTATTTAAATATATAATATATATTTTATTTATTAATTTTTTTTTTGTATTTTTTTTTACAATAAAATCGATCACATATGTACATAGTGACTAATGAATCTATCTTTTATATCAGCATGTTTAACTTTGCAGTGAGCTTTCATATTATCTCTACGTGTAAATTTTTGGCCGCATATCGGGCACTCATGACTTTGCGGCCTATGTATATTTGCATGATGCCATCGATTTGAAACAGTCTTGTGACAACTAACGCACCGATATAATGTTGGAAATGTTCCCGTTAGCTGTACAAATAGGGATGAGTAGTCAATGTTGTGATCACGTCGCGACGTTGATTGTAACCCACCATTGCTATGCCCGTTACTATCCATCATTGAATTAAAATGATGATGACCGTGATGTTCACGTGACGAAATTAATGGTTGCAATATACTCCGCTCACCTGCAATTAATATACAGGCACACAGTGGCGTCATGGTGCGACTCACACCATATTCACAATATTTTTTTTTGTTTTTTTTGTGGTTTTACATAATTTAACTTTTAATTTATCTAATCAAAATTTTGGATTTTAATTAATTTTGTTTAAATTAATATTAAAAAAAATATATAATGGATGCACTAACACTTATTAATTAAATGTATTTTTATGTGTATTTAAAATGATTTTAGGTTTTTTATAATTTATTTTTTTAATGTTTAATAAAAAAAAAAACAAAAAAAAACAAATCGATAATATTTATTTTTTATAATAACTGTCATAAACTCTATGTATATATATATATATTTAATATAATATACATATTATATATAATCTCTAATTTTATATATAAACAACAGACATCTACACTTTTTAATTAATTAATAAATAAATAAAAATAATAATAAAATAAATAAATAATAAATTCTATGTATAGATCTTATATTTTTAATCATCTAATTAAAAAAAAAATAATAATTACGAAATTCAAACCATTTTCGTTGTTGACTTTTATATAATATTTTTTAAATTAAATATTTTTTTTTTTGGTTTCATTTTTGATTGTAAAATTATAAAATAATGTGATTAAAAAAATGTAACGAGAAATTAAATAAAAAAATAACGGTAAATTTTTGGTATACTAATTTTCGTTATTGTACTACTATATTTCAGTTCATTATTATTTATAAGAAATATTAATTAAATTTATTGGATTTTTCTATATGAAATAATAATATACTAAATTTATCAAAAAGCGAGAATTTTAAAATTTTAATATATTTTATTAATTTTATATATAAATAAATCATGCTGCCATATTCCTTTCCTATATTATACCGTGGCCTAGAATCTTCTTGGTTTGATTTATATGCTAATAACTTGGGCCTAATTCACAACTCGAGTAGGTATAAGTAAAATTCTAATCCCCTTAATTTCGTACAGTTTTTTAAAATTTTCCCCTGAATGTTGACGATAAGAAGAACGCACGTACAGTTGAAACAATTAATTTGTATGCAATAGAACATAAAGCAATTGGCTATTAAGGTACGCTAATGAATGCTCGCAACTGTACAATTTATGTTTTTTAAGATTTTGCCTCAATACACTCATTCTAAGAGATTAAGATTAAAAATCTTTTGACACTCGTACAACAAGAACGATAATCGAATTATTTTTATTTCGATTCAGAATTAGAGGTTAGCTTGTTTATGATTTACGAGTAAGTACAATTCATATTGCCTCGTTCAGTCGAGCTTAATAAACAATACATTTTGATTATAATGCTGTATTGAACACACCCTTCCATACGACTTTATGCGTCTGACAAGAAATCTGAAGTGGCAACAGATCTTTTCTACTTCTTTAGCTCTTGCACGAGAAAAAGCAACGTGAATGAATACACATTCGTAAGTCGACAAACAAAACGAATAATAGGAAGGGCTGGTCAACGAAGCTGACTTTTTCTTGAGTCAAGAGTAACGCGTGGAATATGAACTTCTTGGCCAGATTGCTAAGAATTAAGATTGATATTAAGACGCAGTCTAATTTCAAAAAAGTGCATCAATATGGGATAGAGGTGCAGTGAGTTAAATTTTTCTCATTGTTAAATAATGATGATTAAACGGGTGTGTATGTTTGACCGTCGATGAGAACAGTCGGGCGAATTGAGTAAATAGTTGGTATTCTGTAATACTATAAAAGCACTGTATTTGTTTTATTGCACGGTACATACGTGTCGGCGATTTTTGGTCAGTAATTCCAGTAGCGAATATAATTGTTCGTCGTAGTATGTTTTTTTTGTTGTAAACATACCAGTGCACCTAAATACTAATGGCCTCATTGCTTTAAATATTTTGATATATGACGTCATTGCATGTTGAGGGTTCTAATATTTGACTATAGATGGCAATATAATCAAATAATAATAAGCTTTTTTTTTGTATAACCTTTTTGCGTGAAACTTAGCGGTGAGAAAGCTGAAAATTCTATAATAATATCAACTAAAAATTATATTACGAAACACGCTTTACAGGCAAAATATTATACTTCTATGGTTAAAGATTAGAACCATCAACATAAAATGACGTCATATAGTAAAATTTTTAAAGCAATGACGCCGGCTATTAGTAGCTTGGTGCACTTATACACACATACGTTTAGCTTTTCTACGGGCGATATTGGTAGCACAATTCTGTATGTTCATCTCTTTTTGTCTTTTATTTTTTCGTTTATTATTTCTTTTATAATTCGTTGCTTCATTTACATATTTTCGTAAATATTGTGTGTTTGGCGTTAAGATAGAAAAGAGTATATTACCACATTTTCTCGAAAATAATTTTGTGTAGCTCTAAGAATAGAGAGCATTCTTCAATTCGAATCGAACCATAATTATAGTTAATTCAATTACCAGTGGCTCTATTCTGGTAATTTCCTGGGAATAAGTGATAGGGGAGAAAATTTACGTAGCTTTTATCTATAAATCAGATTTTTCTGGCCTACTAAGAAAACATGCTGGATGTAAATATTTGTAAATTGGGAATAATTTTTCCATAGCGAGAATTGGTAGGAAAATTATTCCCAAATTAATTTTGTTTTAAAACAAAATTACCACTAACATTTTACCTTATTATGCCAGAGAAAAAATTTAAATAGATAATATATATAAATTCTTTCCTCAATTCTCTGTTCCCAGAGAATTGCTAGAATAGAGTCACTGAGGAGGGAGACCATATACTGACGTTCCGCGCATCTTTTACTTTTTATGCTTAAACTTTTGTGGGGAAAGGCTTGTGCACTGCTTAAGGTGACGAGAATGTGGTTCGTGGTAGGAATTGATATTTGAAACTGATTCTGATAAATTTATCCGTTCTAAAGTGTGTCTCAAAAATAAATTGGACATACATTATAAAATATCGTCCATAATTAATGTACCATGGTACACTATTCGGATAATTCTTTCACATAAAGTGTTTCATTCCCAACTTTACCAGTCGTCAATATAATTAAGATTATTTTATCTAATGTCTTCATTCAAATTAGAGCGCTCCTTGTTTGAAACTAACTACAAAATGTTGGGGCTAATACACTTCTACCTAAAAGTATTAGAAACTTACTTAAAATAAAGTTTTAACTACGAACACTAGTTTTCTCTAGAAATAATGTATGTGAAGATAGCCCAAATTACATCCCCGAAAAATGCGTTGGCAACACTAATTATTGCTATCATGACATTTTTTACTCTCAGCCCAAAAAAACTCCTCATATCATAACATTTTTGATTATCAGCCTCGAAAAATGCCATATTTTTACTCCCAGCCCCGAAAATATTTACTGTCATGACAGCTAAAACTATCACGACACAAATATTTTTCGGGCTGAGAGTAAAAATATTGCATTTTCATGAGAATATAAAAACAGAAAAGTTTTCGGGGCTAAGACAAATAAATCCTCGATTATGTTTTAAGAAGTTTTACGTGATGAATTTTATGATCGAACTATCGGCTTTAGTCTGGTGATTCAAAATAATTTTTGTTTTTTTTTCAGAATTTTTACTATAGGGTAGCGCTGCGATATAATCCTTCAAACTCAGCTACTATTCGTTGGCCGGACTATTTTTATTTATTATTTAGCTATTATTCGTTCATCTGTATACCTAAATCTAGATTTATTGCTATAATTGTTAATTAAATGTCGCAATAGTATACACAAACTTGTATAGTATTGCCATAAGCAACTTATCTTCACAAAGTTCTAGAAATAGCATTTTGGGAAGAATATTGCCATAGAATTTTTGATTTTTAGGCCTACTTTTCTCCTACAAAAGTTGTATGGAGCAAATATTCCCGAATTAACTTTGCTTCGTTAATATTCCCGCAATTCTCCGTTTTTTAGTTTTCGAAAAAAAATTTATCCACAAAAAATTAATCTAAAATGATAATAAATCCCGCGTAGAAACGAACAAAAAGCAAAATGAAATGTGTTCGCATTCAAACTTGTTTTAACCGTTCGTTAACTGTACGCAAACTCGCGGGGATTTGCAAAGACAATTATAGTCACCAACACATGTACAAGTCTTTGTAAAATAGTTTCACTTCTCGTGTGACGAAGTGTTCGTTTTAACTACTTTTTCATTTCGTCTATGCGTAACGTTTGCAAAGAAGAGATAAACAAGTCTTCGCAAACTGTACATAAAAGTTACGCAATGTTTATAGGGTAGGTCAAATTTATGTCTTTGTTTTGAATTTAGTCCCGTACAAATTATTTTTACATTTGCGAGTTACGGTAAATCTCATTTCATAACACATTTTAGCTTGTGAAAAAAAACATAAATGTAGAGTAAAATGTTATTGAGAAAATGTCTTTCCGGAAATTTTCAGTTCAACAAATTGGGAACCACTAGTAATTACATTTGCCACTAATTGTTACTACCAGTAAATTAATCAAAGATGGCAGTAGTAGTCGAAAGAATATTGTCATAGTAAGTAGGTAACTTTTTATACGTTCTTTTCTCTAATGTCTAGTACGCAGCTGAAGTAAAATGAAATTTTACATATAAAAATCACACAAGCGAAAACGAAGCTGCAAATTTCACCGCTGAATTTTATAATGCGGTACGCAGTTTAGCTAGTGAAATTGGTATTTTCCGTGTTAGAATATAGAGGTCTCTGTTTAAATGTGCATATTTTTCACTGCATTTTTACCTGCAGGAAGTGCATTATGTAAGCATTACGAGTTACGAGCTACGACAAATGACGTCAAAAGGCCTTTTTATTTAAGCATTTTGAGTTGTCGTAATTACGACTTTTTGTCGTTGTTTTAGTCGTACACATTTATAAAAACGAGACAAAATTCGTACTATCTATTGTTTTCTTGTTTTCATTGATAATTTGTCAAAATTAGTTACGAAACTCGTAATACCTCAAACAGAATAACGGCGCACATCGCCAATCTTCGGCGCTCAAAGTTCAAATCTTTTTTGTCAAACAGATTGACGCCGTTTTTTTGACATTTCTTTCATTTGTAGACAGACTTAAAATACTAATAATAAATTAAATCTTTTTGTTTGTGGATAAATAAACATACCATCAAAATAGAAGAAATGGATAATAGTGATAACACAATAATGCTAATGAAAATGGCAATGATGTTTTTCACAATGAGTAATTTATTGAAAGATTAATTTCTCTTTAAATGAATCTTGAAAATTGTAAAACTCAATTGAGTATTTAAAACAAACTACTACTTTGAACAAAATTTAGTTGTTTTGTTTGTTTTTAACTAAATGTCACTCATCGCCCAAAAAAATATAAATTTTTATATTTTGACGTCAATTGTCGACGCTCTATCTGTTCGCTTTTATGGAAATGCATGTATTTTGCAAAGCATTAAATTTAGCGCCGATGTTTTCGACGTCAATCTGTTTGAGGTATAAAGGATGAAACACATCAAGCAGCAGCAGCGAGCAGCAAATTTAAATTTTGGCTTATTCGCTTATGTAATGATACAAAATCATAGTTTGCGTATAAATATAGGTTTTTCCATTAAAAGATATTAAATATTTTGTAATTATAATTGAAAAATTTAAATTTAATATTAAGGACAAAGCCGTAACTACTATGGCTGTAAATCTGAAAATTTGAAAGTGGACGAACATATATAAATAACATATGACACGTTAAAAACACCCAGTCGCAACTTTTTTACTGGTCACCACCAGAAATCGAACCCGGGACCCCCGAATAACAGAGCAAGCACTCTACTTACTAAGCTAACGAGGGCGACAAAGAAATTATATTGAATGTAGTTGCATCTGTCGCGGCATCAATAGGTTCCACACCCAGCAGCTTCAATTTGCTGCTCTTTGCTGCTAATCACAACCTCGATAAAATTTGCACAATTCAATTTTACTACTAAAACAAAACAATCTGCTGCTCTGCTTGGTGTGCACGAACATATGCAGCCGTTAGTGTGGATTGCTTGGAATATGTTGCGCTGCTCTTGGTGTGTTTCATCCTTAAGTCGTACTCGTAATGCTTACATAATAACCCCCCAGATACGATAAAAGTAAGCTAAATTTTTGACATTTCATCAATTTTTTTTTTATTTCTTGTTAAACAAACCCACGAAGCTATCTGCGTCAAAATTTTACGAAAACATTTTCATGGTCAACGAAAATTTAATTTCAAAAATGGGAAGAAACGAATATTGTAATTTGTAATAATACTAAAATATTACGTCATATTCTTATTATTTTCACATTAATAAACTTTATGTGTACGAACAAATTTTATTTTAAAATTTGCCAGAAAAACCATGAAATCTAGGTATTATTTTGGCTTATTAAATTGTATAGTAGTGAAATGTATTGGCGATTGTAAAACTTGGGAAACGCAGCTAGCGGAAAAAATAAAAATTACATAAGCTATCCTTCAATGACATTTCGTGATAACAAATAACACACGTATTTTCAAATTGGCATAACTGGATTATTTTCGAATTGTCAAATTGGCATAGCCCGTTGAGTTTCAAATTTTTCCGCTACGTGCCACTCGTAATCCTCCAATCGTCAATTGATATTGACAACTGTTAAAGTTGGGAATGTGACATCTAGCGCATTAAAAATAAGCTTATTGAGTCTGTTTTTCCATGAAATTTTAGCACGGCATACTTTATGAAAATAAAAATTAACATACAAAAATATACCCAATGAGTTTAATTTTTTGCCTTCACATCCACTTGTAGTTGTCTATATGTTAAATTAACGATTTATTCACGTTTCCATTTTTCCTGAAAAATGGAAGTACGTTAGAATTTGGAATAATTTTGACAGTGTGACAACCTACAGTTTATGCTGTGGGTTTTAAAAGTTAAAAGGCGAATATAGTTTGAAAATATCAGTTTTTCTGATTCATTCGAATAAAAGTTGAATCGGGCTTAACATATAAATATAAAAAAATGATCAATCTATTACCAATGTGAAATAATGATTAAATTTCGTTGTGTGTTGTTTAAGTTTTTAATTGTTTAAATTTACGGATCCAGAAGAATTATATAAGTAAATTGTTTATGCATAAAACTAATACTTAGATTAATATTATTTTGATAAATATTTTTTAGAAAAAGAGGTTGAAGTATGAAAATCTACGCCATTTTGATTTTTGGTAGAAGCGCTGAGATTGCCCTCTTCCGACAAAACATAATCTATTATTATTTTAATTTTAAGGCGCTTTTCCAGTATGCCTTTTCCGTGCAATATTTCTTTAGCCACAAGGGAAAATCGCCTAAGTTAGATTTTAATTAAATGATTTTGAAATAACTACTTAAGTTGTCGTCGGTCATCGTTAAAACGGAAAAAACAGTTTTGGAATAAATATGTCGAGCTAGGCGATTATTTCATATTAATTTTAAATTCCGAATTGTGAATCTTTCAGAGAAGGAAAAGTAGCTAATTTAAACATAAGCGGTTATTCCTTATTTTAAGTTTTGTGCGTTTCCTTATGGTGAGTTAAGAGTTTATATCAAATTCCAAATATATATTTTACACACCCTATAACACTGAGGTTGTTTTGCTTAAATTATTTGTCTGTTATATTAAATCTTAAGTGAAAATAAGTTATTGTTCCCGAGTCAATTACTATTTTAATAGACAAAATAAATTCTTAAGTGTAAATTACACTAGAGAAAATAATACTTCCGTTCTAAAAAATCAAGAAAATTGCATTTGCAAATTTCAAGTCAAGTGGAAGTAATTTTTAAAAGCAGGTATATAATGAGTGATTATATGTATAAGGTTCAAATAAATACTTTGGAAGGATAATGAAATCCAAACCAAGATTGGATTGGAAGTATCAAGAAAATACGTCGCTGGGGCCCATTTTATGTCAAGAAACAAGTTTAGCTTTAAGTCCAGAAACGGATTCAAATATAAAAGATTTTTGGAATAAGTCATTTCAAGCGTTTGAGGGAGATGCAACTGAAGCTGCTAATATTGACAATAATGAAATTGATAACGCAGTAATCGAGGGAAATCATACGAAAGAAAAACTGAAAAACAGATTCCGGAGATAACTTGTAAACCTGTTCAGAAATATCGAAAGCTTAGGTATACGTGCTCAGGTGTACCAATATCGAAAAACAATGATTAATTTGCTCATATAACCAGCGAATTATTTTTATCTCTGGCCTTCTAAAAGTGGAAGATAAAAAGTCCCAAAGAGTGATGAAAAGTAGGACCACTCCAAGAAACCGTACCCACTCAATCTATTACCATCTCGAATTAGACAAAAAATTGATGATGCTTGGGTGTCGATGGTTGCTTTCGATGTTGTTTTGGTGAAACGAAATTTTTTTCAAAAAGCGTGGTCAAGAAAAAACTAAATTTACCAGAAATATAATTTGTGGATCATCGTGGTAATGCAGAGCCAAAAAATATTTTCTTTGGTGAAGATAAATGAAGTTAAAATTCATATAGATTAGTAAGTCTCTTAAAACTTACATAATATTTTTTAAATTTTGACCTTTTTTATCTAGAAATGGGCATTAAATTTAATCCGCCAAAAAGCGAAACGTGTAATTATTGCTGCAGGTTGGAGATACTTCAGTTAAAATGTACATTTTCGACCTTCCGCAGTGCCTACCAACCACTCATCTACAAACATCAATGTCATATAGCTTTGGCAGACCAATGGCATAATGGTTAAGCTTTGGCGTTTGGATCGGGATGTACCGGCTTTGAATCCCGCTAGGGGCAGGATGCAAAGGAAATTTGGAGTGCAAAACTCATAGGCCGATCCATTTTCTATGCCAGTATAGGCTGGCATGGGGCTATGCAATGTGCAGATGATGATAAAAATCGGGCCTATAGCCGTACGTCCTCTAACTTGCTGGCAACGGTGTAAAAGTATGGGCGGAAAAAGCAAACCGCGAAAGAGTTGGAAGAGCCTTGGCCCCAGAACAGATTGCAGTGATGATAAAAAAAAAAAAAAAGATACTCAAAAGAAAATTTTGGAGTACTTCAGCATAAAACCACATTGGATGGTGATCAGCCAATCAAAAAGTTAAACTTACGTCGCTGAGGAGTAAATACTGTTACAATATCGCAAAGTAAAAAAGAGGGACATTTTAAACTTGCAAACATTGGCAAAATATACAACTTGCCCCCCCAAAAAATTTTCCGCAGAGCATCTTCAGAAAAAATGTAAATATTAACCGCCTAACTGTACTTAGTTTCAATAAATGCACTTTTACAATTTTCCATAATGGCTTAATTGATTTAAGATTCACGAATTTTAAATATGTTGATTGAAACAGTCGCTTAAGTTGGTTTGTAGCTTATTTCTTCGAATAACTGGAGAGCTTAGCTCCTTTTTTGTTTAATTCTTTCAATTGAATTATGCTCTGTCTTTTACAAATATTTGTAGAAAACAACAAGAACAAATTTTTTGATATCTTAAATTAAACTTTCAATTTCTCAAAAGTAAGTAATATAGTATATTTATATCTGATGGGAAAACTTGGCCTGCTTGAATTTCAGGGTTTCCAAAAAATACATTTTCTACTTATGCTGTGAGACTCAGGTCGATTTTTTCGGTTAAATTATGTACTAAACTTTTTGATGTGACTTTACGCTATTCGCCGCCAACTAAATTTTTACGTGACACTTGTTTTTATTTTTAAACATTTCGTAGTTTATAATAACATTTGCAAATAATGCAACTTCCATATCATCTTCCATTATTTTAATTAAATTTCATATTTCTTTTATCCACGAAAATTCGACAATTTAGTATTTCGAATAGTCAGGCACAGCTTGTTTTGTTGATGTTACTGCCACCTATGAATTTTTAATGTGAATTACTGAGCAATTTAGTTTAGTTCATAATTTAGTCGAAAAAATCGACCTGAGGCGCACAGCATTAATATCTTCTTGCAAGGTGTTTTTGTGTGTCTGACGCGTTCAAGTAAGCCAAGATTTCCAATCAGAAAAAATTATTTCACATACAATATTCTGATTGGAGAACTTAGCATACTATTTGTAAAGTGGTTTTCACTGTCTGGCGCATCCAAATATTGGAAGTAAGTAAATTTCTTGTGATACAACTGTGATACCGCGAGACCAGATTTTTTGATTATTCTGACAGTCTGAAGAATTCTAACAATATTTAATGTTGATGATTTGAACAACTTATATTAATCTAAAATTTTAATTACTCTTTTTATTATTATTATTATTGGCATGATTTATTTATATCAACAATTTCAGCTGAGATTTAAAAATAATTCTATTAAGCTCGCTTCTCGCATATTGATATAATTTAAAGTATTTTTATATTATAAATATATTATGTTTACACATACATATTATTTATAATATTCATTAATCGGTAAAAAGCTGGTGAAAATTAAAGTGCACTTCACGGAATATGATAATATAATAACAGTAAAATTAAAACAAAAAAAAATAGGTAACTTTTTAGCATTTGGACTTTGGTTTAAATAGGAAACTATTCAAAAATCACAAAAAATATAATAAAATCACTTTTGGATAATAATTTTTTTCTCTGAATAATGTATATATATTTTTTTAATTAAAACATTTTTTTAAAACGTTGATAATTATGAGCAATAGCTATACGTTCTTACGTTTTAAAAATAAAGGAGTTTTCGATAGCAAAAATAAATTTAATTAGGAAAACTAAAAAAAAATCATTCCTTTTTTTGGTTTTATTGTTTTTGGCATGCAAATATTAATTTAGCTTAATAAATTATTAAGAAATAAAAAAATATATAAATTACAAAAGAAGTAGAAAAAAATTAGATTAAAAAACACATGCACAATATATATATTTATATTAAATAAAATAATTACAAACACCAACACAAATATTTAAATTATGTACAAAAATTAAAAAAAAAATGATAAAAAGAGACAGTTATTTTTGTGATCAATTTGTTTTTAGATTGAATTAAATTTGGGGAAAATCATAATAATTTTCCTTAAAAATTGTATATTGATCTATATCTTTAAATTTTTTTTTTAAGAAGATCCCGCGATTAGAAAATTTCAAAAACAATATAATTAATAAAAATTTTATTGGACCCGGATATTTAAAAATATAAATCATCTCAAATAGGACTAAATATATAAATTAAAAAAAAAAGTAAAAAAAAAAAAAAATATATGAGCTATGGAAATATGGTCTTTTTAATTCGATCCAAAAAAATTTTAATTCCATCTATATTTTTTTTCTACTGTGGACGCCCAATCTACAATCGTATCCAAGGGCCCAGAATAGAAAGAAAATTAGAAATCATACCAATTTTACTAATCTTTCAATATTAATGGAAATAAATTTTGTCTTTTATCTTTCTAATTCGGTTTATTTATATTATTTTTATTCCTTTCTTGCTTAATGATCATTTTTAAATAAAAAAATTATGTATTTTAAATATTTACAAGAACATACAAGAAGTATTTTACGGTTTTTCTTTTATAAGGTAACTATTAAAAAATATAAAATGAAATACTCACCATCAATATTATCACTATAGTCAAGTGGTGGATGAGGTGTATCATTCTCTGATGATGAATCCAGATGCATACCGCGCGGTGTTAGTAAACTAGCCATCTCATCAGGATGAAATTTTAATGCACCCTGTTATTTAATTTAAAATATTTATTAGTATAATTATATTTAATTTGGTTATTTGAAATTAATAAAATTTGGAATTGTACGCGTTATTTCTATTGGAATCTAAAAATATATGTTCGTTACCGCAAAACTCCAGAAAAACAGGATCAACTGCCCCGTCATATTTTTGAACATATTAGGCATTTTTGAAAGTATCCCATGGTAACTTTTGAGCAATTTTACTCAAATTACTCTGGCTATACAAAAAGTTAGATTAGCACTCCTACTCATCTTCCTGGTTACTAGATCGTTAAATCGAAACTTACAAAATAATTGATCAATAAAGTCGTTCTGACTGTTTTTTAAATCTAATAGCAAATTCTTTCGAAACAAAATTTTGATCAAAATGATTGGCAATACAATAAATTTGATCGAAATGTCATTGAAATACATCGCATTGCCAGTCATTTTTTTGATCTAAGATCAAAATTTTGTTTCGAAAGAATTTGCTATAAGTATGCTGCTTTATAAATATTTCCTTGCGACTACTATCACTTCAAACGACAAATCTATCACTTGAAATTTTGAAGTGACAAATAAATAAAAAACATTTCAAACTAATGCAGCCAACTAAGATTTAAAAAATTTTCATTGAGAGTTTTGCACCAAATTATTTAGTAAATTTTTATTTTAAAATCTAGTAACCAGGAAGATGTGATACGTACGTCTAAGGGAATTGAGTATTACAGCGTATCCCCAATAGAATTCTTTTTTCCTTACAGAAAAGTATGAAAAAAAATTGAGATTTTTTTTTTTATTTTCTCTAAATTTTTTTCATACTTTTCATACTTTGAACGCGAACGGATATACCCCATATACATGTGATCAACATTTTTCTTCTGCAAAATGAAAGAGATATAACATTGACTTTTTGCACAAGAGAGACAAGAAAAGAAATATATCCTAACAAAATTTTGAAGATTTTTAAGCCACCACACAACCAAAACCACTATAAAATGTTGCCATAAAAATAAATGTT
Source organism: Nephrotoma flavescens (assembly GCA_932526605.1). Classification (NCBI taxonomy): domain Eukaryota; kingdom Metazoa; phylum Arthropoda; class Insecta; order Diptera; family Tipulidae; genus Nephrotoma; species Nephrotoma flavescens. The sequence continues at coordinate 60,046,169 of OW052220.1, read as the reverse complement.
GCCATAAAATATATTCGATCCGAGTATTTTTATGGCAACAATTTTAAAATAACCAAATTTTTTTTTCGTATTTATAAATGTTGAGGATTCATAATAACAACAGACGCCATAGATTAAAATGTAAATTTCGCATTTGAATTAATTAAAAATAAATGAATGATAATGCTATAAAAAATTATGGCATTACTATATATATTTCTTTCTTTCTTGCACATATAGCGGATGCTTTTTTATTTACATACAAAAATTTGTAGAAGAAAACAATTTTCTTCATGTAAATGCCACACTAAATTCGATTAACTCAATTAAAAAATACACCAACATTTGCTTTTTCTGCAACTGCTGCATATCCTTGATCATAAACAATTACATATCCAAGATTTTGAGGAAAATTGATGTGATAGTCGACAAAGCCGCTGACAATTTGGAGCTAAGGAAAATTGAATCGGAGGTGGCTGAAAACCATAAATTAATCAACGCATTGACAAATAAACTTGCTTATGATAATTGAAACCCGACAACATCCGCTAAGTGGACAAGTCTAGCTCCAATACCCATGATGTATCGACGCCACCGCAAGTTATTGTAGGGTCGGGGCCTCCCATCAACTCTATCAAAACTGTCTCAGTGCCTGTCAAAAAATATTTATATATATGAGTCATATCGATCCATCCGTCTCAACCGATCAGATCGTTAGCTATGTCTGCGATAAACTTCAAAATTGTTCGACAGAGGACGTAAATTGTAGGCTATTATTACTTAAAGATCGAGATTTTGACAGCTCACTAATGTTCATTTCATTTAAAATTGGTTTGAAGGAGGCTAATTTTGACCTGCTTAACAATTCTGATGTTTGGCCTGCTGGTGCTATAATCCGCCCATTTTCAAATTATTCATGCGTATCAAAAAACCGGACCAACAGAGCCGATGGAGACAGATTAACTACATAAATCACCAAGCGCAAGAAACTCATTCATACCCATCAACTCCTAAACGGGAAAACTCGTATCTCAACGAACCGCGGAAACAACAAAGAGTTTACCATATCGAGACAAAGGAAGAGGAAGATCAGTATACACAGATGGTGAATGAAAACGTGGACAGAGGACTTATAGAATACGGAGATGGCGAGGAGAATGAGGAGAACGCTGAACTAAATTTTATGCTGGAGGCCTCTCTAGCATACCATAAATAAAATTAGATCGGCTGGGGGGCAGATCGAAATCAGCAGAAAAATATGCGGACAATTTTTCAAAAGTATTGCTATTAACACAAATATAGAGTTTTTCGTTTTGCCGGGTCTACGAACATTTGGCGGCATAATCGAAGACGATACACTAAAAAAACTCGGTGCAATTGACGATCAGAAAAACAACATTCTGACGCTCAACTCAAAAATTAAATACCACTTTATGAGAAACACGCGCCTCAAGCGAATAACTTGGAAATACGTGATAACCATCTCTCACCTGAATTGAAAGATCGAATACAAATAATGATCTGTAAATAATGTAACACCCATAGAGACCACTGTAACAGCGGAAATTAAAATCACAACAGATGAAGCGATTTACACTAAATCCTACCCCTATCCAGTTAATATGAGGAAAGAGGTCAAAGAACAAATCAACAAATTCCTAAAGGATGGGATCATACGACCTTCAAAGAGCCCATATAATTCACCAATCTGGGTAGTGAAAAAAAAACTGGACGCTCCCAATATACAAAAATACAGGGTGGTTGTCGACTACAAACGTTTAAACGCGGTCACCATCGCGGATACTTATCCAATTCCGGACATATCGAACACAATCGCGAACCTCGAAAATTCAAAATTCTTCACTATAATAGATCTTACATCTGGTTTCCACCAGATCAAAATGAAAGAATCGTATATCCAAGACCTCCTTTTCTACCATAAATGGGAAGTATGAATTCACGAGACTTCTATTTGGTCTTAAAAATGCAACAGCCATCTTCCAGTAAGCTCGAAAAAGCCAATCTACGGATCAATTTGGATAAAACGGAATTTCTAAAGGCAGAGACGGAATTCCAGGTTATATCATCATCAACCAAGGTATTAAGGCCGACTCTAAGAAAGTGGCTGCCATCTGTAATCTTAAAATCCCAGCGAATCTGAAGGACTTAAAATCGTTCTCGGGATTGGCATCGTATTACAGACGTTTCGTGAAGGACTTCGCGAAAATAATAAACCTCTTAACAAACCTTACAAGAGGTGAAAATGCCCAAATTAAGGCTAAGCAGTCAAAAAAGGTGAACATAAGTCTGGATCAAAGTCAAATTCGGGGATTTCAACTTTAATTTGTTGTCAACTACTGTTGTCATCGGAAATATTGGTATTTGCTGATTTCAACAAACCCTTCAACTTGACAACCGACGGAAAGTAAAAATAAAAAGGAAGAAAACTACGCGGTCAACGAGAAGGAGATTTTGGCGATAATCTGGGCTATGTACAACTTAAGAAAACCAAACCTAAAAGGCTAGTAATGGACAATGAGAGGAGTTTTATAAATCCCATAATCACTGACTACCTGAAAACTTTGGGAGTCAAAGTTTACCTAACACCAACCCAAAGGAGCCAAGTAAACGGGACTGTTGAGAGAGTTCACTCTATGGCAATCGAGATTTTTAGATGTCCACAGAATGAACATAGGGAGTTGACAGTGAAATAATTAATCAACATCGCGGTAGACCGATATAACAATTCCATACATTCGGTCATCCAACAAAAACGCATATATTCTTCGGAAGGATTCAGAGGGTAAATTACCATGATATCAAAGCCCAAAACTTACGAGCCTGGTGACATAATCTTCACAGCAATCAAATAAACCAAAATTTCAGAAAGAAACAGTAGAAGAGGATAACAATGTTACTGTTACTACGACTTCGGAAAAAAGAATCATTAAAACCCAAATTAAAAATCTAGCACAATAATTAAATCTATTTTCTAGAACATGGTTGTGGAGTCTAACATCAACCTTAAACATGTACGAGTACGATGCCTCAATAGTAACCTTGAAACAGGGGAATGGAAGGATAATGAATGGGAATTTCAAACTGTTCCATATCATCAATCTACACAAGTATGGGGATCGGATAAACCCAACGATTAGCAGCATTAACCAAGGAAGTAAGCTCCGATCTCAACTAATCTACCAAACACAACAAAGATCGCAACTAATTTTGGAACTCAAAAACCAGAAACCAAAGAACAAAAGGTCAATAGATTGGATTGGCAGCGCCTGGAAATGAAGGTTCACCTGATGCTACCGACTGTGATGAAATAGTGAGAAGTCAAAACCAAATAGTATATAACAACAACCAGCAGTACAAAAACAATACAATTCTGATCGACACGTCACTCACAGCAGATTCTTAGCGAATACAACAAAATCGTTGAACATATGGAACAAGATGACCGGACCGAACAAATACTATTCAATCAACTTGTACTTATCAAGGAAGAGGTAAAAGAAATAGTTCGTGATGCGCAGCTAACAAAAGGAAGAATTATCAACAAATCAACCAAGTGATCAGAGAAATAGAAACCTTGACATATTGTAATGAAATAAAGGCTTTAGAATATGCTGAGCCAATGATGATGGTTAAAAATTGCACAATCCTGTACGTCATAGCATAATATCTAAGACCAGCAAGCAAAGTTACAATCATATCATTATAAGGTCGACAATTAACCAAAACAAACAGATCTACCTGGATTCCAAATAACTTTTGCTCAATCAAAACAAATTTTATGGAATTACAAAGGATTGCAACCTGTTTAGGGACATAACAATCTGTGAGACTAATAAGCTGAAAAAACTAGAGGAGAACCTAACTAATAAAAGGATCAAATGCTCGATGCGACTATCAATTCAATAACAATCAGGTAATCGAAACCCTAAACGATAACACAATTTTTCTGAGTAATTCCTATAGGGGAACGTCATTGGTAGCAACTCAAATAAGAGTTTGGAGGGAATTTTTTGATACAATATACCACAACGAGACAATAAACATCGACGGTGCAAGATTCACGAACGAGGAAATAAGAACAACCCAAGTATTGCCACCTGTGTTGCTAACAAACATTACTGAGGGAAGCATCAAAATCGACTTTAGGATACTTACATAATCTGTATCTAGATAATTTCGAATTTGCTTTGGTCGATTTAAGCATCATAACCATTATCATATGCTTAGTAATCATATTTTTTGTAAACAAAGCAAGAGTAAGGACACAGAGAATAGCGTCCTTCTCTGGGTTATAAAGAGCCCAGCAAGAGGAGGTTTCAAACAATCTAGGAGGGATCCAACCTATTAAATTAAACTTTTGACCCACTGGACGTGGATCTTTGAGGAGGGAAAAGTTAACATTCCAATGTAACACGCGCATCCGCCACGTGCCTGCAGCTAAATTGGTTCAACACCAAAAATGTTCAATAAACAAATAGTTCATGGAATATTTTATTGTGATACTTTTATTTTTTTTTGTATTACTTTTGCTTGAATATTCATAAATTTTAGTATAAAAAATTAAATTTTAGAATAAGTTTTTTAGTTTTAATTGTGAATTGTGAAGTTTAAATATAATATTTTTTGAATCAACAAGATTATTTTTTTATCATTTCGCGGATTGATACCAGCGATGCCCACCAGCGAAGGCTGCCTCGAGTTTAAAAGTTTTCAAACACGTTAAATAATGATCTGAAAAATAATAAATTTTAGGTGTGCACTGGCACTAGGTATTTGGGTAAATATTTTAATTTTGTATACTTCTTAAAATTTATTATTTGAACTTGATATAGGAAAATGAAGTAGTTACTTGGATGCGGTCCGCCGCTTCATCAAATTATCAAGATTAAAGGGATGTTGCGTGATTCGATTCTCCTTTCTCTGTGTAGCATTACTCACTACTATCACCTATACCTAGTGGGGTTCTGGGTTTAAAAACAATTTTTAGGTCAGCGCAGCGCACAGTAAATATAATATTTTGCGAATATATCAACTTATTATGAAAATGAAAGCTGATGGAAATTACAAAAACAAATTACAAAAACTTTACGAATGTAAAGTTAAAGTCACACTTTTGCTAATTTTTTTCAATTGTGTTTGTGTTAGTTTATTGTTACGTAAAACGAGTAAAACGGTAAGTATATAAAATTATTCAATTCTTAGGCGTACATAATAGTGAGAATATAACATACATTGAGTTCAGATCTCAACGATTCTTACCCTGAGTCAACAATACTCAAAAGTTGTTTCAGCATCTATCAGAGCATTTACCACAAAACATACAATCTGACCACAATCCACAATTCTTATTGAGAATACTGAAACACAACCAACTGCTAATGTATTGAGATCAGCCCCCACCTCGCTATGCTTTGGGACCTGGAATGCTCATGGGGTCAACAGAGGGCCCAAATGCAATATTGATATTTGTTCCTCCAGTCCCACCAAGCACTATAACTGGTATTTGGTGAATGGTCCAAAATCAAAACGACGGAGAGTTGGAATTATAAAAAATTATATTGGAGCTATCCTAACATTTCTCGGTTACATTCCTGCACCTACTGTCAATTGTAGAACGCTGCCCTACGTCACATGATATTGTTTTATTGGAGGACTTCAATGCACACCTTGATTTTGTTGGAAATATGATTTGTATTCATATTCATCAATCAATATAATGTTGTAATGTAGGCTATGCTTTAAAAATTATGTCACATATATTAATCGATACAAATAAAGTGTGGTTATTATTAGATATAATTATCTGTCTTTAATCCAGTGATCGCAGTCCCATCTTATAAAAATAATATAATTAACAAAGGTTATGGGCCCAGATAACGCGTGAAAACGTGAAAAATGCGTAACATTATCTCAAAATATCAAATTCCTCGGTTGAATGCAGACAATTATTTTAATTGGCGATTTAGGATGGAAAAATTGTTAAAGCGCGATGGAGTGTGGAATGCGATCACTACTAAAGTGCAAATATTGCGTGAAATAATGCGACAACGTGCAACAGAGGAAACTGGTATGGAGATTCATGTCAACCACATGAACGAGTTATTCTAGAAGCTGTTTGCGCTTAGTGAAAACTTCAGTCCAGAATTTTTCATGAATGCCACGTTACTTGGTTCTCTGCCATGCAGCTATATGATGGATTGATTACAGCACTCGAGGTATATGACGAGAAAAAATTGACGCCAGAATTGGTACGCGCCAAAAATTACATAGGAACATAGACAACGAAATGCATTAAATGCATTAAAAGTGACAAAAAATGGTTCGCATATAACCAAGAAAATTGTCAGCTGTTATTTCTGTAAAAAGTCAGGTTATTTTCGAAATAAGTGCAATGAATATGCAAAGTGGAAGGCGAGAAAAAAAAAACAATGTAGATAACAAGTCAAAGGCGAATATAGTTGAACAACGTAATACAGGTCAACCCTTGTTCATCGTTGGCACATGTCCAATCGAATGGATAGTCGATTCTGAAGCGACATGTCATATTTCCTGTCGTCGTGCAACAAAGATGGAATCCCCAGTAATCTACAACTGGAGAATGTTTTGTATATTCCAGAAATTGGTGGAAATTTAATTTCTGTGAAACGATTACTCGAAAAAGGCCTAAATGTAATATTCAACGGAGGTGCATGTGAGATTTGGTCAGCTGACAACAAGAATCAGTTTGCTATCGCGGAGATTGCTAATAATTTGTACCGGCTGCATGTGGTAAATAATAATAATACTAATTTGGTTGCAAATAAACAAAATGTTTGTATCCATGAATGGCATCGTATTCTAGGCCACTACAGCATCAACGCAGTGAAAAGTATTCCGAAAGAAGGTCTTGTAGATGTCTTGTCATTCCCAAAAGAGTCTAAAAATTGTTCAAAAATTCCAGCGATTTAAAGAATTCCACCAGCTAGTCCAAAATAAATTTTGATATATCGGCAAGGAATTTGTGCAATACTTGAATATGAACGGAGTAAAAATTCATCGTACGGCGCCATATTCTCCTCAACAGAACGGCGTTGCAGAACGCAAAAATCATACATTAATGGAAATGGCCCGTTGCATGCTGCTGGATGCTAAATTGAAATATCGCTATTGGGGTGAAGCGATAGTGATGGCGAATTGTTTACAAAATTCATTACCATGGAAGGCAGTAAGTTGAAACTGGTAGATTTACCTGAAAAAAAATTTGATCGGATGTAAATGGGTCTACAAGTTAAAAACTAATGCTAGTGGACAGATACAGAAATACAAGGCTAGATTAGTCGCACAAGTCTTTAATCACAAATTTGGAGTAGATTATGATCAAGTGTTTGTTCCTGTCGCAAGACATGCAACATTTCGAATTTTACTGTCCATCGCAGTGAGCCGGAAAATGACAATTTTGACATTTTGATGCGAAGAGTGCATTCCTAAATGGTGATTTGGAGGAGATATGTATGCGGCAGCCACCTGGTTTTATCACCAACGGAAATGAGGACACCAGAGCAAAGCTGATAATTGTTTATATGGGACGACGATAAGGAATGTGGTGATAAAATTGAGAGAGCGTTGCGTTTAAATTTTGAAGTTGATAATCTTGGTATAATTTAAAATTATTAGGGTATGAGAATCAGAAGAGATGAAAAGTGTTATTTGCTTGACCAGAAAAATACATTTTGAACGTTACTGCTAGATTTAATTTGGAAAACTCCGAACTGACTGATATGTAAAATATCGTGCAGCATCGGTAAAAGAACATCGGTAAAATGGTTCAACTTTATCACAACGCATCTTTAATTTTATATTGAAGGAGGTCCTAATGACTGTGGTTCATCAATTTCCGGAATAGTCTCCAATTCAGTTTCCGAACAAAAGGAGAATCTACAACTACCACTGTAATGTTGTAATATTCAGTCACCATAGCGTAATGGGATGATTAGGCCACGGGGTATTACTTCTGTTACAAAACTTCACCGAAAATTTAGCTTCAGATTAAAGAAATGTTTAATTCGTTATCTAATTTTTCGTATATGGCGATGTGTTTTTATTTCATAAATAATTTTTATAATAAAATAAAATAAAGTGTTGTTGAATTCATTAATAAAAATAATTGGTGGGGCATGTTTTCTTCGGATAAATACAACACAGTAGTGGAACGCGCTCTCTTGTGACAAATTACAACTGGTCAACTAACTACTGGACACACCGCCGATTTTTACATACAAAAACTACATTTAGTTAAGTGTTTTGCAAAATAAATTTTATTTATTTGTGTTCATTCCTAAAAAATATAATATTTTCATTTTGTTTGACAAATTAGATTTTCGTTTTTAAAATATTTATGTTCACATAAATATATGATTATGACGACTTATGAAAATGTAAGGCTTACAAATGATAAAAAAAGATTGTAAAATAAAATTTTGGAATTAGAATAGTTTTTGTTGGTTTTCAATAATTAATAATTTAAACCTAATTCATAATATTTTTTAAATATATTAATAAAAATAAACAGCCAAAATAAAATTAAAACTTTATAATTTAACAATTTTATTTTTTTAAAAGGAACATAGTTTTATATTTTTTATGCTTAAGGGGGGGATGTTGCTTAGCGGTAAGAATTCTTTTACTCAATTCCACGTTGCGTCTTATATGAAGCAAATCAATAGTAGTATATCGTATATTATATCATACATATTTGAAAGCTATTAGAAATTATATACGTATTTAAAAAAGAATTTTGTGTGCACATTCATAACATTAGCCCAAAAAATATAAAAAAAAAATTTCTTTAAAGTTCAGCATCGTATATATTAAATATGCAATTTAACCAGTAATAAATTATACTTAGGTTTTTATAAGTTTTGTGAAATCTTACGAGTGCTTTAAATTTATGTTTGTGAATTTACATAATGACAATATAACTGCTTAAAATTATTTTTTATGTTTATTAATTTTTGCAAAATATAAAAGTTATTTTGAGAGTCAACTAGCACAGTTCTTGGGTTTTTTTTTGGAAAATTTGATAATTTTATTACCATCTACGTTTATTATTTTTTAGACAAATTCTAATTATTTTATTATCACATTTAATAAAAAATAACTTAATCTTTCAAGTTGTACCACCGCCTTCATTTATCCGACAAGCAGTCTCTCCCTGCGACTGTTGTTCACGTTCCCGGCACATTTTATGCGCCTTGCACTTGTCATGATGGTTTACAATTTCTAAACGGAAATTACTATTGCCCTCTACAAATGAGGTTCTAATATCAGGAATATCATTAGACCATCGGCGACAGTACGTGCAATACATGTTATTATTGTGTTCGTCGAATTTTAGCCACTCGAATTGGTCCAACCAATTAACACGAAAACGTCCCACTTTTCGTGTTGGTGCTGGTTGATTGTTTTGTGCGTTATGTGCCCGATTACCGGTTGCCGGTGAATGCTGATGATGAGGACTAGGTGAGCGTATAACACTTTCAAAACGTGCTGCATCCGATTCAGAAAGTGTATCATTTTTGTGTTGTTGTTGATGTTTTGGCAGTATTGGTCGAAAATTTTGTACTCCACTCATTCCAATACAGGATGTACTGCTTGTGCCACCCGGCGATCCTGTATTACTTACAGGACTTGTATTGGTATTTTTATTAATTGGATAACTAGCTAACAGATATCTATGCAATGTACTTTTACTTGTGCTATCGAACGAAGGAAGCCATGTTATAGGAGGCTGGTTCGATAGTGATAAGGTTGTCGTGTGATGCGGAGCAGACATTTTTTCTTGTTGTTGTTTTGTATGCTGTTGCTGTAGCGAATTAGTCGGAAAACCGACCAGTGGCGGCGGACGTTGAGATTGTAGTGTATCGAACTGCCTTTGACTACCCCAAATCACAGTTTTCTGTCACAAATATATAGAAGGGAAGGTCCGATCAGTTTTTATTTATTGATTTTTCATATTTTATTGGAATAAATTGTTTAGATTTTTTCTTTATCGTTAAATATTTTCGGTAGATCCTTCAACCTCCATTACCGCATGCACGACAGTAATCGAGACATGCGGTAATTTATTTTTGACACATAAAAACTGTGATTTGCACCAAAAAATTTAAATTTAGAATTTTTTGATGTGTAAAAGGTCAGCAGAGTTGTCAACTCACCTTGAACACTAATTATTAATTAATTCCATATTAAAATATTAATTCTTTTTAAAATGTTAAAACTAGGTAGCGTCACATCACCGCACAATCACAAGAAAGAAAGTTAGTTCGCGAACAATTAAAAAATGTGTTGCATTGTATTTATTTTGTGTTTACGCAGGAGTGTACAACAAAAAAATAATGAAAAGGAAAACAAATAAATTGAACCACCGAACCATTTTAGTCCAAAAGAAAAAACCTATACAATTTCCAATTTTAATTTATTTCTGATTTTTTTTTATTTGCTTAGATTATGTTCATTAAATAAAATAATAAATTAATGTTGGAAAAAAAACAAAATAAAACAAATAAAAATTACTAAATATTTATAAAAAAAATTCCGAAATACTTACCGATAATAGTTCTGGAGGTAAACCGTGGGGTCCCATTTCAGGTTCCTGTTTTATATTTAACGACTGATTTAGTCCAGGATTACTTATTGCCGGTGAATTTCGACGGGATGAATCATCACCATCGAGCGGATTTAATTTTGGAAGGGGGCTTGATTTGAAACTGTGGGAGGATGCCTAAAATTTAGAGAAAATTTATTATTAATATTTTGTTGTTGTAATCGGAATAGTTTTTGCCAGTAATGAAAATTTAATGCGGGCAAAGTAAAAGGCACTTCTATAGGCACAGCAAAGAGTGAACAAACACAGATAATAGATGTTATTGAAAACCAATGAATTACCTTTACCTGTACTGTGAAAGTGACTAAATAAATACAAGAAATAAACAAAATGCATCAGATTTCTGATACTCCGATACCTTTTATGTCAGAATTATTGAAATACTAAAATTAGCAGATTAGCTGTATGGATAGAAGCATTATGTTGCTGATATATAAATACGGCAGCGGCCCAAAAAGCGGAAACCCTATTTTAAAGAATCCACTTGTAGTTGCCGCCTTCATTTTTGCGGTCGAAAATGGCAAATCTTCGGAACCATAAAATGATACTGCTCCATATACCAACCCGTCTTCTTCCTTCCCGCCTTTAGTGTTTTGCTAAGAACTTTTACTCTTTTCGAAGGTCATGAGAATAATAATTAAATCCATCAAGGGAAAAAACCATCAAGGGAAAATTTTTTCCATCAGAAAATACGACAAATTTCCACTTTTCACTCCATGTCCTATGTTGCTTCGAGAAATCTAAGCGTTTTTTATTCCTCTCCTGATTTAGAGGTGGTTTCTTTTGAAGCCTTTTTCAAATAAGGTGATCTGATTGTATAATGACTCTCCAAACTTGTATTCGGCTCGTCATTGAGATTGACTATTAGAAAAATTCTATAAGATTATTGTAGATTATTTAGGATTTTTTATCGTTTTCTGCAAGCAGAGCGCGCTGTTGAAGTAAGTGAAGATGTGTAGTTAAAATTCTAACTGGTCTCGCAATGTTAACTAACCCAGGTAATGAATTGGGGGCTTCGCCTAAAATTTCCGCTTTCAATTTTATACTCGTACAATATATGCCAAGACGAACTTTTAAAGGTAGTGAATGAAATTTGAGTGGTTTATTGAGAACCTACTTGTTATTTAGAACATAACACAAAAACCCTAAAATTAAATAAAATGTGATCCTGTTTTATGGACCAAGAATTGCTTTACGGATTTACTTTCTAATGTAATTTAGATTAAAAATTTACTAAAGTACAAAGTTTGAGGTTAGACATTTTCCCAAAATACGTTCAAATCTTAATTATGGTTATTCGGATAACGTATCAAGTATTCGAATGAGAATCGTTCTATTTTTATAAAATAATTAAAACGGAAAATTAAAATTTTAAATTTATTGTATCGCTGTATAAGTGTTGAGATATTTTGCTTGAATGCAGGTCTCTCCGGGCAGGAGCAAGAATTCACTTACATTGACAGTAATCCCGGGAGCATTGAATAATTAAATGAAAAATCCGGATTCATAATTTCTATAACGAATTTTAACTGAAATTCTGAATCTCAAGACTTATAGACCAGTTCTTAGCTAACCATTTCTAAATTCTAAGTGTAATTTGTTTTGTAAGATTAGAATTCTAGAAGAAATCTAGGGTTTTTACTAGTTTGACATTTTTATCAGTTTGTCTTGCATTGCCATTTCAAGAGTAATGTTAAATAGCTTATATGTATATAGGACGGACGTGTTCTTTTTTTCGCTTATTCTATCGCATTTTCCGCAATTCGATTTTTTGCCACGGTCTCACTTTTGCGGTTTTTTTCGAACTTCGAAAAATATTCAAAGTAAATCAAGTACTGTTAAAAAGTTCACGATTTTTGGTTTGGTTGTCAAAGTGTGAATAAACGAACAAAATTAGGCTTTATCCGGATATATCTGAAATTTGTAAGGATCAAATGATGTGTCCATAGCAAACGCCCCAACACCTAACGTTGCAGCAAAACCGCAAGTTCAACAAATGAAGCAAAAGGTGGTTGCATCCCAACCAACTGCCGCAGCAGCAACCAGAACCACCCCAGGGGGCCTATTATGAAATTTTTCCGATATCGTAAAATCCGATGCTGGCGGATGAAACACGTATTTAAAGTAGACCAATGAAATTAGTTCTAATAATCAAATATAGGAGAGTATCAGATCAAATATAATTTCGTGTGATTTGTTTATTGTAGGATTGAAACGATTTGTTGCAAAGCCTGGATTAACTTCCAAAAATAAAACTAGAAACTCAAATTGTTGTCCGTTTGTTGAGGCCCTATAACAATAAAATTTTGATTAAATATGTCTAGGTACACCACATATTTAATAAAATTTATTTTTATTAAAATTTTCACAAAATAAATTAAAACAAAACTTTGCTTCTTTCGTAATTTACGATATCCGCCACCTAAATACCAATCGGATATTACATTTGTATTTTTGTAAAATCCGCTAACGTTCGGATTTTTTATTTTCATAATAGCAATATCCGCGAATTTATTCTCTGAATTGTCGATAATAACGTACACAATAAAAATATCTTATATTGTATCTAGTGTGAAATATTTGGACTGGTTGTGATCCATCGATTTCGAATCATCAATGGCGATTGTGACTTTATAATCACGCTGTGCGCAAAGTTTACAGCTCATATAAGAACCTAATTTTCATCATATAAACCGATTTCCAGCCCAATTGGTTAAGCAATTGTTTCTAACGAGATTTTATTTTGAAATTTGAAAATTGGAAAATACGAAACATGGATCCCCAAATATTATAGCCTACCAGAATGGCTACGTAGATTCCAAAAGCCTTCAGAGATCGCCTTTTGCACGTCATGTGTTATTAAATTTTTGCATTATTTTCGATAATCCTCGAGAACCTTGCACATTAGCTGTTTAACCGTTTTACCAGGTTTTCTTTAAATATTGGGCTCTCGAATTTCTACTTTTGGACCCGACTGCACCTTTTTAACTTGTTCTGCGGCGCTGTAGAGAGTATTTTGTATTCCATGACTTTCAGTTTTGATTTCCACAGTTAAATTAATTTCATCGTTTACTACTGATTGATCACTAACCATTGATACGTCAATTGTCGATAAACTATCGTCAACAACTAAAATTGTACTGTAACATTTAATGAATTACAATACTAAAATACCTTAAGTCGAGAAAATTGAAAATTTTTATTCAAATAATTCTAGAATCTCAAACATGTCACTCAAACAACAAGAGAATATTTTTGTTTGGTTCGACCGGAACGCCGATTTAATATATTGCCAAGTGTCCAATGGATTTAAATAAAACTGCAATTGGTTGCAACCGTAAGTAGCCCTGGAATATTAAATTTGCATCCAAAAATAAATCGTATTTTTATTTCCAGAGCCCATCCCAATTAAGGGAATCTTAATTTAAAATTTAAGGAACAACTTCGAAATGATATACTCCGAACTTAATCGGACGAACCACTTGAGAAGCGTAAACTCCATGCACTTGGTGTTGCTGCAGTTAAATGGAGTAACAATTCCTTGAATAAACGGGTTTCAGCATCGTTTGATTCAACCGTTCGTGTATGCGATATAAACGCCTTAACCACTACCACAACGTCAATCATGACTCTATGTTCCCCGCAATATTTTCACTACTTGGCGATAATTTCATTATACGTGCCATCCTTGCGTTTGTATGTCGAGTTCGATTTGTATTACATTATAATGGGTGAAACACGTAAGGATGGCGATGATCCCCAAGCGGTTTGAGCAACATCAAAAATTATTCGGGATCCTACAGGAAATTAACGAGCTACGAGCTAAATTAATGTAAGAAATATGCGAAATAAATTTCAAAAGTGATTGATTTTTATATAATGGTCGAATTAAAATCCGAAATATTTTGGAGAATCACGGGTAAAGCGGATGACCTAGATAGTTGTCAAATTGGCTGGAATTTTTGATAAGTGGTCGAATTATTAAATGTTTTTTGAAAATTTTGTAGGATTAGCATAAAAAACACATTTTACGATTAAAGCATAATGTCAGTAACCGACATTTTAAATCAGCCTTCGAATCGTGGCATAGAATAAAAAACCCGATTGAAGACATTTTAGATGTCATAGAGAAACTTAAAACGAAGTTATACATTTTTTAATTAATGCATGACAGAATTTTTAAATGTATGTATGTTATTTTATATTTAGGGTTCAGTTCGTACCGCTGATTTATCATCTCTGTAGCCGTCGAAATAAAAAAAAATTGTCCTAACCACCCCCGCTCATATTAAGGCGAGAGAGCCAATTGAGACGAAATTTTAGTCACACACTGCGAAGATTTTTATAATCGACTAAGCGAGCTGACCCAGCGAACCTCGTCTCGTTCCAAATTACTTCGTTCCGAGCAAATACTTTCGTCCTTCACGAAAATTGATTTTGATGAGAGAAAAATCAAACAACTCAACTCAATTCTCAATAGACCATTGAATTGAGTGGCCATTCCATTCACTTTTTCATCGAATTCAACACTGAAGTCGTATTTTAACGACGGAAAAAAATCTCGGACTTTTCTATTCCATCGTTTAACCAATTAAATCACGTAAATTATACAACACAGAGGCGTGTTCTTTTCAAACAAAAAAGTTGAAAAAATTGAAAAATAATCTGGGATAGAAAAACCCGAGATTTTTATCCGACGCATGAATACGACTTAAAGGCAAGTTTATGGTTGCATTCGTTCGGTCATTTTTTCGACCAATCATTTTTTGTAGAAAAATTCAGAAGAAAAAAATCATCATGCAATATGAATGTTCGAAAAAATTGTCAGAACAAACGAACGAACGCAATCATAAAGGCGGCATAATGTATTGAAAAGTGAATGAAATGTCAATTAGAACTCTTGCCCGTTACGAATTTGCCCTTGATGATCGTCGCTTGAATCACGTTGTTCAGTAGTTTATTCACAGCCAACCGCGTTCTGTTACACAATCTCGGATGGTTCAGATTGCACAGCATGATTATCATAGATCTTACCTTGAGCATCAAGTTATGCGGTGGAATTCCTTGCAAATAAAGCGGATTCAAAAAATTGCGCAGATGAATGTACTGCTCGGATGGTAGTTTTGATTGATTGAAGCGGATGAAATTTAAACGTTCCGTTTCGATCTTGACATACATATCAACGCAATCTCTCATATCAACCATCTCCTGGCAATTGCGAATACAACAAAAAATGATTGAGTCAAATCGGTTCAGCCGTTCTCAACTGATGCGGTACAAAAGAAACCCAATTTTCATCGGGTTTTTCCGGAGGTTTTCGACTCAGATTTTCCAATTTTTCTCTTCTAAAAGACCCCCTGTCTCCATTTTCCGACTTTTCCGGTGGATTTTCTAATTTTCTTTCGTAAAAACCATCTTCTGGAAATTGGGAACACAGCAAAAAAAGATTGAGCCAAATAGGTTCAGCCGTTCTCAAATGATGTGCTAGAAAAAAAAATCAATTTGAACCAACTGGATCGGATACGTGTGAAAAAACCGTACACAAACATAATTGTGTCGACTTTCCGAATTTTCCGGTGGATTTTCAACATTCTTTCTCGTAAGAACCATCTCCTGGGAATTGGGAACACATCAAAAAAAGATTGAGTCAAATAGGTTCAGACGTTCTCAAGTGATGCGATAGAAAAAAAAATTAATTTTCATCGAGTTTTTCCAGAAGCTTCCGAGTTTTCCACTCAGATTTTGTAATTTTTCTCTTATAAAAGACCATCTGGGTCGGCTACGTGCGAAATCCCGTACAACACATCAATTTTCGATTTCCGAGTTTTCCGACTTTTACGGTGGATTTTCCCAAAATTTTCTTTCGTAAGAACCATCTCCAGGTAATTGCGAACACAACAAACAAAGATTAAGCCAAATCGGTTCAGCCGTTCTCAAGCCGAGTTTTCCAATAATATTTTCCATTTTTTCTCTTCTAAAAGACCATCTGTACAAAAACGTGTCATTTTTCGATTTTCCAAAATTTCCGATTTTTCAAAATTTTCTTTCGTAAAAACTATCCCCTGACAATTGCGAAAACAACAAAAAAAGATTGTGCCAAATCGGTTAAGCCGTTCGCAACTTCAAGTTTTTCCGGAAATTTCCGACTTTTCCACTAAGATTTTCCAATTTTCCAAATTTTCCGAATTTTCCAGTGGATTTTTTTCAGTGGAAGATTTGAACTTTTTGAAAACTACTAGCGCCATCAGCCGTTACCACCCCAATTTTTAATTTTAATATTCGAGTCGAAAGAAATTCAGACAAAGATGGAGTTATGTTGCTTCTGTATTATATTCTGTGGTAATAACAAGTAGTAGAAGTTGAAATTACATGACGATCATTTTCTATTTTCAACTCAAGTATGACAAAAATTTGTAAACCGTATCACACCCTATAGTAAATTCTAAACACATATTTGGAGAACCAGATAAGATAAGAAATAAGATTTTTCTAAAATTATAAATTTTATGCCTCCCAGCTGGGTGTGTAACGAAATCCCGGTTTTCAAAATCCAGGGTTGTCAGTCCCGTGTTTTTTATAAATCGACGCGGTTTGCTAGTTTTCAAAATCCAGGCCTTTAAAATCCTGGTTTTCAAAATTGTGGTTTTCAAAATCCCGGTTTTGTAAAAAATCCCGATTTTTGAATTTTGGTTTGAATTTTTAAAATTTGACATGTGGGAAAATGGGACTATTAAATGATTTTTTGACAAAATTCAAAAATTAGTTTGCGATAAAGTTCTAGAAAATGGCTTATAGGGATGGAATTTGACCATTTCTTAACAGATTTTGTTGAAATTCGATACGTGCGATAGAAATGGGATTCTAAAATAATTTTTCGATAAAGCGGTCAATAGAGATGGAACTAGGCCATTTTAAAACCGATTTTGTTGAAATTCTACACGTGCGTTGGAAATGGATTTCTAAAATGAATTTTTGATAAAGTTCTGAAATATGGCCATCGCGAAAATATCTGCAAGTCAAATTTTTGTTTTCCGAAATAATTATTTTGATTATTTTATAATGAATATTTAGTAAAATAGTTTTTGTGGGATCGATATAAAATATTGCATTTCAAAATGTTGCTTTAACCAAATATTGCTATTTTTATTAATCTTGCAACTACAAAATGTTGCATAACAAAATGGTGCAATTATTTTTCTTTTTAGTAGGTGTCATTAATAGATTCTAAAGTCTTCATTTTGAAAAAATATTTTATTCAAAATGAAGACTTTAGAACTAGACGAAAAGAAAACCGGGATTTTAAAAACCGGGATTTCGTAGGACACCCCTCCCAGCTTCATTCTGGTTGGAACTGAATCTGTACCTCATATATTGGTATTACTGTAATTGGATATCGTTCTTATGATAAAACTGGTTGCTAAATGCCTGGGTATTAATACAAGTACAGTCTAACCTCTCTAATCAGACCACCTTTCGGACCAAAAAAAGGTTCGATTTAGAGGTGGTCCGTTTATGGAATAAACAAATAAAGTTAAATAAAAAAACATAACAGTTAAAACAAAACTTTCAGGTGATCTACTCAGAAGTAAATATTTCAAAAAAAAAAAGTTCAAAATAATACATAACAAACCAGAACATACATAAATGTTTACATCATAAGAACGATAAGCAATTTTAATGTTTGATAGTGCTTTAAAATTACAACTTCATTTTCAATAATTTTTTGATCCGCTTTTTCCAAGTGATAAAACTTCTCGTCCAAACCTTTAGCGCTTGCATACTCTTTCAATTCTTTCAGTTTTTTGCACTTCTAAAAACGAAATGATCTGTTTAGGTTCCGTTTCTTTAAAAATGATCGATTCATCCTCATCGAAGGGGGAACTTCCAAATAATGGTTCTACAGGCATTTTTAATGATGAGAATAAATTTTCTTCCCAATCATCGGCTAATTCTTCAAAAATTTGTAAATTTTCATCCCATTCGAGATACTCATTTTCAGATTCGGTTGTTTCGACGATTTAAAATTCAGACTCGATTGTTACATCGGTGAACCCCATTTTTCTGAAAAAAATTGAAATTATTTCAGATGAAGCCTTATTCCAAGCTTCTGTTAGCCATGAACAAGCCTCTAAGGATTTGTTTTTCTTGGATAAGTCCTCCATTCCACTTGATTCATCAATGGTAGCAACCGATTCATTAAAAGATTTCGGTAATTTATTTTGCAGCTTCTAATTATCCCCTGATCTAGTGGCTGCAATCCTGATGTCGTATTTGTAGGATTTGCTTTACGTTACTGTATTTCTTGTCCGAATGACAAGGTGCGTTGTCTAAGAACAGAATAACTTGTCGCTTCTGTTTTGAATTTTTTTTTATTAAATTTAGAAGAGGTTCCTTATCTCAAACCATATTACATACAGTCTCATCCAAATTATTCTCATTCACAGTTGTGACACAGAATACATATACGAGTAAACATAACGCTATTTTACTATGGCAAAATGTTGACTCATTTTTTGACCTCGGTTCACGATAAGATAGGAAAATTTCGTGATTTTTGAATATTTTGACGGCATATTTCAATAAAATATTTAAAAGTTATGTTTCCTGTAAAAAATATAAGGTAGAAAAAAAATTTCTTGGTCTATGCAATGTCACTTCTGGTTATTCTGTGGTTGTGAGTTAAAGCCTTTAAAGTGTCCCGGAAATTTTGTACGACATTCATATCAACTGATGCACGTTTTCCACTTAAGGAAGCAAAATTAAGTTTGTGGCGTTCGTAAATTTTTGCATCCATTTGAAGCTCCAAAATCTGTTAATTCCAATAATTCAGCCATTTTCAACGCTTTAGATTGCAAAAGTATGCCATAAATACGTAAATCTTTTGAACGGGCGGGCCATTATCGATATCCATCGAAAAAGTTTTACGTCGAGAATTCAGAATTTTGTGAAGGGGGCTATTCGTTTTCTTTTCAATGAACCGAGACTTTCAACTGGCCTCTTAGTACTCAACTTGTTCGCCTATATCCGTTGAACTTGTGTTTTACTGATATTGAATTTTTCACTTAATTTTCGTTGTGACAAACATTCGCTCTATGCAGTTTGGATTAAGTGTAATTTATCTGCTAAATTCAATTCGTTGTACTTTGTACTTTTTGGGTTTACGCATTATTCTAATAAAGCCGAAACAACGAGATATGTATATATGGCACATATCTCCCTATATAAGCAAATCACGAATGTACCTAAGTATATTTTTTTTTTGGTCCCATTAGGGGTGATGAATGTCAAAAAGATAATTAATAAATCGTCCATTGGTCCTATTTGGAGGTGGTCTCATTACAGAGGTATGTCAATTCTAGAAACTCCGATTTGGGATTGGTCGTTACTATTAAGTAAAATGGTTAAATGACATGATTGAACCCAAAAAATTAACACGTCTTTTCGGTCAACGTTATAAAACGCTTAGATTTTTTATTTCACGTGGGGATTATTTTCCCGGCAATTTTAAGTGGCCAAGTAAACGGAAAAAATTTACATGGCCACCTGTTACCTTTAAATGTATTTTTTCTACGTTTTAAATGTAATACCAATAATTAAGAAGTTAACTTTAAAAATTTATGTTAATTATTTAACGGTGATAATGCCGATATTTTATATAGGGTTATGCTATTAATAATCTAAAGTGTTTCAATAAATTTATATTTTCGATGGTACAAAGAAGAATATATAAGATGATGATTATCTCAAATTTAGTAAGAAATGTAATTTAATCGATAGAACAGAATGAAAGCACACAAAACGAAAATCTTGCCTCGATTGAATATTTATATTAATGGTCGAACCTTTATACTGTTATTTATATAGGTATACCCATCTAACAGCAAAAATTACTGTTTATAAAAAAAAAAAATCTTTAAGATTTGCAAAAATAACTAATCACCTAATTCATAGTATAGGTACTTTATTATAAAAAAATTTATATATGATATTGAGTGGAATAGAATAGTAAGATCAAGAATAAAATTAAGAGAATTAAAAAACAAGAAACTCTACAACAGTTATAACAGTATAGAAGAATTCTTATGGTTTTCTTTTTTATCTTATTTATTGTTATTATTCTGTAGAATTATTATGATTTGCTTAGATTTCTTCTTAATTTGTTTCTTAATACTTTTTGCGTAATTGTTAATTTGTTTTAAAAATGCATGAACCAAAAATTTAATAATCGCATATCTCACCTGAGAATCCTGAGAGTAAAGTCGTTCCTGTACATTTGCGTTATGTGTTGAGGTCAACGAATTATCACAGTTAGATGAGTTTTTACGTCTTCTCTTATTACTAATATCCACTGGTGTCGTGGATGTTTCAATAATATCACGTTCACTTTTATATTCTTGTATATCGGATTCTCGCCTTTCTGTCCTATCACAAGAATCTAATCTTTCTTTTTCACCACCATCACGATTAAAATTTGTGTTGTTTATATTTTTATTGGCATCGGAATTCTCATTACGTTCCTTATCATTATCGGTACGATAATTTATGTTGTCTGTTAAACCTCGAACCTTAAATTTAAAAATTTAATAAACCGTTAGTATATGATTAACTGGTGTATTATTATTATTATTATTATTATTACCTGTAGACCCTCAGCTGTTTTTAGAAACGTTGGTAACGAACTCTGTCCTACATTTACTTCGCCTTTATACATAAAATCAAGTAGTGAACGCATTTCAGAATATCTGACATCTTTTAAATATATTATCGGGTGAGGATGTACGTTTTGTAGAAAAATACTTTCAAAATAAGGACTACATGCTGACAAAATGGTTTGATGTGCCTAAAAATATATATATATATAATTATTATGATAATTTGATAACTATAAATGTATGTTAAATTTTACCTTCACCGTTTCACCATCACAGGCCAAGGTAACATCACATAATGCTTCCCTTTGTAGTAGTGATGTTAAAACACCTGTTAAATTTGTTGGATGATTATTCCAGCGAAGACAAAATTGCTGGTCCATAGTGCCTGGGTCAGTGGTGAATCTAGAATAGCATACAAAAAAAAAAACAAATAAATTAGTAAAATATGTCACTTTCCGGTAATTCTTTCGGTCAGTTGAACTGTTCAAAAACAACAACAACAACAATAAAAATTAATTATAAATCGTTTTTACGTTACAACAATTTTTCAGGTTTTGTTAACCGTTTATTACTACTACATACTCATCATATTACATACATTTTATTATTATTATTATGATTGTTTATAAAACAGGATTTGTTTGTAAACTGCATATCGTAACAAATTAATAATAAAAGAAAATAACAACAAAACAAAAAATGATTGCCTAAATAAAAAACACGTCATAAATCTAAATAGTTGTAAATTAGATTTTGAAGTGAACTAAAAATTTTTTTTTTTTTTATTTTATTTAAATTAAATTTGTTTACTCGTATACATTTTAAATTTTAATGATAAATACTAAAATATTTTATTAGTGACTCGTAAAAAATATGTCTTGAGTATAACAGTGGAAATCGTATGTGGATTTTGAGAAGAATACGCGCAAGCGATTGTAAAATAAACCCGTAGGTCTAATTAATAATAATAATAATAATAACTAATTGGATGCAGTAATTAATAACTAATTTGATTGTAAATATTTTATTGAGCTCGCGTCTCTTGTATATTTATAAACATTTTAAAAAACGGTAAATTAAGTTCTAGTTTTGTAAATTAATTAAATTTTGCAATGTGTGATGATATCATGACGTAAGTCTTGAAATGAATTAAGTGAAATTTAATATTTATACGGTAATATATTTAGAAATGATTTATATGATATTTTATTAGATTTTATTGATTAAATGGAAGATTTATAAATTTCTTAGTTCGAATTTAATGGTTTTTTAAATTTACAATCAATATAATTAAATACAAGCTTAAAATAATCATTTATATAGATGGTGTCCTAGTTTTGCTAATATTTTGCACAGTTTTGTTGCCAGCACGCTCGAATACAAATTTAAGTAGATGAATTATGTCATAACATTGCCGAGTCGTTTGGCTCAGTTTTATATCAACCCAAAAATCATTTTTAAAGCTGATGAACTTGTAAACTTAATCATAAGCCGTGTTGTGCCGTATTGTTTACACTGCGTAGTTATAATTAATATTCTACACGTGTAGACAATGTAAGAAAATGGCAATGTAGAGAAAGTAGAAAATGTCGAAAATTATTATTTCTGTTAGCAATTATCAAAATTCTTTCATCATCCATTTTTTCTTCACATTAAAAAATATGATATGAAAATACAGCATGTTTATGTTTATGTTACTAGCAAAGTTAAAAATTTTTAAAATCGTTTACACGATAAAAATCGGTTTTAAACAGGGCCTGTTTTGGGAGGATTAAATGGTGGAAAGGAGGTACAGGAATAATAACTTTCCATGGTAATTTGACATACACTATTGAGCAATTCACAACAGATTTGACAACAGCTATAAAAATATGGCTGCTATAACCTAATAAATATCACGCAATGAAATAGTAAAGCATTTTGAGACAAATAATGACCATACGAGTACAAGTTCCTCAGGTTCATAATCCTAATAAATTCCAAAATGTGTCTAAGGGGTGGGTTCCATTTCAGAGACTGCTTGTCATTTAATTCTGAGACTTTCTCAATGTAGGCAATCCATCTCAAGGAGATCAGAAGCACCTCAGTATTCTTCTACGGCATTGATTCACAAACACCTGTAGCTTATTGTTGATCGTATGTGTACGCTTCCAGGTTTCACAATTGTACAGCAACACTGAATCACATAAGACGAGTTAAACATTCTTAGTTTGGAGTTTGCGGGATAGGACACATGTGTTTCAGACTTTGTGTAACATGTTCATCTGTGCCACTCGTTTTCGTTAAAATACACAACCCACTTATATGATTTCTTTGGTGTGTTTGCCTCAGATGATGAGGCTATCTGGTTTCCTTGCTTCTGAATTCTTAGTACCCGACCCGAGTGTGTTGGTAGCTGTTTCGGCATAGGTTTTTTAGATTTGTTTCCACTGTTGCTCTACATTAATGGCTGCTTCTTTATTGGCTTTGCAGAATGTGTTTCTTGAGCCCAGCATCTTTTAATCTGTCGGTGTTTAGTTTTTTCCGACTTGTCTTGATGCGTTTCACAGTTAAATTTTGAATTGTGATATTTTGCCAGTTGGTGGTGAATGTAAATGTTTGCGCCACACACTCGTTGCTCTGACATCTGTAATGACTTGAGAAATTTCTGGTTGGTCATTACGTGATCTATTTTGTTCGTTATTCTACTTCAGGTGATGTCCACATGTGTATATTTTTGTGTAGAAATTTACCGCCTTCTATGAATTATCTGGGCTGAGATGTTCTAACATAACCAAGTTTCCAAAATTTTATCGAAGTTTATTTCTCGTTTCTGTAGAATAAAATTTATCTCTGTTTCAATTTTTATATCATTTACCAGCCTGCTAGATTGCAGCATTGTGATGTTTCTACTGTGTTTCTATCACCAAATATTTTTTTTTCGATTGTAGAACGAAAATAAGTGAAATAGATGTTGTTCAAATATATTCTAGTAGGCTGTGATAGCAATAAAAAAGCAAAAATCAAATTAATTCTAGCTGAACGAGACGTAGACTTCGATAAAATATCACAAAATGTGATGTTAGAACATCCCAACACTGGACGGGGATGTTGTACCATCACTTTTTCGACTTTGGACTTAGTTTATGTCTCAATTTTCAGGAATTATTTCGCGTAAACAATTATGTGTTTTATATTGCGTTTCCACCTCTTGATATAATTGGGAGCTTTGTCTCTCTTTTCTACATTTCAATAAACGCATCACGAAAAAATTATTTGGTGATAAATAGAGTCGATTAATAGTAATCTAGTAGTCTTAGATATCGTAGAAAAGAAAAAGAGTGATGTTTTACTCGAGCAAGCTGAAAACACAGTAGAAAATGCGAAATTTTGGAAGTGAGATAGGCTTACATTTTACTTGTAAAAAATGAGATATAAACGCAGTCGAAAGTCGAAAATAGTGATGGTACAACATCCCCCAGCCTTGGTTTGTGACGCATTACTTGATATACTATTTCGATCATTTTCATTTGTGTCCTCGCTGTTGTGGCTTGTAGGATCATAGAACTCATCCTTGGTTGTTTCATTTACGTCTTTTGTTTCGATAGTATCAATATTAAAGTTTGTATTTGCTTGCTTGTGCGTCAGCCAGTCGTTTGTTTTTCCTAATTATATATTCTTTTATAGTTTTTATTTCAACACCCAAAATGGAAAAAACGAATAATTTGTTCAGGCCTTTTAGCAGTTTTATCCGGAATCATTCCGAAAAATCGGAAATTGTAGTTTTGTTGCTGGAACCAGTGTTGATCGTGCATGTCGATCGTGCATGTTTCTGTTGCAATTCAGACCAACTGCAAACTTTTGAGGACGATAATGAATGGAGCTATGAGTTGTATACATTTTATAATTGACCTTGCAAATTTCACATACAATACAACTTTTAGAAAAACTATGAACAGCATTTTCATTATGAATGAGCTTCGATGCTCAAAATAGGAATGTGTGGTCTTGCAAAATTGTAAATTGAATTAAAATAAATAAATAATTCAGAAAAATAACCTATTACGATTATTCTGCAGGTTTCTATTCCATTAATGTACCTTCTTTGCTTTAGCTGTTGTTAATATTTAAGGCGTAGGTATTTATCGGGTCTTGAGATACACTCCGTCTCATTCGTTTAAGAACACTTATGTTATTTTAAACATCAGATTGTTTCTCCAATACTATGTATAATTAAACAAATTCTAATTATTATATCGGGTATAAGGTTAAAAATAAAATTAAACCTTGACGTGTGCACAAGTATGCGTAGAGGAAAGTTCTTGAATATAGAAGAAAAAGCCCAAATTCGGGCTTTCATGGAGGATGGCCATAGTATCCGGGAAATTGCTTCTAAAATTAGAAGAAGTGCACAACCGTTGCATTAAGTAAGTAACATCCAAAGCTATGGAAAAATCAGTAAGGGACGTGTTAGCATGGCTACAACAATCCAAGATCGACGGACCATTCTTAGAGAAGCTTCAAATTAAATCGTGTCGATTAGCAAAATAAAGGCTAAACCGGTATTATGGCCAGCAGAAAAACCGTGCATCGTATAGTACAGCGTTCCCAACATTTAACATTTCAAAAAATTAAGAAAAACCGCCGTTAAAAGAAGCATGCAGGAACCAGCGTCTTTGCTTTGCAAGGCAACACATGCGTGATACAATTATTACTTTCATGACCTAAGAAATCACGAAATTATTATTGATTTAGATTTTCAGACAGTAAAAGTAAGCAAATACCTATAAAACCGTTTTGGATCGAGCTTTTCCAAAATTTACCGAATATTTTAATCGACAGCGTTGGATTTTCCAGCAGGATTATGCCCCGCATCATACTGCCAGGATAATCAAAGCGTGGATTCAGGAGCAAAATATAGAACTATTGCCTTGGCCGCCCTATTCACCCGACTTAAACATAATGGAAAAAGTTTGGGGATGGCTATCACGGAAAGCCTACGAAGGAGGAAGGCAGTTCGAGAATAAGGTTAAATTAATTGAAGCCATAAAATCAGCCTGGGCCGAAATTTCCCTTCGCTATTTGGGGTCACTTTACAACTCAACAAACAATAGACTTCTTGAAGTTATTGAACAAAATTTACAAACACAAAAAAAAAAGCTAGAAAACTGTTCATTTTAATTGATTTTACAGCTGTTCTGAAACATGTGAGACAAATAAATTTGCAATTTTTAAAGATGCACTCCGTTTTATTTCAAAAAAAGTAGCGGTTCTCTAGAGTACCTGCAAATTACTGTATGGGATACTTTCTTAATAGAGCCCTATGCCGATACAACAATTAGAATTTGTTTAATACATAGTACAATGAAAAACAATTTGATGTTTAAAAAAAATAAATGTTCTTAAACAAGTGAAACGGAGTGTATATTAATTTCGCTTGTCTTTATTTCACCACTATTTTATCTCACTACACTGTGGCCGAGAATTTCGTTACTCTTTTTTCTCTAATTGTTGCTAAGCCTTCACGTTTCTGTTATAGTTTTCAGTGGCACTATTCTGGTTTTCCCTGGGAATAGGGAATTGGGAAAAATATTTTCATAGTATTTTTGCCTAAATTGTATTTTTCTAGCCTACTGAAGAAATAAGTTTGGTGTAATATTTTCGAAACAAAGTTAAATGGGAAAATATTTTTCCCTATAAAACTTTTGTGCAACAAAAGTTTCCAATACACTTTGTTTTGAAAATTTTTGCACCAAACTTTTTTCCTCAGTAGGCTAGAAAAATACAAATTAGAGAAAAATACTATGAAAATATTTTTCCCAATTCCCTATTCTCAGGGAAAACCAGAATAGTGCCACAGGTTTCAATTTCCGATTCGTGTCCGTGTACGATAACCGAGTGTCGGATATTTTACGGCTTGCATTATTTATTCTAGTATTGGTTGCTGTAATCATTTTGAATACGGATCAAAGAATGATCGATCTATTGAATCCTAGTCAGCTTCCAGAGCTTCTGAGTAAGTCATAATGGCCAGGAGATGGGGGGGGGGGTGAGATGTCATTCCATTTCATTATTCCCTTTTTTCTATTATGTTTCCAAGCGGTCACCCATAGCTATTGATAATTAATTGATGAATCTTATATTTTTGTTCAAGACAAGATCATTATCATAGCTATCAGACAAGTCTAGCCTAGAAACCACATTATCTGTAAGGAACACCTTTTTATATTTAATTTTGATCGGAATACAACCAAAAACATTAAACAATCAACAAAACTTATTTACGCTATAAGTTTTGTAGTAACCCTAACTACATTTTTAAAAAACGGACGATAAAATCAGAAATGAAGTATTTTGCCGAATTTTGCCTCGTAAATCGATTGACTAAGATTTTCAATCTCATTTATTTGTTTAATTTTAACTGCCAAAATGTAGATAAAACCCAATTTAAACTGGGCAACTAAAAGTTGAAGATTTTATATAGAAAAACAATGGAAAAACAAAGCAAAAAAAAAAAAAAAATACATTGTCTACGAATTGTCTACATATTTTACAAATTATCGACATTGTCTACTCAAAAATGAATTGCCTACGCTATTTTCTACAAGAACATGTATACAGTTCGGAAATACGCGCAGTCACACAACACTGATGTAAACAAATAATCAATGGTGTCGACAATGTAGAGAATATATCGACAATGTCTAAAATTATTGTGTTTGTTGGAAATCAGAAAATTTTGATCTCGTTTTCTTTAATTTTTTATAATAACTTTAATGGTGTTCCGAAGCGGTCCCACAAATCTGTACTACCCTAAGCAACGGTTACTTGACGATGTTGGTGAAGCTGTTATCACATTGTCTGTTTCTATATACTCCGCGTCCCCGTGCGAGTAAACAGTCGCTTTTGTTGAATGTAAAATTATTCAAAATCTATCTCAAGTTTTTCTAAAATTTTGAATATATTGGGAATTTTTAAAAAATTTTGCAAGAAAAGTAAAAAATCTTAATTATATCGCTTACTTTAAAACATCGATCAATTTTAGAATGCATACAACTGTTTGCAACAACCATTTAAAAGTCGGTACCCTACCCTATTTCGCCTATTCACGATTTTCAACAAAGTAGCTGACATCAGTCGATTTTGTACCAAAAATGACAGCGCGAGCGATGATTTTTATCTCTGTGTGTCTGTGCAATTTGTTCGTTAATTTTACAATGACAATTAAACCAAAATAAAAAGTTCCGGTTGAATATTTATAATGCTGACGTCTACCTACCTCACCTCTTATATTCGCTTGCTTTTGAGCAGTGGAACCGATCGTTTGCTATGTGATTTCGATTTTTCATTTTCAAATATTTGAAATACACGAAACTGCATTTGACACATTAATTGAAAAAAAATATACAATCAAAATGATGCGCATGCGCTCAAGCAAACCAATATTAATAAAATATCCACTACTGTTTTTTCTGTTTGTTCACCTCGCGCTGTTATTTTTCTTATAAAATCGACACTCTGGTGAATAAAATGTAAATAATAGATTAATAGTTTGCTATGAAGCAAGGGGAATTAAAACTGTCATAACAATGAATTTGACAATTCTCCTCCTCGTTATCGACGTGAAAACCAACGCTATCTACATTCGATGAAAATGGCCTATACTAAATTATATATTTTACGAGTATCAAAGGCCAACCTTGCTTAGTACATAAACATTATAAAAAAGATATTTTAAGACCAGCTTCCAAATATTAAGCGTAGTTTTGAATTGGTGGGGTCAAATCAACAGAATAACATCATTTGAGTGAAAAATGTAAGAGTGCTGAATAGTAATTATTCCAAATTTTTTTCCTGTCCAGAAAACTAATTACTAGATTTTGAATGGAACTGTGTTTATCTGTTCGTTTTAATGAAGAACAACTAAAACTTGTGTTTGGTATTTAGTGGTGTTTTTTTGAACTTAGGAACAACGCTCTATATAATAAAACACTCGCGGTCCCTAGATTTTTCAAGCGAATGATTTAGTGGCGAGTATTTTTCTACTTATATTCACCTGGAGACTACACTCAGAAAAAAAATATGATAAATGCATGATTGCATTTACCAAAATATTATAATTGTATGTTAAATACAACTATTTAAATGATTGATTTTATCATACTATGATATTCTTAATCATTCTTCCTGATCTTCTTCATCATAACAATGATGATCAATCAAAATTTTTTTTTTCAGTGATCATCATTGTTATGATGTAGAAAATCATGAAAAATGATCAAGAATATCATAGTATGATAAAACCAATCATAGTATGATAAAAGCAATCATTTAAATAATTGTATTTAACATACAATTATAATATTTTGGTAAATGCAATCATGCATTTATCATATTTTTTTTCTGAGTGTATACGTGAACATTTGAACTACATGAAGAATAAAATTTTTCATAAACCTGATTTGGGTGGAATGAAATTGTTCATTTCGGATTGAAATTATATGTAATTGTTGTTGTACAATTACCAAAGTAAGACGAGTATTGAGTTTAGTAATGGCCGAAACAGATGACATTGCGAATAAAATTTTGAAATACACCCATTTGAACTGGGAAATTGTAAGATGGCAATCTCGTACTGAACAAACAATGGGAAAAACTACAAAAACAAATTAACATTAAGAACTGGTTTACAAACCTTTCAATAATTTTACTTTAAAATTTGCTCCAACAGCTCAATGTCGATGCAAATAGATAGATAAAATTGATCATTCAATCAAACGTTTAATTAGTCGCATTTGTAGTCGTTTTTGGAAAGCTCAAATATCAATGCATAAGTTTTGGGAGGTGGATAAAATGTGGAGCAAACCTTACTTAACTAAATTCGCGTTGTTATACATTTTAGTAAACCTTCAATATTTCATTGAATTTTTTAGGGAGGTGAGCAAAATTAATTCCTGGGTGAACAAAAAAATGAAAAAACAAATATTTACGACGAATACTATAATTTTTAATGCAGTTTTTTTAAGGTAATTTCAGTTTGGATTACGAACACTTTGACTCAACATTCTAAGGAGTTGGATAGCTTTTCGGAAATGGACAAAACAAATTGATGGGCAAAATTGTTCAACTTATGGATAGTAAGGCATCGCTTATTTAATTTAATTAAAATTTAGCACTGGGTCATTTTAAAGGAGGAACATTTATAAAAAGCTGGCATGACCATCAAACTCATTTAAGTTGAGTTGTTTTACGAACACTTTTATAATTTAACAACACATAGATATTTAACGAAAAACCGAAAATTCAATGAATAGTTTTTGAGTGGTGGACAAAATTAATTAAACTGTGGAGAACTATGCGTAAATTCCACTTAACCAAATTGAGATTCTCGGGTGGTTTACAAACATTTTTAAAAAAGTTAAGAAACGTCTAATTTTTCGTAAAATATTTTATCGAGGTTGATAAATAAATAGTGGACAAAATAAATCAAATTTTTTTTTTTTTCGAAAATAGTAATATTTGTTAAATGTTATCTGAACAATTATAAGGCATAACTCATGTAGATATTTAAATTTGTTTTATGGCCATTTGCACTCCCTATTTCTTGGTAGCTTTACAGCGAAAAACGGGCATAACTAAATATTTGGTCGAGAATTCAACTTGTGAACGACCTAAGCACAAATAATTATATTACATATTAGTAAGTTTAAAAATATTTAAGAAAAGCTCAATTTTGAACGCAAAGTTTATTGGAGGTGAACAAAATTGATCAACACGTGGACAAATATTACGCAATGTTTATTTAATTAAATTGATGTTCGGGAGTGGTTTATTCATTTTCAACATTTCGCTCAATATTTTTAAGAAAATTTTAAGACTTCGCTAAAAACTTCAGGGGAGGAAAAAATCATTCATGGATGGGCAAAGTTTATGGCACATGGGTACCACTATATGCTCTTGCATTTGTTTTACGATATTTTTATACATGAACTCAAAATGTTTTACGAAAAGCTCGTTATTTCATGCACAGTTTTAGAGATCCAAATGTGATCGTTGAGATGAGATTGAAATTGATCAATAACCCATTTATTTATATTTGCATTTAGAGTGCATTTACGAAATTTTAAACTCAAAATTGTGTATAAAACCTCAATTTGTAATGAATGGTGTTAACGAGGTGGACAAAATTAATAATTACGTAAGCAAAATTAATTAATATGTTACCAATACGAAAATAGTAATATAAAGTAAACGCTTAAGTTTGTTGAGGTAAGCAAAGCTAATTAATGGATAAGCAAAATATAGATGGACGAGAGAAAGAGAGTATCCCAAAGCACAATCATATAATAAGACAATTTTCAAGCATATATTCATGAAAGGTTTACGAGATTTATAATTTAACTAGACAAAGCTTTAAGGAGGACGACATTTATCAACACGTGGACAATCATAAGGCATAACTCATGTACATATTTGAAATTTGTTTTAGGACCACTTGCACTCCCTATTTCTTTGTAGATTTGGTTAGCGAGAAACTGGTTTATGAATATTTTTTTTAATTTCGCTCAAATATGTTTAAGAACATTTCAACACTTCATTAAAAACTTTGGTGTTTGGTGGATAAAACTAATTCATGGATAAACTATAACGCAAATATCATTTGTTTAAATTTCCATTTGGATTTGTTTAAACCAGTGAAAAAGTGATCAAATGTGATCGTTGAGGTGAGATAAATTGACCAATAACTTATTTATTTATGCATATTTGGATTTGAAGTTGCATTACGAAATTTTAAACTCAAAATATAAAACTTCAGTTTGTAATGAATGACGCTAGCGAGGTGCACAAAACTAATAATTTCGTGAGCAAAATTGATTAATATGTTACCAATTATTAGGCAAAATTAGTTTAATTAAATTCAAAATTCTGTTATACTCATAGGGCAAAATTGATCATTACGTGAATAATAATTTGGTATGCATTGGCTTATCAGCTTTATAAATAGTTCATAATTTAGACACATTTTTTCTACGCATTGCATTAGGGAGGAGGAAAAGCTTGATTAGTTGGTTCTATGGAAACTTTAATAATATTTAACTAAAAATATTGTGTTCCAAGCAATCCCATGAATACTCTTAGAGAGCTGAGCAAAATAGTATATGGTTATACATTTGGATAATCGTTAAGCAAAATTTATTGAGTGGACAAAATTTGCAAAATTTGGGCATAAGGCATCACACATTTAATTAAATTGGGCAATTTATGAACATTTCATAATTGAAATTTAAAATGGTTACAAAAAGCTCAATTTTTGAAGCAAAGTTTTTGGGAAGTGGACAAATCTAATAAGTCGGTGGCCAAAATTATTAACATGTAATTATTAACTACATGGGATAACTCATGTATTTAAATTTGTATTTGTATTTGTGCAATGAATACTTTCGTTCAATACTCCACACAAAAATAGGCAAAATTAATAAATTGGTAGACAAAATTGAACAAATTATGGTTCTTAAGGTAAGCTGATTTAATTAAATTGACATTTAATAAATTCATATACAATTTTCTCGAAAACAATAACACAACGAGATGTACGAATGTTTTATAATTTAAAAATATTTAATAAAAAAATACTTATGTCGTGTTATTTTTTTGAAAAGTTAAATTTTCAACACAAAGTACTAGAGTTTGTTGACAAAAGTAATTAATGGGTGTGCAAATTTTATTAACACGTGAACAATGTGTAGTTACACAAATTAACGAACAGTGTGTAACTTCTAAATAGTATAGCATTGAAAAGTGAAAATAATAATCCTAGTCTGACCGTTTTTGTTTCCAAAACACAAATAAAAGTAGCATTGTAGATGAATCTCAGATCAACCCAATATGTAAAGCAATATATTTAGATGTTTTATTTTCGCCTTGGAGATAAATAATTAGCTCACATCGCTCGGATAAATGAGCGATGCGAGCTTTGTTTCTATCCCACAGATTTAAATAAAGAAATTAAATAAATCAACGCGTACGAGTGGCTTTAGCTAAGCTCCACGAATTCGGTTTCACTTATTTCGGCTTTGAAAAGTAAACCAAGAAGCTGTGATCTCAAAACATAGCTCAATTCGATTGAAAAACATAGCTCAAGTGTGCAAAATATTAATTCTATAAATGTTGGGAATGATATACATATGCGAGACTATGGCCGATTAAAAAAAATCTCAGAGATGTTACCAAGTGTAGATAAATGTTATCGTAGTGTAGTGTAATTTCTACACTTTTCCTTAATTTGTGTAGCTACACTTTTTGTTAAAAACTTCACTTCGGTCAATAATAAAGGATAATTAGGAAGACACTTTTTAACAATATTTTATAATTTAATTCAATTTTTTACGAAATGGTTATTAATGGATATAGCGTTTGGGAGGTGGTCAAAATTGATCCACATGTAAACTAAACCTAACCTAAACTTATTTAATTAAATTGACATTTAGTGGTGGTTTACGGCATTTTTAAAAATTCAATATTAATTTCATAAAAAACATCAGGAAAGTGGACACAATTTACCACATTTTAAGGATCAAGTAATTAAATTATTTGCATTTAGGGGTGTTTTACCTCAAAATATTTTATGAAAGCCTCGATATATCACGCTTATTCTTAAAGAAGTAGGCAAACTAAAATTAAGGAAATGGGTAATAAAATAGAAGACGATCTTAATCCACAACTTATTTAATTTAATCTATAATTTACAAACATTTTATATTTAACTCAAAAATCGTTAGCTCAATTGTTATTGCAATGTTTTATTCATGCGAGAAAAGTTGAGGATCAAGAGGATAAATTGGGGGTGGACAAAATAATTATGTAATAAGCAAAATTGATTTAAATAAAGACAATCGTTAATAGTTTAATTAAATTCACATTTTCAGGTATGAACATTTTGAAAATTTACTTTAAATATTTTAATAAAATCTTTGATCTTTGAAGGAGGGCAACCTAATTATTAGTGGACAAATTTGGTCTACATGTGGAAAATCATTTTGTTAAACTCATTTATTTAAATAAATTAATATTTAAGGGCAGTTTACAAATATTTTAAGATTTTTACAAACCTTTCTACATTTTAAATTCTTTGGGGGGATGGGCAGAATTAAATAATGGTTGGGTACAATTGATCAATTTGTGAACAACAATAAGGCATATTAAGAAAGAGCTAAATGCAAAACTAATTATTGGTGGGTAAAATTGATGTAGGTAAATGTGAATAGCCATTTTTCAAAACGCATATATTTTAATTGACATTTAGGAGTGATATCTTAATTTTTAGTTGAACTACTTAACTTAAAGTTGAAAAATTTGTGAAAAATCCCGGATGTGAGATTTTCATCCATAGTTATAAAACGGACTTGAAATAAAAGCAGTCGCAAGGAAATATTTAAAATCCAGCATACTAAGATTTTAAAACGAGCCAAAACGAATTTTATTGGCCTTTTAATCACCGCTTAGTTAGCGCCACTTCCTATGCAAGCGAAAGGTGAATTTGTTTATAAGAGAAAAAGTCTCATTGCATTTGTAATATTATTTAATCATTTGTTACATTAATTGTAAACTAATTGAACATTTAACATAATATCCAGTCGAATTATCATCTATGAAGTTTATATTACACTAAAACTAGGTTTTTGAGAAGTCGATCACCTTTCGCTCTAGTTCCAAAATATTCCGTCAGATGTTAGCCACTTTGCGCTAAAACACGAATAAACAATTATTTTGTACGTTTCGATTTAATAATCTAGTAGTTACCATGAAATTAACTTGTGTTCCTCAACTATGCTATAATGATTAAACTTAATATGGATCACGTAAACTTACTTGTACTCTCTCTGTTGCCGCTTACGGGGCATCTTTAATTATATTACGGATCGGGAACTAAAAAGGAAAAGCATGGGTCTCGAATAGAGCAATCAAAGGCGAGAATTACGAGTGAATCTACATTCTTTCTAAATGCTACTAAATATGGATTATTAAGAAAGCACAGATCTACAGTAAGTTAATCTGAGCAAATGATTAGTAGGTACCATGCTAAACACCTTAAGGTTTATCATTCATTGAAGAGATGGAAAGAATATTTAGGAAAGAAGTTGGCTGTGATGTGAAAAATGAAAAATAACAAGGCCTCTGGAACGGACAATATTCCAGTTGAAATATTCAAAGGAGATATACTCGTATATACAACTCCAAGAGCTCAACTCATCAGTAAAACAAAAAGGATGGGATTTCGGTAGAATACTGCGAAAACGGAAGGAAGGTTTGATTATAACGATTCCCAAGAAAGGTGACCTGAGATAAAACAAAAATTGGAGGGGTATGCCTCCTCAACTCAATCATAAACCTATGTATTAGCAATGATCATTCTGAATAGAATTTCACCGACAAATAACTCGAAACTAAGAAAAGAACAAACTGGCCCTAGACCAGGACAAAGTCCCACCGATGAACACAACACAACATGGAACAACACAACGCATTATGGAAGGAGCTTTGTCAAATGGGCATCTTAAAAAAAAATTAGTCGAACTCATAGAAGATATTGTTTCAGACAAGGATCTCGCCACTTCTTTTCATAGTAGTTTTAGATAGTGTCACGAGGAAATAGATAGGGCACCTCCCAAGGCCATAGTAATACTTTATGACCTTGGGAGGAACGCAATGATCTAGATTACGCAGATGACATATGCCTGCTACCATGCAAACACGCCAATATGAAACAGAAAGTGCAAATACCATCAGATCAAGCAATGGAGGAAAACTAAGGCGATAAGATTAAACACACCGATACACAGCAACCAAAAAGAAATAGAAGTGATCAATGAATTGGTATACCTTGGTTTACACTAGCGAAAACGGTTGAACACAAACATTCAACATGTTATACAAAGTTTGGGATACATCTGTCCTATCCCGCAACACCAATTTGTGAGTGAAATCAAGGGTGTTGTACGGTTGCAAAACTTAGAAGCATACACACAGGATCAACAATAAGCTATATGTGTTTATAAATAAATGACTTATGTCCGGTTGTGCAGAAAATTGACTAACGGCCGGTCAGTTGTGCGTCAGTCAAATGTTTTTTATGAAATCTCGGTAGGAACCAAATGTAAATTTTATCAATTAAAAAAATCAATTAAATATCCATAAAACTCCAAATAAGATTGTAGCAGGCCTTGGATTTTACTGGGCGATTAAAAAACAAAACTATAAATAATATTTTTTTGATAGATACGGTTCACTTTAAAACCAAAATACGTCTAGCAGTCTTTGATTTCCAGAGTTTGTCCTAAAAAATAATTGTTTTGTGTTGACATTTTTTTATCGATAAATTGTATTATTGGTTCCTATCCTGTTTTCGCAATTAGAAAAAATCAACACAAACTTGATTAAATATATTTTTTTCCATGGAAATATTTAACGATTAAAAAAAATAAATTGGCCATTTAAATATTTATACCCAAGCTAAATATTACCACCGAATAAAATATATTCACATAATCAAGTTTGCGTTGATTTTTTTTTCTGATTGCGAAAACAGATTTCATATAAAACATTTAACTGGCGCATAACTAACCGGCCGTTAGTAATTTTTCTGTGCAACCGGCCATTTGGAGAATACTGAGGGCTTCTGGCGTAACAAAATAATGACTTTTGAGCTCCATAGGCAAACTACTCAATCATTGCAACCAAAATAAGAAAGTTGAAGTGACGATGGATTGGCCATATACTGAAGAAGATTTTCCCTGGAATGGAACCTACTAGAGGAAAAAAGTCGGACGACCAGCTGTAACATGGAAATGAACTATACTAGCAGAACTCATTACAAGCCTATGACACCCTGTGCTCTTAAATTGGAGATAAAGAAAAATATAACATATCAGTATCGATTTTTGCTGACGACACAGCTATTACAGTATCTCACGATATACCTTCAAACACCGTAAGAGTGTAAAAACAAAAAAATACACGCAAGCTGCACACAATAAATTCATGCTCAACAACTTGCTAAACCATTCGCTTTTGGAAAACATTTCTAAAACTAGAAGCAAAACCCAACCTGATCAAACGAAAAAAAATTCACAATACAGTGGCATCTAAGAAGAAAATTAAAAGCAGTCTATACTTAGTAAACTGTCTTTTACAGTGGGCTTGCTTTCCTAACAAAAATTATTTTTTATACCCAGAAAAGGGTATTCGTTATAGGTTATGGTCTACATTTCTAATTTCAGCCTCGACACGCACTTTCATGGGGGATCGTTGTGAGATAAAGATTCAGAATATGAACTCTTGTTGACATTCAAAAGTGGAATCACTAGTAATCTGTGTGAGATCATGTGAAGCGGTAAACCACTCCGCTTGGCGCCCAGCACAATTCGTATCTTAATGATTCAGTCATTCGTTATGATGGAAAGTTGTCACCAACTAAAATTAATTCTAAGTCTTTAACGAACATGCACACTCTACGAAACATCTCGAATACTTTTCAAACTAGTAGCGCTTAAAGTAGAATTTGTCCTTGTAGATGTTATGAGATATGTTGGAACTGTAAATGTAACTCCTCTTACGAGAAACAGTGGATGCTGTGGTGAAATTCTATAGGCGAGCCTCCAACCACCACAGGGGTTAATAATTAGGTGATATTCAAATGCAACGAATAGTTTATATGTGCTAGAAAAGTTTCTAGACTTGAACCTAATTAGCATTAAGTGTTATAAATTACGGTCTTAATGCTTTTTCATGAACTTCTTTAAGTTTTGTAGAATAAATTTAAAGATCCGTTTGTACTGTCATAGTAGAAGCGCCAGTCGGTCATTACCGACCATAATCAGGTGATTTAAAATCGTTTGAATGCTGTTTTTATCGGGATTCGACCTCGGTATCTCTCAATCCAAACATCATACAGCGTTATCCACTGTACCAGTTGGTCAGTAGTTGAAATATTATCTAACCTATATATAAAACCATTACTTTGCATAACAACTAACAAGTATGTATATTAATTGTATCTCGTATGAAAATAAATAAAGCATATACCACTACATAACAATCTCATGCATAAATCTCCAAGAAAAACTAAAATAAACAGCAAAAAAGAACGCGAAGCACTCCTAAAGATGTAAATAGTAAGTACATACGACTTCTGTAAAAATTTAAAATTGAAATTTTCTAAATTATTTATGGTAGATTTTATATTTTAAAAGTAGCAACATATAGTTACAGAGAGAATTAAATCTATTCAACTGTTTCAATGCCATTGAAATAATAAAACTAATAGTAATTGTTTTTTTTATGAATATGTATTTAATTATACACTTTAATTTCTGTTGTAATAAAAATTAAGTTGCTTTTTCCTGATTTTCTTTAGTTTCGTGAATACATAACGTACAAAGCTAAAAGTTAAATTTTACACTAATTACTTACTATTATACAGTTTATAGGTTCTGGCTAATTGGAAGCAAAATGCAAATGATTAAATTTATGAGCGCATTTGTAAATTTTATTTATTTCCATTCATGAATAGTTCATTCATCAATAATTTCATTAAAAAAAAAAAATTAGGTGGTTTTGCACAGTCGAAAATTAGAACCTAAAACATTTTACCGAGTACCAAAAACCTAAAACTATAAAAAGTACAAAACTAAAAACAACCTTGAAATTACGTACATACACTACACATGCACAAAAATACAAAACGAATTTTATTAAATTTATCGCAAACGAATTAATCCATTCACCAAAAATTGTATGCGAAAAATCAATGAAAAGTTTTTTTTTGTCGACTTGCATTCGTTTCTTGAAATCAATTTTGATATTTTACCAATACGTTTTTGTAAGTGGGTTGTTTTATAAATGTTACGGTTCGGTTGTTTCTTAAAAAATATTACAGTAGGTTTACCTACTTAGAATAGGTAAATTCTTATTTTTGGATTATTTTTAATTCGATTAAAAATCGTGCGTGAAATTTCCCGAAGGAGCATAATACACAGTATTATTAATTTATGCTTGAGTACATCCGAAAATTATAAGGATATTTCCTACAAGGACATCTTGATGAAAAATTTAAATATTTGTAAATATCTCGTTTGGTGTAACGTAAAGGCTCAAGGTAAGACCAACTTATTTTTATTTCCCTATGAAGGAATCCTGAAATCTCGCTGATCTCTAACTTAAGCTCTTACTGACTGGCTGGTTAAAACTTCAATTTTATTTACTAAACCATTTTACCAAAGCCTCCTTATCGATGTATAATACGTATAATTTCGCGTTCGATATAAAAATAATAATAATTTGGCATTAGGAGAAAGGCATAATTACCGCCATTAATTCGGTGCGTGACATAGTAAAGTAGAGTGTTAGTGAAAATGATGTTTTTAAATATATTAGACAAAATATAATCATAATAAATTATAATAAGCACAAATAAATTTATAAATATCTTTATCATACAAATATCGTTTCTCACCTTACCCATATGGTAAAAGTAAATGTTTGAAATATCGTAGCCACAAACATCGATAAGTGGTGAAATGATATTGATTTTTCACGCACCAACGAGCAAGAGAAAATGGAACAACGACATCCAAAAAATTCTGTGTTCATATAACCGGGGTCATATTAAGAAAAAATTGTGGGTCTACAGATGAGTGTAACCGCACCCTATGTCGTTCCTGTTTATATTTTCACTCCAAGTTATCTTTTTTGTTTTTTGAATGCGATTTTCTTAAAATTTTTATGGTGTTTACATCTATTAGGCATTGTAAATACTCTAAAACTGTCACAATCTTAAATTGAAAATTAGATCAGTAAAGCAATGCAATACAGGGGGCTAATTATGTAAGCATTACGAGTACGACTTACGACTTTCAAGCTAGTTTTGAACAAATTTTCAATGAAAACAAAAAAAAAATCATTACGAATTCTGTCTCGAATTTATAAATTTGTACCCCCGACTAGAACAACAACAAATACGACAACCTAAAATGCTTTAAATAAAAAAAAACGTTTGACGTCATCTGTCCTAAGCCGAAAAGTTAACAAATAAAACGGAAATAATGAATTTATTCGCATTTTAACGTAAAATGCCTGACAACTGACAGAATTTATTAAAATTAGAGCCAAAGGTGATCAATTTCTCGAACAGCTATTAATATTTAATTAGTTTACAATTGACGTTACAAATCATCAAATAATAATAATAAAATGACATGAGGCTTTTTCTCGTAAAAATAAACAAGTTGCGCTAACTAGATGGCAATCGACTGTATTCGCCTTTTAACGCGAAGTGGCTGACATCTGAAAGAATATTTTGGAACTAGAGCTAAAGGTGATCGACTTCTCAAAAAACTAGTTTTAATGTAATATAAACTTCATAGATGACTATAAATAATTCGACTGGATATTTGTAAAATGTTCAATTAGTTTACAATTAATGTAACAAATGATGAAATAATAATAATATGGAATGCTTTTTCAATAACCACATTATTTCTACTGATTTAGCGCTTGTTTAATAAATCGTACGGGTCGACCAGTTAATTCTATTGGCCTTTTAATCACCGCTTAGTTAGCGCCACTTGCTATGAGAGCGAAAGGCGATATTTGTTTATACGAGAAAAAGCCTCATTCCATTTTATTATTGTTTCATCATTTGTTTGTTACATTAATTGTAAACTAATTGAACATGTTACATAATATCCAGTCGAATTATTTGTAGTCATCTATGAAGTTTAGTCGAACACCTTTCGCTCTAGTTCCAAAATATTCCGTCAGATGTCAGCAACTTTGCGTTAAAAGGTGAATAGCTGAGTTTTTCTGAAAAATAATCGGGTTGAGTTCGCGATAGCTTTTTTCAAACTTGTCCAATTTAAAATTAAAAATTTAATTTTTTTTAAATTAAATAACTTAAATTTAATAGTAATCTAACGGGGCTTTTACATCAAACATTTGTTTACGATTCTTGCGACATCTATTACGCATTGTAAATACTGTAAACCTATACGAATTTTGAATTGGAAACGAAATCAGAATGATCATCTGGATGTAGTACTTTAGTTAATATTTAATGTTTGCAAAATTTTACTATGTGACGGCATTTTATGTCAACAGTTCCAATATTTGTCTATAGAAGACAGTATAATCAAATGATTGAATTTTTTTTTGAATTTTGATCTGTTTGTAAAATTATATTATAAAATTAAATACAATAAAATTCGAGGTTACAAAGGGGTTGGGAATTGCGTAACGAATCATTAAAATTCGCTAAGGCATTGTGATTATACTTTGATTAGTTCAAAGTATTTTCAAAATTTTTGTAGTTTGGCCACTGCAGTCTGATGAGACGACCGAATTTTTTTAATACAAAAAAATTCAATGTTTCATTAATTCGAAACCAAACCTCCAAAGTCTTGGTAACCTCACCTTGATTAAAAACACTATCTGGCTATTATCCAAAATAACCCAAAATTTAATTTATTACAGTCAAACGTGTTTTTGTGCGATTTTTTTATGCGGTATGAAAAAAAAATATTCGGTACAATCTATTTAAGTTCTTTCAAAGTTTCAATCAAATTAGAACATAATTGAATGTGATTATGCTAATTAGTTATTTGACTTTGGCCATTTGGTTTTTTCGTTTTTTGATATTTCATCACATTGCGTAAGTATTACGTCAAGTTCGTAATATTTTGAGTTATTTTCTACGTGAAACGATCCCTATTCACCGCATAAAAAAACTTTTTAAATGTGTTGCGAAAACTATTTTTTATACCTACTCGTGAAGTTTCGGAAGATTTTTTTATGCGTTTTTTTATGGTCCCTATTACCGCACAAAAACAGGTTTGACTGTATAGGGTATCACAATAACCGGTTCAGATTTGACACATCAGTTATTTTGGCTCTGGCACCACTAACGCCACTCTTTCTTTGACAGTTGAGTCGTATAAATGCAAAACTCGCTATATGCATTTTTTCAAATTTGTGTGCTACGTATGTCGTTTGATTCGTATTTCCACACAACTTTCAGTAATAAAAATTGCAGTTTAATGCAAAATCCGCTATTTACAAAGTAAATCAAGTTCAAAATGTTGAATCTACTTATAAAAAATTTCATTCAAAACTTGCTATTTACAATACTCCTTAAAATTTCGACCTTTTTGTTTAGTTTAGAAAAGTATTTCATGGTGAGTGAACGTCATGTCTGGTGTATACATACAACAACGGTATAACTAAATTTAAAAAGGTGAAGAACCCCACAGTTATATTAAACGGGGGAGAAGGCCAGACAACGGGGTATTAAGAAAGACCAGCGGATTCAACAAAAAGTAAACAGGTAATTGATAACCCTCAATAAAGCGTAGTTCATTTTAATGTTCAATTAAAAAATATATACAATATATACAAACAAAAAAGTGAACCGATTGTGCCAAAGTGCACACATAAAATGAATTCGAACGCTTTTCAGTGCAATTCGATCAACGCAAGAGATGCGGGGAGTTTCACTAATTCGTTTTACTTAACCTCGTACAAATTGGCTCAAGATGCATTCCTTCTAAAGTTCGTGACCGCAATAAATCCTGCGAGAAGAGGTGAACATAGTTCCCTTAAAAGAACTGTTTCGATAGTTTACTGATTTGCTAGGTACAATTTTTGTGGCATACTCCGTATCAAAAAAGACCGAGTTGTGAGGCTTGCGAAAGTACATTATGAGACCGGGTTAGCACCTGTTGAACGGCAAGGAGGTGATAGGATTGGTCAAAAAACCAGCACAAAAAAATTGTGTAATCAATTTTATCAAAAGATTTAAAACGGTCGAACTGCATTATTGCCGAAATAAAAATACCAGAAGGCAATATCTGCCGAGTGAATTAAATATTAATAAAATGTTTACAACGTTTACAGCTGAAATACCTGATTTAGGCATTAAAAGGTCTTACTTCCGGAACATTTATATTTTATTTTTTTATTTCACGCGAAAACTTTTATTGAACGCGAAAAGCGTTCTTCAATGATTTGGTTACAATATCATTTGACTGTCAAAAAATATGGTCCTACCAAAGGGTCGTCAAAAGCAGCATTGTCTAAAAAAAATGTTTTCTTGTACGCTTGGACCTAGGACATGTTTCAAAAGAGGTCGATACAAATATCATCTGTGGTACACCATCGACTTAACAATTTCGATCTGGTCAATAAGAATATAGTACGGTTAATCGCGGATGGATGCGGTGGCCAGAAAAATAACTCGATCATGAATAGTACTTGTTGTTATTGATTACTGAAGGAAGCACTGACCAATATTACTAGTTTGGAATTAATTTTCCCTATTCCGGGACACTCGTTTTTACCACCAGATCGAGTATTTGCAAAATTGGAGAAAGAGGTAAAAATAATCTATAACTCATTAACCATTTATCGAAATTATAATTTTAAGGGGTTTTACATTTTTCCCCCGTTTAGATTCGTAATAAACAAAGAATGGTACAACCTGAAGAGCACATTCAAATTTATAAAGATCATGCTGATCATGTTGTAAACCTCGGAAATGTAGATTGTCCGGCCAACCATTAGAAATCTGAAGCTGCTAAAATAATAAGGCCAACCAACAAGCTGGCACTTCAAGTTTGGTGAAGCTAAGCGATTCATTCTTACCAAAGGAAGTAGAAATATATTGGTTCGTGGAAATACCTTACAAATCCGACCTTCCAACGGGTAAACCGATCAACAACCGGGGGAAATATTTAGCTCAAATAAATCCAGCTCTTGTACAACCCGGTGTACAGTTGTACACCTGAAGCAAAACTGGCTGATGTTAAGCATTTGTTATTCAAGCATTATGGAGAAAATTGGCCAGAAAGGGAGGAGCTACAATTTTTTAAAAAACTTAGCAATGTAATAATAATTCTAACAGTTCCGTGAAATATGTGAGACTCAAGTTCAGCACGAGGGTCTCCGAATTTAAATAATTTCTTAAGAAGGCAGAAATTAAATAGTTCCTATTTTTATTAACGAAGCGTCATTTACCCAAGAAGAGATTTTTATATTATTATTTTGTTTATTTTTATTTTGTTAAACAATTTTTTATTATTTTTATGGGTATCTTTAACTCGGTGATTTGCTGTGCCTAAAGGTTAGAGTTTTATGAATTGTTTATCTTTGGTATAAATAAAAAAGATAAATATATTTTTTTATTATTTATTGGATTATATTGATTAAAATTATTGAATGGGTTAACATAATAGAAAATAATATTCTTAAAATATATATACCATTGGATGAGAATTGTAAGTGCAAAAGTCGCAAAAAAATAACATCAGTTACAAAACTTGCTATTTACAATTTTAGAATGGCTGTAATACAAGATATCATTTATAACGCACATATCGATGATGATGAAATAAGTCGCTTAACCCTTCAACGTTTCGAAATTGATGAGCATTTTGCTCCAAAAATCATCTATCCGGACGAGGCGCATTTCCATGTCGGTGGGTTCGTAAACAAACAAAATTGTCGCATTTGGGGATCGGAAAATCCACCAGGATATGTGAAGCCAATGCATCCATTGCGTGTTACTGTTTGGTGCGGCTTGTCGCGTGGCGGCATTATT
This sequence comes from Nephrotoma flavescens, assembly GCA_932526605.1. Classification (NCBI taxonomy): domain Eukaryota; kingdom Metazoa; phylum Arthropoda; class Insecta; order Diptera; family Tipulidae; genus Nephrotoma; species Nephrotoma flavescens. Next base: position 60,001,249 of record OW052220.1, on the reverse strand, counting down.
GGGCCGTATTTCTTCGAAGATGAGGCCGGCGCTACCGTTACGGTTAACTGAATCAACTCCCGCCACATGTTAACATCTTTTTTGTGGCCATATCTTGAAGATATTAGTTTGGAAGACCGTTGGTTCCAGCAAGGTGGTGCAAAAATTCGATCGCCGCATTATCAGTCGAAATGGTGACGCGAATTGGCCGGCAAGTAGTTGTGATTTGACGCCTTTGGACTTTTATTTGTGGGATGCCGTAAAGGACAAGTGTTATACGGGCAATCTACAAATAATTGAGGATTTGAAAGCCATTATTGAAGCAACCATTGCAGAAATAGATCCGCACACAATTCAAAATGTGCTCTGAAATTGGACCAACCGAATGGAGTACGCCAAGGCCAGCCGGGACTCCCATTTGAATGAAATCATTTTCCATAAACAACCAGGCGGATTGTACTTTCAAACAAAAAATAAATTTGGAAATAATATATATTAAGCCGTTTTTGTTTTATTAAATTTTTAAATCTGAACTTCTAATTGAGATTGTATATTATGTCAAGTACTTTTTACAAACATTACTCTCATCTACAGTTCAAAAAAGAAACTGTACACATAAATTTGATGACGTATCAAGCAGTACTACCTGGGGGTCAATTATGTACCTGACGTATTTCTACTTTCGACTTACGACAAGTCGAAATCCCCATAATTGTAATTACGACATAACACAATTATTAAAGCATGTACGACAAAAAAAAGTTCGAACTAAAAATATTGAGGTTGAAGTTTAGTTTGGTTTTTTGAGGCTACCGTTAGGTTTTGCATTTCGACTTACGGACAATTTTAATTAATTTAGAAATTTTTGCCTAAATGACGCTATGCAACATGAAAAAAGAGGAATTTGACGTTCAGTATTATACTAATTAGTTATGATCAGAATAATATACAAGATGGATAGGATATCACTATCCCTAGATACGAGTAGAATACAGCAGAACTACCCAAAATTGCAGGGCGGGGCCAAGATAATTTATTGCAAGATATGCCAAATCGTGCGATGTTGTGGGAGTGAACAATGGGAGCAAATAAATGTAACTCCTGCTGTAAAAAATTTTCATCTAAAAACCGTAAAGCAATTTTAATAAAAAAATTCAAGCTTCGTTAACCGGTAAGCTTTTTCGTTGCAGCACTTTCTAACAGGTTTATATTTTTTGCCTGAAGTTCCTGTCATTTTTTGTCTAACATATTTGCGACTGGGTTTCCCTGACCGAAAATAACAAATTTTGAGGTTTTATACATATTGTACAAGGTCTTGCATGGAAACCATTTGATTCAATAGCACGTCATGCTTAAAAATATAAAAAATATTAGAAAATACTTCTATGGAACTGAATGACGGAGTATAAACTTTTTCGAGAACTCAACTCGAAAATTTTTCTAGGAACTAATATGTGAATTCGTCGAGGTTGAATAAACATTTTTGACTATTAATATTTTGTTGCAACAACAGACTGATTCAAAAACTAAACTGTGAACGAAATTTTACGTATAATAAAGAATTTGAATTACAATTTTGTCCGAAAAATATTGGTATATGTTTTGTTTTCTTATCCATATGCGGCAGGATCAAAGGTAATTTAGTCCAAAAATATAGGATATAATGGGCTTAGTAGTGTTCAGAGACGCTTTCGCAAAAAAAAAAAAAAAAAAAAAAAAATGGCCGGAGTCATTGTTAAAGATTTGTCCGGAAAATTTTGCTCACCACTGTATGAACAAATCGATTATTGTTGACGGTTTAGTCTTAATTTAGTTTGAACTTCACAAGCATCGATGTTTGAAATTTCGATATTTTGATTGCACCAATTAATTTTATTTTTTAAAATGTTATTTAACATAAAAGAAAGTTTAATGTTCAGTACAATTTAAATGGTTGCATTAAACACCCTGTTAGACCCATTAGAAAATCGTATAACTTACTAGGGTAACTCCTTTTGGTCTAACCAGTCACAAATATCGCTGAAGAGCTAAATGCTGATAAAATGCTTAGAATGGCTTTGGAATGTGGTTTTTTAAATCGCATGGGATGCCCTGTTAGACCCATTAGAAAATCATATAATTTACTAGGGACCCTCAATTAGGTCTATTTAAGCAGTCCATTAATATCACTAAAATTCATGCTAAATGCTTAAAAAATTCTTAGAATGACTTTAAAATATACCGATGAACCTAATTTCAGAAACATTGTAATTCTCGAAAAATTTAAACATTTCACACTCCTAAACAAATTGCACAATATAAACTCGCCTGAATGATTACTTTTACCAATACTATTACAATATGTTTGTTGTTGTTGTATTTTTTGCAAAACGAGCAAAATGATAAACTAAATTAATCGACAACGAAGTTCCGATTGCAGAACTTCATCCGCAATAGTTTCAAAAAGTAGTGCAGTACAATAGTTCGACTGCAGCAATACTACTCAATCTGAGATTATGGCAAATGTCAGATAAAACATTTTAAGAGACAGCCTAAGGATAATAACTTGAAACGTGAAATGGAGATCGGGAATCCATAATACAACAGAAGGCTCAAAAATAAAACAAAGCTTAAAGTTAATGCGCAGTTTATAATCGAAAATTGAAAGACAGTGGGAAGAGAATACACGGCATGGCGGAGGGAGGGACAAATTGGTTTACCGAGTTAAGGAAAGGTCCTAAGTCAAGGTCCGGCCAAAATTTTCAGTAAGAGTACTTAACGTGTGTTTTGTCTCACAAGAGGAAGCAAAACCGCATAGTAAAAAATATGAAGATTAAATTAACTGGTGCTTAGCAGCTTTCCTTTTCAGAGATCTAAATGAGATGTTTTGATTTTTATTCAAGAATCCAAGCAAATTCATCGCCTATACTACAAATTAGTTGAATTTAAGGATCCGCACGGTTACAGTACATACTTGTAAATTTGCTAGAAACGCCTAAAGGTATTCTACCGGTAATACATGAACATATTGAGAATTCTTTTTAAATTAAGGGATGCATATAGGTGTGGTACAACACACTGTATTGCGAAGGTACCGTTACACTATCTTACGGATCACGGATATCAACAAAATAGGTGAATAGAGAACGAGGGGTTAGATCGCATGGTATAAAAAACATTAATGGCGCACAGAACCTTGCATTGAACCCTCGGGTAAGAAATATGCTTGCTAAAACTTAAAACACTCCAAGTTACTCTAGATAAACCTATTGGTTTATGAACAACTTCAAATAGGATAGCTTCTCATTGATATTTACTTTCCAGGTCGATTCGAAGGATTGACCTTAACTCGTGGATTCTGAAGGCGGCTTCAACTCATATAAATCAGGGCTCACGGGGAAACTGGAGGGCTCAGAAATTGTTCTTCCTAGCGTGGAAATTGCCTTTAAAATATGTTGAACGCGACGTAAATTCATAGAAAGGGCGGATAACTGGATGGTCTTTATCACTAAAATGGAAACGAGTTTTGATGGAAAGCAAAACTAAAAAGCTTGACCTATTTTACTTTTTACCATTTAGCCATTTTAATTTTAAATAATTTTATCTTTAACTGCAGTCACATATCACATACGAAATATTATATTTATTCCACGACGCTCTACGGTTAGGAAAATTAGAAGTCACGTGATACGTTTGAAAAGACAAAAATTAAAAAAAAAAAAATATAAAAAATATGCAAAACTTACTTTTTCATTCTGCGATCAAATTTCCATATATGCAAACGAATGCCGGTATAATTTTTATGTTGCTGTTGTTGTTGTATGTGTAATATTATTGAATATATTCAAATTATGAGGCCCTAAGATATTTTGGAAGAAATCATCGATTATAAAACTTCCAAATTTATAATTTTTTTTTATTTGATTGTTTAGATTTAGAGTGCTTCTAAAGTATAAACGCATAATAAATCCATTTGGGTAACAAAGTACACCCGTATTACAATAATAATGATAATACGTAACACCAAATTTAGATTTAATCGTCGTCGTCTGGTGCATGAAAATCGAACGTAATTTAAAAAAAAAATTTATGTCAACCAAAAATAATAATAAAAATAACAATAAAATTTTTGTATATAATTATCATTGGTTCGCGAATTTTATTTTTTCCAAAATTCGCATTGGTTCATATAAATCAATTTTTATTAGAAGCTCATAATATGATTATTACAATAAAAATGTTCAATTGTACTGTGTACACACATAACATCGTCATTGGAGAAGTTTTACAAGTAAAACTAATTAGCAACAATTCATTTTTACTTTGTTTGTTAAATATTTGCATATATTGCAAGGTCTTTTAGTATATTAGATATGGGTTACGTGTGCACCACCAATTTTTTTAAAATTGGTAAGTAGACCTTAGTAATAAGCGTTTTTGGTTTTTAGGGTCGAACACAACCTTTATATTGTGCGTTCGCTAGAATCACAATAAATAATTATAAAATGAAAATTTTTGTATTTTTGGCTAGCTGATGTCAGACAACACACCCAATAAGGTAGGTAAATTATAACACAAGCTTTCGCGTCATAATACAAGTATCGAAATTAGAAACGGTAACAACAAAAATATATATTGGATTATCCCTATACACCAATTCCTAAACTAATAAATCAGAATGATCAGCAGAACTAGATATAGACACACTACGTTCAATAATATTCTTATCAGTGACGTAATGTATCAAGATTCCAAACAATAAAATAAAATGTTGGTCGAAGTGCTTATAAAATTTGTACTAGAATGTAAATATGATTAATTATTATCGAAAATTTAATTGAATCGTGATTAAAGTGCGATGGACAAATTATTGATCCACGCTGACACTTGTTAATTAGTCGGTTATATAGAATCGTGAATAATTTAAATTAGTTATTTTACTTTTTGACGCAGATTTCTTTAGTACAGAATTCCGAACAAGTTTTGTTACTGTAAATAAAGATGATGAATAAATTTAGATATTAGAATTTATTACGACAAATTAATAAATCACCTAACAACTAAGGTAATAAAATATTCGGAATTAATATTGACATTTGACCCAACACATTAAGCCTTATGCCACCGTGTTAAACAATTATCCATTATATACACGATGCTAAAGGTTGTTGCAGGAACCAAAATGCAAAACCAATGACAAAATATTTATTGTTCGACAATGGACCAATGCCAAGATTTAATGTTTATAACAAATATTATAAAGAAATTTTTTTACTTAATGGCTACTTTAATAAATTATCACGCATCCGTGGATTTGTCGACGAGTGCGACAAGTTGAACTTTATTTTCTTGTGTGTGCTTTTACACGTAAAATTACATCACAAGTACGAATATTTTGTAATGCAAATGTTCAAGATCAACTTGGATGAGGTTATAATATTTAAGTTTAAAGTTCTTCGGTCAATAATTGTTGTTTAGTCACTGAATGTGAATTAAATTAATTGGAGATTTCGAATCAATGAAAACGAGAAATTACAGCTGCGTATTTGCTGAATTCCTTATTATTACAAAAGCTGAAAATCTCAACAAATAAAAGCCAGTTAAGATATTAAGCAACCAAAATACTTCGGCCTTTCTTCAAAAACCAAATTACTTCATACGAACTAATATATTTTCATCAGAGGCACTATTCTGGCTTTTCTAGCCAGATTTGAACAAAAATCATGTTTTTCTAGCCTACTGAAGGAATAAGTTTAGTACAAATTTTTTCGAAACTTTTCGTTCCACAAAATTTTTATAGGCAAAAATATTTCCCCGTTTAACTTTGTTTCGAAAATTTTTACACCAAACTTATTCCCTCAGTAGGCCAGGAAAAAACAATTTAGACAAACGTGCTATGAAAATATTTTTCCCAATTTCCTATTTCCAGTGAATGTGAATGAGCCGTTACGTTGAACAATAGACCTCATTCGAAGCACACCTTCTATTTTATTTTATTTTGTTTTTCTCGCTTTCTATGTCAACTAGATAAGTAAATTTTTACCGCGAATTTTGAAAATTTGTTTTTAATTCGAATCTAGTTTTCATAGAAATGCTAGAAATTAAGAACAACAACAGATGATTTACACTAAAAGGTACTAGGATGTTGTATGTCGTAAGTGTTGTAAGTTATTGTCTTGTAAAATATCTTTTATCAGCTTAGGACCTCCTAGCACAGGGTCAAGGATCACTTTTACTGTAGGACCATAATAACCCTGTTATTTAAGCTATTTTTAGGACAACAAAATCATTTTTGTTTTAAATTACAATTCTTCACCAACATTTTGATTTTTTCTTAAGTATATCATCAAAATTCGGTTTTTTAAATTTAAACTGCGATATAATTAAATTAAAATAATTTTGAATAAAAACTAGTGAAAATCACTTATAATTTTGAATCATAGATGGCACTAATAAATAAAGAAGATTTAATGACAGAAACATTTTAATAAGGTTTAATAGATGGTGGCTCGCGGTTCATTTACGTCATTGATAAAAAGCAATAAATTCAAAAAAGCAATCTAACGAGAATTCATTTAACGATTGTTATTTGTGTTTAATTTTTAAACAATTTTAACTTAATTTCACTGATATGTATTACAATTCCACTTCATTACTCTACCCCGATTTTTTTTATCCCTCTCCTCCTTAAATTTTACAATTCTATAAAAACTTACATATTTATATTCCAGGTTGCTTTGATGAGACTTTCATCTCTCGCAAGACCAATTCTCTTAAGAAATTCTTAGGCTAAGCTTAGATGTGTTCTTAACGTGTTGTGACCTGTATTGTGCAGGGGCGTGAACTTGGTAGGCAACAATAAATTTATTAGGAACAAAATTAGATTATGAGATAAAGGCGACGCAACTAAACACATAATAAAATTATTTCAAGACTCAATTTTTAAAATTAATAAAAAATCTTAATACAGTAATCTTATCATAAAACAGTTACAGCACTAATACACCACTACACTTTGGTAGTTTAGAACGGTCTTTAGCGTCTTTTCGTTCACAGTGAAAAATCGGTGGCTTTTTATAAAAATTCCAAGAGTCATATGAGGATTATTCTTCTGAAATTTTATTGCATTCCTTTAGATTCAATGGCCACAAAGTATTCGTCAAATTTTCGGGTTTTATAATAACTCGGAAAAATTCTATCCGATTTAATTCATATTTTATGATGCATAAATAGAGAATACACTTTGCGATTTATAAACAATATATTTCAAATTTCAGTAGGCTGCGCTCAGTAAAAAAAAATCGTCGGTTGTTGTTTTGGCTTTTGTCGCGCAAAACAAAATGTTTATTAGTTACTAGGTAGGCGTTTTCGTGTCGTCCCTTGAAGTTGTACAAAAAATCTAATTTTTTTTCATATAGATTTAGTGGTATGGTAAAAGCGTCAAAATAACGTTTTAAACAGTATTACCTCATTATTTAACTAAAAGTAAGTAATTATGAACTAATTTTCCTGAGATTTTGTAAACTCCAAGTATTCTTGGATGCCACTTGAAAATGGTGCCAAAGCTCTGGTATATTTTCAAAACGAAAATAAAACTTACATCCCTGACTTTTTATATTTCAGTAAAGGTGACTTCAATATCTGGCCTAGTGTAAACGGGCTTTTATTGGACAACGCAATCCAACGGTGAAGCGAAATCTTATATCACAAAATACGCCGAGAGCGCATGCGGCTAAAGAATGCTGAATCAAGACAATGTGACAGATTATCCAATTTAAATTCAGAACCTTCGGGTATGTGCTGCTCAAACGAAAGGGTAAAATGGGGGTTCCCCAAGCCCAATGAAAAACTCAAGTCATTGCAAATTTATTTTACGAGGAATGAAGAGAAACAGATAAGCCAGCGCTGCGAGTATATTCCAGGGACGAGTCGTAATATTGTAGCTAACCTGCAAAGTATTTTTTTCATCAGCACAATAATTTATTAAACGTTTTTAAAACAGTATTAGACCTACGGATGTATACAAAATTGTTATTCGAGTTCATAAAAGATCTGTAGGAGAACAGCGATGCTTTAATGGTTCAACTATTAATGAAGTGGCAATAGTCATCGTATAATTCCAGAAACGCATGGATTGTATGATGCACTTCAATATCCACTGATATTTTGGCAGGGAGAGATTGGTTACCACTTCTGTATTCTATATTTACACTTTTAAACCAATTTATAGTGGATATATACGCAAAAATTGAAAGCGAAGAAGCCTTTTATTGGTGAACGAGGGTAATGTCGGTCATGTTCGTCAAATGGTTATACTGTCAGCAACATTTACAGGAAGTCTACGGTATATTTTTAATACATTTACATGCAATCCAGGATGGTGTGAAATTCAACAGGAGCTGTTACCAGGCCAATTGACGATCGATTGGCATGATTTAATATCACAAGTATTTAAACAGAAACTCAAACAGAATACATGCTCATATATGACTTTGGTTGGGAGAAAAAATACGCCCTAATCCGATAGTCTTCGTTATATCAACAGAAATTCCAAATTAAGAAGAAGATCCTTTGCTACATAATGTAAAGAAAAATATGGTTCATGGGCCCAGTGGACCATTCAACCCTAATCTAATTTCCCAATTCACGAAAGTTATCCAGTTTTAGTTCACCTCAGTGTGCATTTACAAAATGAGCAACGTATTTACTTCACTAAAGAGAATTGTGAGAAACTTTTAGAAAACTTTTGGAAGAGAATTGTGTGAAACTTTCACGAGAAACTTGTCAAAAGCTATTACTTGTTTTCCGTCGCAGCTAAGAAATCTGTTTGCTGTTATATTAACAAAATATGGGCCATCAAATTCATTAGGTTTATGGAACGAATGTAAAGTAAGTTTAACCGAAGATATCCTTAAAGAAGCATTACGAATTAATACAACTTTAAAAAATTCAACAGAAATCTTTAATCCTTCTTGCAATTAAATGTATTTCAATAAACGGAAAACTCTACAACTTGGCTTATACTGTTCAAATCGGAAACGTCTATATATTGTACTAAATAGAGATGATCTTAGAGAAAGGAATTATAACTCTCATCTGTTTCTGAGGCATATTTTTTCTTGATGCATCAGGTGGAAACGGAGAAACATTCCTAATCAATGTACTGCTACCTGAAATTCGGAAACACAATGAAATCGCATGTTGGAAGGAGGCAGAACTGTTCATTCAGCCTATTATGAAATTTATCAGATATCGTAAAATCCGATCCGCCGCGGATATTCATATTATGAAATTAAAAAAAATCCGATCCGCCGCGGATATTGCTATTATAAAAATAAAAAATCCGAACGTTAGCGGATTTTACGAAAATACAAATATCATATCCGATTGGTATTTAGGTGGCGGATATCGTAAATTACGAAAGAAGAAAAGTTTGTTTTAATTTATTTTGTGTAAATTTTAATTAAAAAAATTAAATTTTTTTAAAATGTAATTATGTGTAAATCATATCTACTATCCATTAGATTTTATTAAATATGTGGTGTTAATTTATTTTTATTTTTACGATAAACAAATCACACGAAATTAGATATAAAACTCGAGTATTTACTTTGACAGCAACAACAAAATTACAGAAAACAAAAAAAAAATAACTTCACTCCTCTATATTTGGTTATTAGAACTAATTTCATTGGTCCACTTTTGACAGTTTAAATACGTGTTTCATAATATGAATATCCGCCGAGGATCCGATTTTATGATTTCGTATTTTACGATATCGGATAAATTTCATAATAGGCCCCCAGTTATACCACGATCACCACCACCAGATGAACTTGAGGACCCGTTTGGCTGGAGACTTAAATGCTAATAAATTTGCTAAGCAGTCATTGAAACTGGGAGATGGTAAATTCCCATTGATCTGCTTTAGGAGCCCCAAGCGGTTCTGTGAACGAGCAATTTTGTCTCCAAAAATGACAGTGTACATAAAATCAACTTATATATTCAAGATCAAATTCCGGGCTCATCTGTAACTCATAACTCTGTCGACACTGTTTTAGAAGAAGAGCAAGCTGTGTTTTATCCTAAAGAGTTTTTAAATAATTTCTAATTTTCGTTTTATAAAATTCATTGTTTAAATAAAATAATAATTAACTAAATTTATTGGAAACACCCCAATATGGGGTAAATGCCTTGTGCTATAAGAAAGAAAAATTGGTTTAGAAACTATAAAGACTTCCTATAAGAAACGTGGGTTAACGTGGCTTCTGGAATTGATAAATATAATCCACCGGAATTATAAAAATGTTTACAAATACTATGTTAAATAAATATATTCAAAAGATCCCTTATCATTGACCGACCCGGATGTAGAACGAAAAAGGTAATAAAAGGCGGAGTACCGATATTACTCCTGACGCCCCTGAGTCTATAAATATCAATTGCGCACAAATATAGTTTTGGCGCCAATCTTCCTCCCACCTGTCACACATAACTTGCCATGTTTTGATTTGATTTACCTGTTTAATTAAATTAAGATATAGGTAATGCAGATTTAACGGGCTCGGCACAATATACATTATGCAAAAATATTAAAATGTTCTAGTTAACCAAAATTAAATATAATTTGTAACTGATATCAATAAATTTATTGTATTTTTATAATTTGGATTAAAAATTAAAACGAAAAAAAAAAAAATTAAAGATAATAAAATATTATTACATAAATATCGTGACCGCGAAATGTAATAATAATAAATTGATAGTGAGTGAATATTCTACATCGCAGCCATAGAGCGTTTGTATAGGATGAATATGTAAAATTTCTTTCAAAGAGGTGTGGTCTTTAAAAAACTAATAAAAAAAAAAACTCAACTAGTTAAATAATAAAAATAAACAAAACGAAAATAAAAAAAAATATTAATTAAAATTCGAATAATCTTTATACATATGATAATAGTTCAATGAATTGTCAAGTGTGATAGAATGTGTAAGTATAGTAATCTTTTGCGCACTTTTAGATTAGATTAAAAATAAATACATAAGATTTTTATTTTATTTTTATTTAAGAAAATATTTAACACATTTTCTTCTGCGTGTGTAATTCAACCATTGTGAACGCGTTTTCTTTACAAAACAAAATAAAAAAAGAATAATAAAAAATAATAAAAATTCTGGCTGCGTTAAATAATTTTATAAACAAACTTTGTTAATGATATTAGCCATTATTATTATTATAAACTAACCTTAGTTTATTTTTATTAACAAGAAAAAAAAAAATAGAAAAAATTTAGCCAATCGATTTTTCCTTTCTATTTTTTTTTTTAATTTATTTTAGCTTAAAAATTAACATCACTAAACTTTAACTGCGCCTTGCCTTTAAATTTTATTTTTATCCACAAACACCATAATTTGGAAACATTTTTGTTGTAGGTATAATATTTTAGCGAGAACTATAAATTACATGTACTAATAATTTTATCTATTTTATAACTTTATTTATATTTTATATCACATACACTAATTAATTAGTATAACACTTTACTAAAGGCACTTATAATGTAATATATAAAAAACCAGATAAGTTTTGTCACTAAAAATATTTTGAATAGAAATTAAAAAAAAAAATTAAAAATACATATATATTTGTATATCACCTCCAAAATTTACATATTATTTGCGCGTTGTCTTAAAAAATATTAATAAAATAAAATAAAATAAAAAATGGCAAAAAGTACAAGTTTGAAGGTCAGCTAACTTGATGTACTGTTTCGCGAATTTAGGACACTATTGTTATTTTATTTTTTACTAATACTATTTACAAAAAAAAAAAAAAAATATACGAATTTTTTTTTTCTATATAAAAAATGGAATTCGCGACGTGTGGAGAATTTTATTTTTTGATTTTTGAATCTCAAAAATGTGTTTTGCACCACTACCACTACATTGTATATAAATATAAGAAACTCAATTTTAAATTTTTTGTAATTTATCAAAAAAAAAATTTTTTTGCACACATAAACATTCATATACATAATATATACACACGCAAAAAAAAAAAAGCTAAATTAAATTTTTCGCACATGTATAAATATTAGTACTTTTTTCTCTCTAGTATCCAACAAGTGAAATAGAAATTTTAATTTTTTTTTTTTTGGTTTAGTATTTTATTTTATTATATATTCTCTCGTTTAGTGTGTAAAATATCAAAATTGGGGCAAATGTTGTCCATATGTATATCATTATATATGTGTGCGAATTAAATAGCGAACATAATAATGGCCAAGTAGTAACCTCGAGATTAGGTTTTTGTTTTATTACTTTACAATTACGATGTAAGTAAAGTATTGTGATCGTGCGAGAATTCGATGTTGAATTTTTGACGGATTTGATCGTTAGTTTTTTAGCATTAGCGATATTTTTCAATAATTATTACGGTTATGAATGAATATGTTATCATTGAAATTAAATTTTAGTGCTAGATTCGACAAGATACAGGTTAAATCAGATCACGCGATATAGAGGAAACGGAGTAAGTCATGCAATTTAAAATAAAAGCCGAATTTCCGTCACTAAAATTTGTTTGAAGCGAGCAAAATTTTTTTGATAAAATGTTACTCGATTACTCGATAGGTTTGTGGTTTTTGAAAGTAAGGTTTGCTTTTTAAAATTGTCTTGAGAAATCTTTTTGGTGAAGCCCAGGAGCGTTTGAGATTATGAACATTTAAAAACAGTTGGTGAGAGAGATATATGACGATGTTTTATTACTGCGTCATACTCGAAAAAAAAAAAATTGATATGCGAAGCAACTAGCAGTTTGTATCAAACTAGTGTAGTGTAGTGTACCTGTATATTGAAGCTGTATCAAAACAAGTTGCATCATAAAGTGAGTTGAGTGTAAGATTCAAATTTGGTTTGAAATAAAATCGATTTTCCGACTTTGACCTTACATAAAAAGTATCAACACAATGTTTTAGCGAACTATTTTAAATACGCTAAAGAACAGTCAACCTCAGGTTATATTGAAATTTTCTTTCGATATAATTATTGCATTAGTTGCAGGCTACATCGAAAAACGAGGCAAAATTGCTGAGTGTGTAGTTTTTCAATTTAATATTGATTTCATCTGTCATCAAAAAGCACTCCAAGAGTCCAGAGTTTATTCGCATTTGGGTTTTAATTACATAGATTGGTGAAAGCCTTATCTATCAAACCGGCGACAATTTGTAATAATGGGAAATGAGAAATTAAAGGTTATACATACATTAAAGTTACGTCTGGTATTCATCATGGATCGGGAATTGGATATTTATTGTTTTCATCGATCGAATAACCGAGATAATCAAAAACTGAAATCTGCTCATATTTGCTGATAACGTGAACATTTTTCGTACAGTTAATGGAATGCTAGAATCTAGATACGAACAAACTTCAAGAAGACATCGATAGATTAAGTGAGTGGTGTGCTCGAAACTCGCTTTACTTAAATATTAAAAAATGCAAAATCATGTCTGTTTCAATAGACATATTGAAAATTGTACTGAATTCAAACCTCATTTTCATTTTGCAATACGCTGTATCGGTCTGGAGTTCATACTATGCTGTGCACATTAAAAGAATTGAAAGCCTTCAAAAGAAATTTCTGATTTTCTTGTTAAAGAAAAGTGTCTGTGATTATGATCACAATTTACCATTCCATGAAAATGTGGATTACAAAATATGTACGCTTGAAAATAGACGACTTCTCTTAGGCGCGACTTTTATTGGTAACGTTTCGCTCGGCCACATTAATTAAGCTTACATTTAGAACACCATTCTACCAACTATGGAGAAGATAGCCTCATTAATAGGTTGTGTAAATCATTCAACATCGTCGACGACCTATTTGACTTTAATTTATTAAAGGACAACTTCAAAAATATCCTGAAGAATTGTTTTTTATATTTTTAAACGATAAATCAAAATTTGATTTATATTTTCTTATGTTTTAAAGCTTTTTGTTTAAATTTTTATAATTAAATTAAATAGACTAGAGCATGCTGATAAAGTACTTGGCTTTTTGAGAAATCCAATCATTATTGATTTAATATTTCATTGCTAACCAGAAAATTTTCAAGTCGTCTTAGAATTATTTTCTCAAATACCCTGGCGAAACCTTGGAGAAAACATGGTAGGATCAATATTGGTCTGTAATTTACAAGATTGAGTTGATTTCAGTTTTTAAATACGGGAACAATTTTGGCTGTTTTAAGACAAGTGAGAAATTCATCTATTTCTAAATAATTATTTAAGAATTTGGTAACAGATTTGCCAAATTTCCCAACAAATTCTTTAAGAACTTTTGTCGAAATTCCATCCAAACCGTTAGCCGTTCTTGTTTTAAAAGTGTTAATACTTGTTATTAACTCGGCTACTTCAATAAGTTCAAGACTAAAAGACTGCGAATATCATAATTTATACAAGCAAAATTTTCAGGGCTTTTATTAATAAGTTTGCAGCTACTCTATCAATAACTAAAGCACCAAGTTCATTCTAGAGTAGTGTTGTTAGAGCATATGCTTGATTCTATCAAATTTCCATAATCGAACTACTTCTTCATATCGTACTCACAAATAGTTGTTTGTTGGAAACTTCTTTAACAATGTCCACATTCTACTACTTTTTTTAATATTTAGCAAAATATCTGATGACATCCACGCGTTCATTATTTTCGGTTTTTTAGTTATTATGTTCCTAATTAAATCATGAAATTCTCGAGATTCATCAATTTGAAGCTAGATTCAGTGTTACGTTCGTTCTTTCCTTCCTTTCTTCTGTTTTTTTTTAAACAACCAAGGTTGCTAAAAAAAAATCAAAAGAAAAAAAAACGTAATTTTTAGCCAATGAAATTGGTTTCAAAAAATTTCAGAACAAAGGAAGGAACAAACGAAATCAACACATAATCCGCCTTTAGTAACTCATTCTAAATCTTATCGCTACTAAATGCTTGAAAATTCGAGATATTGTGAGGTGCGTTCTCAGCCTATTTTCTAATACGTATCCTACTAATTTCAGTTATGATAAATCGATGGTCAGTTAGGTTGGAGTCTTTGTAAGTTAGATGGTAATTAAAATTAACCAAATCCGTAATACAGTGATCAATTACCGTTGCAATTCCGTTTTGTACCCTAGTTGCAAATTTTCTGTTCATAGAATTCAAAATTACAAAGCCTTGGGTATCCATAATTGCTACTGAAAGTAAGCTCAAGGAATTTCTACTGATATGCAATAATTTGGGCTCGCGAGTTAAATCCTTTGACGTTCATAAGACAACGTCTGATAATTCTTTGGGTAATCTCATAAACAACAAGGACCATTCAAAGGAAGTGAAAAAGTCCTTAGCCACAAACTCTTCAGCGTTGACAAATTTTGGTAACATCAGACCATTTACAATTTTGGTAACATTTACAACCATCACGCATAATCCCACCAAACCGGTTACCAATTTTCAACTAGCTATCAGAACTCAGTTCTACTCTCTAAACATATATCTGACGTCGTCTTAGCCTTATCTCTAAGGACACTACCAAAATTTTTGTCCATCTTCTTCACATAACTTCTTGGTTGGTTCCACACGACATCTTTCCGGAATTAGCATCTCTAACTGGCTGGCTTGCCCGCGTTTTGGGTTTGTACCTCTAATTTCTAACTAAAACTAACACCGCTTTATCTGATATTCGTCTATTACCTATATTAGAATTAAGTGGTTAGTAGTTCAATCAAGAATTTTTTCCGGTGGACTTTTAAGCATACCGGAGGGATTGTTATAATACTAAGGGGTGGAGCTCTTCTTAATTTCTATTACCAACGAACTTGAAATTATCTGTTTTCTAATTATACTAGGCTCTAAGAAAGTATATGCCCTGAAGTGTTAGGAGTCTTCAAGTAGTGCACAACTAGCCAAACCTGACCACTACCATAAACGTGGTGTGGTAATTTCATTTGTGTTTGAGTCCGTGGATGCTAACGATGAGCTAATTCTTCTAGTGTGTTCAATAAAGATGGTAAGCAATTGGATCTTATTTTCACATCGATTATCATCCACCATTGTCTATTATCTTTATTTGTGATTAAAATGCCACTGATGGCGTTATGATGGTCGAAGAATCTATGAAGTTTAACTTCAGAAAAGTAACCTTCGATCTTCTAAACCAGCTCTTACTTGAAATGGGCTTATCATTTATTGCTGACGTTTCCGATTTATTAAGGTCTTTAAGTATTTTCAAAAATCCGTGTCATACGCAAGCAGTAAATAATTCAATTAGGCACGTCTGTAATATAATAAAGAGCTTCGCTCAATACGAAATAAGAAAAAGTCAGCATGGCGGACCTACATATAATCCCATAGAACCCATCTGCTCATTATAAATTTATTCATTCGAACAAGAACTACATCTTAAAAATTAGAACTGAAATTTTTAAGTATGAGCGCCAATTCTAAGCGTAAATCAGCCATCAGCCCTCCATTCTCAACTATATCAATAATTCTTCTAACGGCTTCAAGATAGTAATTTTACACCTGAAATTATTTTGAGGAATTTGGTAATGTCACATTACATAACGCTTTTGAAATAAGAAATATTGAGTCTGGATAATGTCGTCAGGACTTGATGAAAAGTTTTCTTTTTCTTTTGTTTAATTATACTGTGATCCGTCACGACTTAGCAATCGAAATGCATTATGTTCGTACGAGAAAATATTTTGTTTTTTTCGATGCCAATAAATGCGAAATTCAATTAAAGCCTAACTGGCTTTACATATTAGGCGTTTGGTTTAATTAGTTTACAATTAGTATATTTTTAACGAGTTTTCTAATTAGTGACATTATTAGATGGCATTTTTTAAATTTTGATAAAAATGAGTAAAGGAAAAACACTAACAGCCGAAGAAGTAGGAAAAATTCGAGCCTACAAGGAGTGCAAGCTTTCCAATCCGCAAATCGCTATAAAATTTTCGCTATAAAATCCTAAGAATTGCTAATAAAGGGCACAAAAATTGTTTCAGAACTTGATCTGACAGTTGGTACTCGCCGCATACAACAAATGTTGCATCAGATCAGCGTGTTACCCTTTTGACCCATAAAGGTTAATAAAACCAGTTTTAAAGGAAGCATATAAAATCAATAGATAAAATTTTACCAAAAAATACATATTCGTGGGACCAATTTGAAAAATGTGGACGGATTCAAGTATTACTGACATTATTTGCATGTACAATTTCTACTCGAATGAAGTCCAAAGATTACATAGAGCTGTTAGATGAAATTTTAATAGAATTTGATGAAAATCAAAAACCTCGAATTAGTTTTTCCAAAAGAAATTTGATGGCTTTGACAAGGTATGGAGCTTACAAGAATACTAAGAAGAACACCTAGAAAATTTGAAATAAATGAAAAACAAATTTAGGCGTAAAAGTTATTGGATTTTAGGTCGAGAATTAATTTGAAACTTCGCCCTAAGGTAATTGAGACCTAAGATTTAAGTTGAATTACGCAATTTGTACTATTTGTAGAAACTCATAAAAAGAACATTTATACAAATTAGGCCTAACAAAATTAAGGCTGAACTTCCATCCATTAGAAAAAATCAGTTCTGCTAATTAGACATTTACTACCATTTCGTTTCCATAAATGTTTTAATGTATTATTTTTCAGACGTATTACGAATATTATGCGGTATTTTGTAACAGAATACCGGCCTGACAGAATTCTTAGCCGAAAAATTAAAATTGGATTGAGTAAATCCGAGTAATAACTAATTTAAAGTATCCATTTAATGATTTGATATTTAAATAAATTTTTAGTATTTGATTTATGTGAATTTCCCGACGAATAAAGTTCAATTTTGATTATGCACATTTTTTTTGCAAGCGCATTGAATGCCAACTGAAAATCCCAGGGCGGAAGAAAATAAATATATTCACAAAGTGGTGGGATTACCGGAACGTGGAAAAACGAGGTTACAATATGGTGTAAACGAGAGGCAGCACAATTTATACTTGGTCGTATTACACAAAGAGATACTAGATTTTATATAACAGCTGTATACCAGTTTATTGTTGCAAGTAAATAGTACGATAATTAGGCTACCTAAAGTGAAAAAATACAAATACAAAACCTTCATTACTTCTCACCGAAAAGCGATCATTAAACCGTTTAATATTCAACCCTTCGAAAAAAACGACAATTCACCACCTCTTCGAGTCCGATATTTAGGACTAGTGTTAATTCACTATTCAGAATCAACATTTAGTCGCAATACCATGGACAAGTTTATTATTATACTTCTAATAATAGAATCCATTCAAATTCATCATTACCGAGCATAGACGTCAGATGATAAAGAAATACGTAATTTAACACTTCCGGGTGTTCGTGGAACTACAAAGTTGGTTATTACAATAAAATGCTGATTTCTTCACACATTATACTAAACGAGAGTTTTGAATACATTAATATTGATTTAATTGGACCACTGCCTCTCTCAGAGAATAATCGCTATTATTTAACAGGGCAGATTCACTCGACGGCCTTCTGCGATTCCAATTGTTGTGATTCCACTTGATATCAGGGTGAGTGAATACAAAATTTTGGAGTACCAGGAAAATTTTTAAGTTATCTCAGAGAGGACCACACATTAGGAATTATACACTTAAGAACGACACCATTCTATCGTCAGGCTATTGAAATAATAGAGAGATGTTATAGTAGCCTTAAGGCTGCAATAAATTATCAGCAGAGCAACGATTGGGTGAAACTTTCGACACCAATTTTATTCGGATTTAGAGTGTCATTCCTAGAAGGAGACCTGTATACGAATTTCGTTCAAAAGCCGCGACTTGCGAGTTAGATGTAAATATAAAATTTAATTATTATTTACAGCAATCAACAATAATATTAATTTTGTGCATCTAACAGAAGCAATACTCTTTTTAGCAATACTCTTCTAGTTTTCGAACAAAATCTGTACTCTGGTGAATTCTTCACTCCTGCAGGTCGATTCTGGCTACCATAGGATTTCGGAATTTTTTCGTTGAAGTGTTACCAACTCAAAGGCCCCGATTTCGACTCTGATCAAAGTCAATAATTTTATTGAGATGATTATAATTCTTAACTTCATGGATGGTGTCAGATCAAGTATTACTCCAATACTGATTGAGATTTGGGTTTTAGTTGTAAATGGCGGCGATAGTCATCGTCAAAAATATCATAATTAACAACAAGCGTTAATCATCAAAACAGTTGTAATTTAGCCAGTCGGCAGTGCAAGTAAAAAGTAAATAGAGTGGGAAAAAGTAGTGAACAGTTAAACTGAGTAGTCAAAGTGAATTATTGAAGGAAAATAAAGTTTTGTAACCTAAACCGCTGAGTAGCAATGTAGTAAGAAGGAATGACAAATAATAGAAAACAAACAGCGATAGTAACCAAGCCATTGATAGAATCGTTATAGACGAAGGTAATAAGCAAAATATTACTCATGGATAAATTTATAATCCATAACTATTTGTACGGGTACTACTTACACTGCGATATTTTATCTAAACATCTTTAGTGAAAGCAATTTTACCAAAAATCAAATCTAATCGTTATTTACCATAAATCATAAGATTACTCACTCATTCAAATATTATCTCGTTAAAGTCTTGCGATTATTGAAAATGGAGATTTGGCTACAGTTTATTTTATTGGGTTACAAGATGTGAAGTTGAACCATACTTATTTAGAGTTGAACGAGCGCATACATTTTCTATTGTCAAATTTTTACGTTTTTGTTGTTCTTATTCTCAGTGTGACAGTTTTTAAGTTAACCTCGTGTAAAAATAATTTGACGTAAAAAGTGAATATTTATTTTTTGGAATACTAAGTTTATAAAATCTTTTATATTGTTTTACACCAAATGAAGAGAAAATGACGAAACTTTTTTTTATCAAAAGCTCGTGTCCATTAATTGAAGATGCTATAGACCCATTTTTACATATTAGTTTTGCGAACTGCCAAAAATCACGGTAAATGTTCCAATTTCCAATAATAAGTTCGTAAAGGGTTATTCGAATAATCATAAAGTTATGTGCTGTTTAACATTAAAATTTGTTTGCTTTTTTTGTTATTTGTAAAATAGAAATAAAAACCTACACACGTTTAAGGCCATTGTAATAACTTTGTAAGGTTAATTATAACTTTGTATTTGGTCGAAAGTAGTTTTCGCAATATTTAGAGTAGATTTTTATTTTTGCAACAATGTATATAGTTTGGATTTCCCGCCGCTTTGGCCATATTCTAGTGTATACACTTAATGCCAGTACCTAACCACTACACAAAGTCCAAATAAAAAAATCTTTCATCTAATTTTAAAATAAACAAATAAATAAAAAAAATTCAGCAAAATAAAAAAAAATTGCGAATTAGAATACCCCACTAATTTTAAGCAATTAATTACATTCGTCTTCTATATTTTGTTTTTCAATTATATTTATATTATAATATTCTCATCATAAACATATACACAAACACACACACACACCCCAAGATGTAAACTCATTCAATACATACATAAAGCGCGCTTCTCTACTGTTATAATCCGCGCAAAAATAAAATAAACATCCATACATACATACATGCAGTTTTATAATAGCAAGTTAATATTTATAAAGTAGTTGTTGGGCCAGGCGAAAAGCAAAAAAAAAAAAAAATTCGCGATTTTTTTTTTCGCGAAACAGATAATGTTTAGGATTTTGTTGTATTTGTATTATATTTATTTATTATTATTATTGTGTTGTTGTTGCTGTTGCTGTGTTTCTAAAAGACGCTATACTTGTTTTATTAAAAAGAAAAAAAAATATTGCGAATTTGCATAGATTTAGCATGTTAACGTTTTATACGAATGTATGTATGTACGAATTTAAGTTTTTTGTTTTTTTTTATATTTTGGCAATGAATTTTGATTTGATATGCCCTTGCGAAATTTTAAAATTTTTGCTGTTGTTGTTGTCCGATGGAATTATGTGTATACTAAACAGCTTTGTTTTATTTGTTAGTTGCGAATTTTTTTTTTATACATGTACGATTTTTTTTTTATCGTTGGTTGGTTGTGGATGGATGGATGGGATGTTTGGAATGGAAACCAACCAAAAAGTTTTTTTTTTACATATTTGAAACTTTTATGACCGGTTTAGTAAATATGCAGTTTTTATAAAATTTATTGTGGATGTGTATATGTGTTTGTTTATAGCAGCCGCGCGATTTGAAAGGGTACGCGATTTGTTAAGTAACAACGGTTGCTATGTAAGAGGACATACACATAATTTAGAATCCGTTACATTCTTTTTATTTTTTTTTCAATGTCGTTATAATTTATATATCTACATGTGAGCGAGTACATACGAGCAAAATGTTTCTTTTAAGAACAAGACGGAAAAAAAAAATCTAAATGTGTTTTATAAAATTATCTGTAATATTCAGCAAACTGAAAAAGCATGAAATTTAAGATTTTGCGAAACAGTAAAATGTAAAACAGATATTAAGAAATTAAATAATGAATATGTATATAGTTAATATAACGTTTGTGTAATAAAGTAAATAATCTTCGTTGAATTTGAATTGGCACAATTTGTCAAAGTTATTTTACGCACATGTTTTAAAAGAAAACAATTGAATCATACCAGAAATTGGGGACATAAAATATACTTGTAACTATGCGATGACGAAACCATTGGAACAAAAGGAACATCAAGGAAACGCAAACCAACCATTACAAAATAGCGAGCAAATGCCTAACTAACGAAGCGGATCATCCTTCATTCAAAAATGGTAATTTTGCAATGACAATTTTATGCTGAGGCTGATAATGTTTGATTTTTGATAATGTTTTAAATGTAAAAAATGTTTGTTGACATTTTTGGAAAGAAATTGAGGGGTTTTGAAAACGCCAACAATATTCTAGCTTATCCTAGAAATGTCAACATTTTTAAATAGATCTTTTGCTTCTGTAGCGAGAATTAGATAACATTCTGTTGTTCTAAATTTTAAATTGCGCATTTGGAATATTTTTCAAAACTACGAAATTTTTAAACTATATAAAATAGTAAAGTTCATTAGAAGCGGATGATAAAATCTAAACTAATAATAGAAAGGTGACTGAAAATATAATTTACTTAAATCACGGAAACAGACCTTTGTTTTATATTTTTTAAAATGTGAGCTGACAGGGTTTTCTAGAACCGACGGTAAAAAAATCCATAAAAAAATAACAAATTTAACAGTGTAATTTATTAAAAAAATTGTAGCACATACAAAATTTAGGCAAAATATATTCATAGTATTTTTGTCGCAAATTTTTTTTTCTGGCATACTATGGTATACAGTTGGTGTAAATTTTTTTCAAAAACAAAATTAAATTGGAAATGTTTTTCCTATCCAAGTTAGCTCCGGAAAAAATATTTCCTAAATTATAAAATTTTAGATCAAACATGATTTCTTAGTAGGCCAGAAAATGATATATTTGACAAAAACGCTATGTAAATATTTTTCCTAATTCCTTTTTCCTATAGGAAAGCCAGAATCGAGCTACAGTTTGTCATACTCGAACTACTTCAATTAGTGGAATGGTATTTAGTTATGAATATTGATATACGGGGTCCATTATTTTTATCCTACGATTTTTCTAAATTTGGTGATTGACTGGTTATTGGTTTTTTGTATAACTCTCGTGGGCACGTTGAAAATAACTGGGTTTCTCATACTGCGTACCTCCTCGGTAAGAAACAAATGAGCCTATGGGGATGCAGAGGAGGGGTTCAACAAACATTTCGGAAACATACGGAACTCTTTATTAATAATAATAATTCCCACACGCAGGGAGTTATCATCAACATTATTATTATTTTTTTGAAATAAATTCAGGGATAATAAATAAAATTAAGGATATCATACTGCTAAACTTAAGTTATCAAAATAAATAATAATAATAAAATGCAAATATAATTTCAGATTGTCCAAAAGACGAAATGTGTTAAGAATATTTGCTAAGTTTAAGATGATATTATGCCGTAACAAAAAAAGGAATAATCGACTGTTGGTCTATTTAAATGCAAACAGATTTAAGCTAGGGAAAAGTAAATTAGAAAAAAAATATAAAATTAAATCAAACAAATTATACTTAAATAAAAAATTAATAAAAATGGAATTAAACAAAAAACACTAAAATGGAAATTTTATAGGTTTGTATTTGAATAGGAGCCCCTTTAGTGCAAACTGGGCAAGGTTGGCAATCGAAAAATTCGTGGTGTGTGTGTCTTATTCAACCAGCCTTAAATAGTTCTGTGAGATGCAGTTCTAACTACAGGTATCCTTATTAACTCACGAGGGTTTAAATTAAAATGTATACGTTCGAGGTAGGGAGGCAACCTAAAATTGGACCGCAAAACGAAGCTTCAATACGATTTATGTTGATATTGTGCTACGGAGACCACAACTGGCTGCGAACAGATGGATCAAGGAATTCCTTAGACCAGCGCTTAACGAAGCCAAGCGTGGAGTTTCCTCTGTTAATCATATTCCAATATCCTCCCTAAAGTTTAATTCGCTATCACGTCCCGAATGAGTGGAGGATCGATTTCTTAAAAAGCAGTGAAGAATATCACAAAACAAAGGTCTGCAGTGACAAGACAGTGTATCATATAAGACACTCTCAAACAGCTTAAGATTTCAGAATAACTTCGCAATAAGTCTATACTTAGTAGTTCCAGAATTGTAGTTTTTCTTATGGATGGGGATTAAGAATGCATCTTTCCACATGGTAGAGAAAATTCTAGAAGAGAGTGATTTTTTTAAAAGTGTTGTATGCGGTTGAGTCAACTCACCAGCAGGTCGATTCTGGTTTTTCCTATAGGAAAAGGAATTAGGAAAAATATTTTCATAGTATTTTTGTCAAAAATATCATTTTCTGGCCTACTGAGAAATCATGTTTGATCTAAAATTTTATAATTTAGGAATTTTATTTTCTGTATCGAAATTGGATCGGAAAAATATTCCCAATTTAATTTTGTTTTTGAAAAAATGTACACTAACTATTTACCATAGTATGTCAAAAAAAGAATTTTGTGACCAAAATACTACGAAAATATTATGGTCACAAAATACGACGGTCCACATATTTTAAAGTTGACGAATAACAAACAAATTGTCAAAACCGTTTTGGGTTCGGAAGGAAATTGACTTAAAGGGTGTTAAAGAGGGTGAGGATGGAGGGTATTAAAATCATTATTGTCCTGTAAACCATTGAGTTTGGTAAAGTCAGCCTTGCGAAAGCTAGGATGGTAAAATATTTCTGATTCCAAGCGAGCGTCTACATTTTGGTAGTAAAAAGAGACTGATGATTAGGTTAGTTTCTATGGACTGCAATTATTAGCATCAGATGAAAAATCCAGATCGAGTTGCCCCGTTCAAGCTGCTCTTGATATTAATGATTTGGAACAAAACCGGAGTTCAACATCGAAGATAAAATGAACTGCAATTAAAATCAGCTGTGGAGTACTAATTGCTATGAAACTTGACGTTTAAATTAGTTTCCATTAAAACAAAAACATCAAAGCTTGTTTGTTTGCGCTAAGGTTCTTGTTACGCTTATCCACAAACTCTTGTACAAACGTAGTGTTAGGCCATAAGTTCGGAGACATGAGTAATTCGAACATGGAGTCCGGAACCGCGTTTTTATAAAATTCAGATCATCGTGAATATTGGAACAAAAATGTGTTTTGGAATTGCAGCTGTGTAAGTCCGAGTGAACGTCGCGTAGTACATTACGATGATTTACTGTTGAAAATCAGCGGGTATAGCAGGCGATGATGATGACATTGTCCTACTATTTTCTAGTGATCTCGTAGAAGGTGAACAAGTAGCTTCAGAAAGCTGTTGTATCGTTAGATCACTATTAACATGGCGATTAAAAATGTTCGATGTTTTCCATTACGCAAAAAATTCTGTGCCGGATGACAGGATTTCTTGTGATTTGTTTCGATTGTTAATTAAATCAAATGGAATGTCTTTCTACGATGACCAGTGTGGTGCCATATTTCTACACTACGATATTAGCCGGTGATTGTGTGTGCGCATAAAAAACCTCCAGAGAACATTTATGTTGGTTCATAAATTGAACTGTCTTTTTTACGTCACATTTAATTTTAAGTACTTAGACAAGGTAACAATTAAAAAATTGACAAGTTAGTAACCTCGCTTACTGAACATGTAGAAAATAGCTTTTGTTGTTGCTTTCACATTGTAAACAGCAACAAAAGCAATATTCTACACTCTACAAATTTGATACGAATTGTCTACATAAAGTCTTTTACTAGCCTTGTTTGCTCCAAACAACGTTGTATACGTGGTTGTTGACATCAAAATGTAAAACCTGCCTGTAATTCTTAAGAATCGCATTGGAATTATTCGAGGTTAGATTTAAGTGTAATATTTTAAGAATGAATATTATTAAACCGTTCTGTAACTTTGTCGCTTTAAAGCAGTATGTATATATTTAGGCACAATATGAAACCAGTTTTTAAAGAATTAACAAATTTAGCGTTTTATAAAATAATTCGCTAAATCAATATGTGCTAATTTTGTGTATATGTACAAATACTCAAATATATTTAATGTAGCTTTTGCTTTATCTCTCTAGTCTAACGAGGAGACTGAGCTTTCAATAGAAGTTTATTCAATTTCTTTAACTCTAATGAATGCCACGAAACCAAATAATAACAGCAAAATTCCAGAATTATGAAAATGATTACAAGATGCACAAACAACCAGTTATAAACTATACAATATAGCGCAACCATCATAATCAAGTCAAGGCTGGGGAAATCGACAAAGGCGGAGGAGATTCTTAACAGTTTGGTACGAATACTACGATATTTTTCGATAGATTAAATAATTCAAACTGACTTACTGAGGCAGTCACGTATTTTATATGCATTGTGTTATACTCGCAGTGCTCATTTGAAACCCAGATCAAAGCACAATATTAAAAATCAAAGAAATATGAAAAATGGTTAATGTCCGCAATAACTTTTTCCAAGGGAAAGGAATCCTAAGGAAATTTGGTTTTCTATGCATCAGCTAAGAAACCAAAGAACTAAAACTGTGGTAGGTGTATTACAGTGATAAGGTAAATTAAGACGGTTTGACGTCGTAAACACTGCAGGAAGTGGTTGCATGAGGAATCGTGAAATGAGGTCAGGTTCTAGAGTTCTAAATATCCAATGGGGATATTTCTGAACTAAGCGGGAGGATTTTATATTTTTACGCGGACTAGGATCGAATGTTAAGCTGTTCAGAGGAATATCATACTAGCCGGCGTATTTTGGTTAGATGAGAGAGTGTGCAAATTTAGACTAAGTGTAGCGCAAACTGAAATTAAGGCATTGGTATTTGTATGTTTCGTAAAAAGGGTACGATGGTTGAACAAACCGACCAATGGTAGACATACCTTTGACTCCATTCTAAACCTAAGGGACAAAACGAAATTTCAGTAATTTAGATTTTCAATCACTAAACAAAATAATTTGATTTTCAAATTTAAAAATAAACTAAATGCAAATAAATTTTAACTTTAATTAATTAAACTCGGTGTAAAAAGAACATTGCAATAATGCAAAATGAATATCCATTGATACTCATTTTATGTTTCACAGAAATCCGAAAGGAAAAATCTTTGTTTCAAAATATTTTAATGAGCAAATAAAAATATTACGAAATTGATCAAAGTTGGCTTGATTATTTTATAAAAAAAAAAAAAAATAAACACAAATTTTATGGGAATTGACATTTCACCTCTCATCCACTAAGGACCTGTCCGAATACTGTAATAATTTAATTTTCTGTAATAATTTTGACATTAGTGAAATAATTTTCTCTTCCATAATTTGTTAGAGTTCGATTGTTGTCCGAATACTGAAATATTTTCGACATTATTAAAAAATTGTAATAATCGTTATTGCATACAGAACTGGACAAGTGACGCAGTGGTTAAAGCTTCGGCACTTCGAACTGGGTTCGAACCCCATCAGAGGCTAGATACAAATCGAATTTTCATCACCCTTGATGGAGTGCAGAGTTCAGCGCCGGTGGGTCACGTCAATGTACAGGTTGACATCGAGCTTGCAATGTACAGGTGGTATACTGAATGCGTGGTATCACAATGAACCAAAATTGGCCTAAGTGTGAACCACTGAAACCTAACCTATTGCATACAGAAAATAAGATCTGAAACTTATTTTGGATCCAATATTTCAATAATTTAGTTGAACTAATTTATTACATTCATAACTTTAGCAAATATAATTTCGTAATTCAAAAAATGGCGCATTTCCAACAACAACTATGAAATAATACGAGAGATTATTTCAGTTACGTCAAAAATTATTATGGGTATAAGCTGGTGTAATGATTTGGTTGCATTCAGAACCCTGTCAAAATTATTACAAAAAAAATAATTACCACAGTAGTTCGGACAAATCCTAAGGCAAACTTTGACAGTATTAATCGAGTGGGTTTGAAAATATTTTTCATTCAGTTAAACTTTTTCGGCTGCTTTTCACGATCGCGTCCCAGAAGTAGGCGATTTTTGAAAGTAGAAGTCGTTATGAGAAACTTATCAATTTTGCTTAGGTGACCGTCCTAAAACTAAAGAGAAATTGGTGTTTCTCCTCAATACTCGCATATTCGTGTTAAAAAAGTCAGTTGTTGCTTGCGGGTGTTTCTCTATATTACCATTTTTTATATTTTGCAATGGCAAAACATAAACTGCGATAAACTGCGTTCTACTTAATGGCGGCACTCCGAGCTACACCTAGCAGTATACCAGCAGTAAACAAGTGTTGTCTCCATTTTGAGATAAAATTCGACGATGAACGTACCTAGGAACCATGACATCGATCAAATACATCTATCAAAAGAATAAAACAAGCTCCAGCTGATACGTTTTCGTATCAATACGACATCTGTGAAAATACAAGATCCAAGCATCCACCGTTCGATTTCAACGTTAAAATTTTTAAACAATCAACGTAAGCCGTGTGTCAACAACTTAAGCTGTATGTCAAATCAAAGTTTTTTTTAAAGTAATTGAGAATTAAATTATAATTAAAATTTTGACGTTATTTTTTAAAATAAATTTGTTGTTGTATTTGAAAATGATTAAAATTAAAATTATACGCCTCTCGTGATGAACACAGTAAGTAAAGAAGTAATGCAATTGTTGTTTTACAGTTGCAAATAAAAAAACCGCTTTAATTTGGAAAATAATGTTATATTCTATAAAAAGGGGGAGTGAACCAGTTGAATTAGTTAATTGTTTATTTTTTACAGAAATTACAAATTCAGCTGTAATTCATTTACCGCTATACAACAACAATGGCACTTTCAAATTTGTCAGTATGGATTCGTCAAAAGCCTGTTGTGTTAAAAAAATTGAAGCCGAATTTTAAAAATTAGTAGCTGTGTTCATCGCGAGGGGTGTTTCACTTTTATATTTAATATTGGCATTATTTTGAAAATTTCAATTTGGATTTAAACATAGAATCATTTTATTTGACAGGAAAGTTTGGATTTCAGCTCTAAAGTTTGGGTTTCAGCTCTATAATTGAAACCATAAAAAATTGTACACTTTTACAGGATAAATTGGCTATTTAAAATTAAAGCAACAGTGCAGTGGCAAAATATTCTCTGTAAAGATTTATGTTTCCTAATTTTCCCTAAAGCGGTGTGAACTGCCATTAGGACATAAGAACATCATACATATTTTCTTGCGATTCGAGTTGATTTTCAATTATTTTTTAATTTAATGTAAGAGCTGTGCTCCGGATAATTTTAACGTCTTGCAATGGTGCGGGAAGACACCGATATTTCCAGTGTTTTGTCCTGGTTCGAATGGACGTAAATATTAAATTATTATTATAGGTGTGCGTATAATCATCGCCAATTTATTGGGTACTGGTATAGAGTGTGTCCACACTCAAAAAAAATTCTGTAAATATACAGCATACAAAATAATTTGTAACTTATAAAAATAAATTGTAAAAATAACAAATTTTTTTTAATAAATTCAATAAAATTTTCATAAAATTGAAAATATTGAAAAAAATACAATAAAATTTGTAAATTTAATAAAAATTTCGTCAAATTACAAAATTTTAACAATAAAATTGAAAGGGACGTTGTTAAATTTACAAATTATTTTGTGTGCTGTATATTTACAAAAATTTTGTAATTTTTTTTTCAGTGCAATTTTTATTTCCGAAGAAGAGCACCTCCTGCCTAGGATCTATTGTATGGGGAATATGAATATTGATTTCCTTTTGAGTTTTGAGCTATGGTGGATCATCCTTTGGTATTGATCTCGCATGGTGTGAGTTCTTTGGTGTCTAAATCAATCAGAAATGTCTTTGCTATTATTAGGATAATTTTTTTCTTTGCCAAGGTTCATATTGATTCTGAGTTCCATTATTGGCCCTAAATTCTTCCACAATCTATAAACTTAAACAACAAACTAGCGCTTTGGTTTAAATACATGAGTCTTAAAAATAGAGTGACAGGGGGCATTAAGCTGATCAAAAAGGTTTATGATGAAGAAGACGTTCAGATCATATCAAACTGAACATAAACAACAATGGGATGTAATTAATTCTTTAATTAGGGGAGTCGAAACTAAGAGTTGACAATTTAGTATTTTTAATGCCTCTTTAATGTAACTTCTCTTCGCCGGTTGTACTCGTCCACAAAAATTCTGATTAAGTACTTTTACCATACAGCTAGTCCTGCTGCCCTAAGGCAAAATGGCTGAATGACATGTTTCAATCCGGCAATTATTTGTCTATAACAGGTTTGGCCTTGTTGATTGATGCAGTTGACTTAAAGAATTTTTCTAATTTTAATATCAATGGAAGACCTTGAAACTGTTTTCAGAATTCTCTAGAAGATTATCAGTTATTTTTTATTGTTTGGGTTCAATATTAATATTCAAGAAGGTTAGTTTTAGGTTAGAAATTTTTCAATTTTCTACCTTGACATCATAATTTAAAATGAACTGTAAAGTTATGTCGTCGAATTAAGCACAAATCAAACCTTTTAGTGTCGTCTTCGTCAATAGAGAAGGGGTGGGCATGCTTGAAAATTGCGGTTCGTTCTTAAATATAAAACTAAAATAATTAAACCATCAAAGTTCTTCGTTTAGTCACTTTGAATTTGAAAATTGTGGAAATAACTCAGTACTGAAAGGGTTAAAACAATTTTTTTTTTTAATGAACGTAACTTAACTATTTCAAAATAGGAACACCTTTAGACAAAGCCACACCAAAAATTGAAATGATGCAGTTTTAAATGCACCGCTGAGTAAATTTAAAAAAAAAAATTGATTTACCATTTCGCTAGACAAATAGAAACAAATTCGATTAACAAAATAAAAGGTAAACGGTGTGCAGAAAAAAATGTGTACAATTAAAAAGAAATTATTGGGGAAACCACAAATCAATTTTTTTAAGTTAAGCAAAAAAAAAATTTGCAAAAAAATTATCGGGCTACCGGTATCAACCTTGGATCGCATTGTATGCTCAACTAATCATTATACCGCCATCCAAGGTAAAACGTATTATTCACACTAATATTTATTATAAATATTTGAACTATAAAAGCAAATAATAAATTAAGCTAATCACATTTTGCAAAAAAAAATAAAGGATGATTGTAAACAGAATTGATTAATCTATACCAACCTAAACTTAGCCCAATACACAGCTGCATATATAGCAAAAATTAAATGACCTTCAAATTCATAATTCCATACCAATTTCCAAAAAAAAAATTGCAAATGTTTTCGTAATATAAAAATACTTTCTGGATTATTTTACAAGTGGAATAATAAATTTATATCTCAAATAATTAAATGGTATATAAAACACTAAGTCGCAGCAGCACCGCGATTTTGATGCGCGCGCACAATCGGCCAACAGTTTAAATTTTTCTAAATTTAATTGAATTTGATTAACAAGCTTTTTTTATTAACAAACATTAACTAAATTGGAATTTTAAAAAATATACGAACGATAAAATGTTAAAGTTCAATTTTGTATTTAAAAGAAGAAATTAACGGTACTTACAACTAGAAAAATAATGGGGATAAAAACCGTAATTAATATAAAGTGCAAGTGAACAGTTAGAATGTGTATTGATTACATCGTATATCATTTACATTATACACGTTATACCTCCACATGCGGTATTGAAATATAAATTAACACTTAACTAAATAAAATATTTGGCTAAACAGTTAACCGAAATCCTTGATAAAACTGATCTTATTGTGAAAGTTACCTTTACCGATAAAATAATATATGTATTTAATATGTAAAAAACACAAGATCTCACCTTTTCATTTTAGCGAAGTATATTTTGGGGGGAAAAATATGAAATCCTAATTTAAATCGCTTGCATTATAATGAACTTATTATTTTTTTTTGTACACAATTTCTATAATATATATAATATGTTTATTTTTTTATAGGTAAACTTGTTAAATTTTAATCAAACTTAAAATAAAATGCAATTATCACAGTTTAACACATAAACTTAAAAAAAAAATGTAATTTCATAATATTTAAAATTCACCACTGATAACTTTTAAAAAAACCAAAATAATTTTAATTAAATAGTATTATTCCCGAAATATTTTAACATGTTATGTATTTTTTATTAATTTAAATTATAAAATTTTTGCACAGCCACAACAAGAACAATAGCGTAATATTGAATAAAACTTTTAAATAAAAAAAAATATATTTGTTTCCAAAAAGTTATTTTTTAACAAAAATTTTGGCGAACTTAATGGGAGTAATTATAAATAGATACACGCCAAATCGATGAAATTTCGCATATTAACATTTTTCTTTCGAAAAAAAACTAAAAAAAAAACTAAGACGATGAGAGAAATATAAAAAAATGAGAATATAATTATTATATTTCTTCAATCTAATAACAGTACCTAAATACAAAAAAAAAGATTCGCGAATGAATTAGTATAAAGTATTTTTGTTTGTATGTTTATATTTGCTTGACCATTAGAAGAATCGCATATATAATATACATACATACAGAGATAGTTGGAATAAGAAAGTACTCACAACATAAAAACTAAACTATATATATATATATATTGAGATGAACACAAGATTAGCAGAATTATAATTTGTTACATCATATTATTTATTATTCTGTTTTTAGTAGACACCGTAATATATGCCGATAGGGCCGAAAAACCCATTAATTTAAAATATAATTTGCATGCTCGTTGATAGATGGCACTTTAAAGGGACGAAAAGGAGCCATATACATGTAATCGTATGCAGTTTATATTTATATTTACGCATGGTTGCACAAAAACGTATGCATATACATATATAATATATCAATGCTGCGTTAGTTGCAATTTTTTTTTGTTTTTTAGAATAAGATCGTAGAGATCACATAAAAATTTATATCAGCATGTTTTATTTTTTTGCAACCAAACCAACGAATTGAATTTCTGTTTATATATATATATAATACGAGTATATGTTTTTTGTGTATACATATATATTATATAGCGGACACAACATATGTGTGTAAAATATATTTTACAACATTTATTTTTTTGTTGTATACATATATAATATATAGTGTACGAATAAGTATTATAAATAAAATTAAAGAGAACAAAAATTATATCAATGTATTGAAGACGTTATTTCCTTATGCCCGCAGCTAAACAGAATACTGTGAGTTAAAAAAAAAAACAAGTTTGGCAAAAAATCTATTACTTTTTAACATTAACTATTATTTATAACATTCGCGAAAAAGAAACAAAAAAATATTTTTGCCAATACCTACATGCAATATAAAATAATTATAGGGTCGTCCAAAATAAAAAAAAAAAAAAATATTTAAAACTAACATGTGCAAAAAAAAAAAAACTTTTTGGTTTCGGTACTCTACTCTATCACATACATAGAAACAAATAAATTCTCTTCGTTTAATTCAATTTATCCAAATTAATAATAAAAGAATCTTATTGAAATTTATGATTGCTTACACACTCATTTTAAAATCATCTTCAATCTTCATGCAATTTACAATTGGTACAAAATTTTTTTTTTTTAAAACAAAATACGAATATAAAAATAATGTTATGTAGTAGCACACGCAAAAAACAAAACAAAACAAGAAAAATAAAAACTACAAAACGATGTATCGCAAAAATCAATCAACTGTTGTAGTGTTAACTGTTTTGATTAAGCTGTTACTTTCGTAAAAAAAAAACATGTCATGAATTTTAATAGCTAAACATTTTTTTTACACATTAAAAAATAAAAATAATAAATTCTACAGTTAAAATAATTTTAAAGATTATTGTTTCTGTTTTACAAAAATTATAACCAAATGTGTGTAATTAAAGGGCTATTAGATCTTTTGCTAAATAAAATGTAGGTCGCGTTGCCGTCAGTTTCTCATACTTTCGTAATGCAAATCGTATATATTAAAGAAAGGAA
This sequence comes from Nephrotoma flavescens, assembly GCA_932526605.1. Taxonomy (NCBI): domain Eukaryota; kingdom Metazoa; phylum Arthropoda; class Insecta; order Diptera; family Tipulidae; genus Nephrotoma; species Nephrotoma flavescens. The sequence goes on along the minus strand of OW052220.1, from coordinate 59,967,682 downwards.
TATGAAAGGTAAGCTTTTTACAAAAAATTTATAAATTTTTACAATTTAGTTACGAAATACCTTAAAACACAAAAAAAAAAAAAAAAATAATAGTGAAATAGTAAATTGATTGCTATATTTTATTGCTATACAATACATACACAAATATAGCGATGTACATAGGTTTTCGCCAAAAATAAAAATTTTATATTGTTATTTGCTATAAAAACCTTGACCTAGTTTTTGGTTTAGTATGCGTAACATTTAAATTAAAACCTACAAATCGTATATTAGATAACCGCATAAATTTTTTTATGTATTAATGACAAAACAAAACTATTCATGTTGCTTGTTGGGTTTAATATCATTAGGGTTGCGATTATAATTCTAGAAATTTCGATATATAAATAAATGGAAATTGGTTTTTAATTTCACATAAAATGGGGAAGTACATAATTAAAAATGTAACGGATCTGGTAAAAAAAGAATAATTAGGAAACAAATTTAGAAATTATTAGCGGCGTCTCGGTATGATAAGAAGGTAAGCGGAACATTTTGAATCTGCAAGAAGAATAACGTAATCAAGACAAAATTTGGATAGGTTGCGTAAATTTATAAATGTACTACACTATACAATCTTATTATTTGCAATTTTAGTTCTGTACTTTTAGGGCTGCCATACGTCCCGATAATTATGTTTCTTTATCCTGCTTTCATGATTTTTGTACAGTTTGTCCTTCTTTATGTTTTTGTTTGGAAATATAAATTATTTCTCATAATTTATTTATAAAAGAAAAAACAAAAGGAAATTTAATTTCATCAACCAACACTAAATCTGTTATAGGAAATTATTTTAGTCGCCCTACTGTAAACTAATTTGTATGATGACGTCATGCCAATGCGAATGCGATCACATCTGACAGAAAGTGCAGTGCCATTATTTTTGTCGAGAAAGCTTTTGCTCAAAACAATTTAAGTATTTTGGATATAAGTTGATTTAATCTTAACTTTGTAAATTCTTAAATAATATTTTAATTTTAAGATAATAACATGTCGTCGAGTAGCAAAAGGCGCAGGACTACGTTTAACAAAAAAGCACCAAAAGGAATTTCCATATATAAAGATTAACAATGCCACCGGGGGTGATTATAAGGATGATTCGAAAGTTAGATACTCAATATGCATTATTGTTTTTTCAATTGAATGTGGAGGTAAGCACTCCATAGTAAAACATAATGAATCTAGCAATCATACAAAAAACACTGTGCTAGTTGAAAAATATGACAAGCTGGGCACCCAGAGGGTAAACCTAATTCGAGTACGCTGAATTCAATGGTGCTAGTCCCATTTTAAAGTTAGTCACCATTTTTGAGATATCGCTTTCGACTTGTTTTGGCTTTGAGTCAACAATTTGTCTGAACCATTAAGATTTTTGTTTTGCTTTCTTCAGCAGGGTTGTTGCGCAAGCCAAAACAAACAACTTTGCCGAACATATCAAGACCGAAAAACCACATTCACATTTTTCAGCTTTTTTTATTTTTGCTTCTCATTTCAACAAAAAACACTTTATCATTTTTTGTCCATTTATTGAATATAAATTGATTGAAATCGATCGAATAAACATCGCATCGACAGTAGATAAAAAACTAACATTTTTCTTAACTTTTAATTTTAATTTTCTGAGTCGTTCGTGCCGTCTTCGGGATCTTCTTCCTCTTGCAAATTCTAACAAATGTCACCCAAGAGTGCATCTAGATTATTGCCGCTGTGCCAATTTTCGAGCATTGCCGTCACTTGGTGTAAACGCGATCGTTTAAAATCGAAATGTTCGACTATAACCGACCCGAATAGTAAAGTAAATTTATTTGTCCATCATGCGTGATGCTCATAATGCAACAAAATTGTTTCGTACTTTGATGATGTCGGTATTGAGACAAAAAATTTGAATTTCGCGGCCCTTCCGCGAATAAATAGCAATATACATAATTACTCAAATATTACGACATATGTATGTCAAAAAGTTGTGGCCTTAACTGCTGACAATACGAATACCAACTTTGGAGTTTTAAAAAGACGAGGTGAGGTCAATGTAATTACAAAATTGAAAACCAGTTTGGATAAAAATATTTTTGGGGTTGGATGTAATGGACACATTGCTAATAACGCTGTCGATTCTGCAGCTGGAACATAACCAGTCGATATTGAAGGTAACCTAATTCAAATTTACCTGTATTTTAAAAGATTTACAGTTTGAACTGAAAACCTTAAGTTGTTTTGTGAAAAGACTAGTGTTGAATATTCCAAATTACTAGGGTTCTCGAAAACCAGATGGTAAGAAATAATTTGTCGTCTGTTAAGGCATACGAAATTTTAAACGAGTTAAAGCTTGTAATGTTCAGACGAAAAGATACCGTTGGTTGCAAGAAATATTTTAACAGAGTTAGAGAAATCTATGTAATTCTACATTTCGGCAATCTTATGAGAAATCAATTAAAAAATTTCACGAAACCGCTTATAACTATTTAAACGAATGGACCAAACCCTTGGAAGAAATGAAAATTTTTGAATGGAAATTATTAAAAAAAAAAATTGGAGATAAATGAAGTGATTCATTACCTTGAAAAGTTAATGGAGAGATTCAAAACCAATATATCGATGATCTAAAACTATCAGACGAAATAAGCCGTGTTAACATTTATTTGTCTCCTGAAACTGTTTTAAACTGGAATAGTGATAAAGAGCAATCCGATAAAAAATGGGTCGATATACTTAAACATTAAAAAAACAAAATTAGCCATGAAAATTTATTGAATATGCTTGTGTTTACCTACAATAAATGCGGCAGTAGAAAAGAGTTTTTCGATTATCAATAATATATGGACAGGTGATAAATCAGCTTTGGGACTTGATACTTTGACTGCACAGGCTGTAATTAATATCAATATCAATAAGAGCTGCCATGAGCTAATGATGGAAGTGGAACACAATGATGACTTACTTAAACAATAAATATATTTAACTACTCAGAGTTAACTATTTTTTTTTAAAAGTAACAATGAACGATCCTATTTTTACGTTTTCATAATTCGTTTATCTGAAATTTTATAAATTGATTCATCAAAATAAATGAATTTAAAAAACACTGAAAAGTACTGTTTTATGTTAATATGTGTCACAAAAACAAAAATTAAAATATGTCCCTCCCTCCTAGATATCAAAAATCCATAAATTGTCATGCTTTGACCATCTTGATATGTGGCATTCTTAGTACTTGGCATGGCTATTTTTTTTATGGAAATCAGAGTGTCCACTGAATTCAAGAAGTCTACTTCGCGGACCACACTACTGCTGCTGCTTAGCAGTTTTTGGTAAAGTTAAAATCATATTGGCTATTTAAATTCGTCTATATTTTATTTAATTTCTAAGGAATCCGCAAATAGAAACATATTCCCACACTTTTGCTTTATACTACTGCTACCTCTTTCTGTAAAATTAAAAGTGTTCCTGTTCAACTATACAGCTATAACATCACACTGTATATGTAATTCACTTGTGGAAATAGTCGACCCATCAAATATTTTGAATTATGTTAAATATTTAAATTCACGAAATTTAAATCATCTTTTAATGTTAGCAGGTTTTACGTATAGAAACTGTAAAATATTATTAATAAGGCGAGTTGAATAAAATTAGTTTAAATGACCACATGACCTTTCATTGATCTTTCGAACAAAACAACATCTATAGCTGAGATAAAATACAGTCCACAAAATAGTTCGGGTCACATATACTATCAGCGTGACACATAAAACATCTGCCAGGCGTAGCTAATGCACAACCTGTTCAGGGAACAACAGCAGAAGGTCAAGGAAACCCAAACCGCCTTGTTCAACTACAAGAAGGATTCCATCAGAAGGAAGACAAGTATATACACTACAGATCAAAAGTTTTTGGTGATAGGCTTTTACCGATAGGCTTTTTTATTTATAATAATAACAATATTATATATGATGATTTGTTTTCATCATATTGCACTTCTTTATTGGCCTTTTAATCACCGCCTAGATACCGCCACTTCATATGCGAGCGAAAGGTGATATTTGTTTATACGAGAAAATGCCTCATTCCTATTTATTATTATTCCATCATTTTTAACATAATATTCACTCGAATTATAGACATCTAGGAAGTTTATATTACATTAAAACTAGTTTTTTGAGAAGTCGATCGCTTTTCGCCCTAGTTCCAAAATATTCCGTCAGATGTCAGCCACTTTGCGTTAAAAGGCGAATAAGTCTAAATTTAATTTATTTTAACTTTTATTATTCGGGGAATCACCAAAAGAGTAAAAAAGCGAAAAATAAATTTCTGGGAAAACTGTTTATTTATCTTTATTAAATAAACATTTTTGTGTGAAAATTCAAATAAATTACATTTTTATCCTTTGCTGTTATTAGTAAGTAAATTAATTATATTTAGGGGTTTCTAAAAATTGATTTGAGTAAGTAGTAAAAATTCAATTATCTTTGTACCTTTAAAAGCAAAAGAATTTAAAATAAAACAAAAATGGACAAATGTGCAAACTAGAGGGTTACGGAAGGAAGGGTACTCACATGCTGAAATTTCGATGAAATTCAAAATTTCAAAGTTTACAGTGTAATATGCAGTGTCCCAGAATGAATATATTGGCCTGAAACGCCGTATAGGAGAGCTATTGGGCGCTCGAAATAAAATACAAAAAAAATATATCCCAAGTAGTACCTAAGATATTTCATTTTCTAAAAAAAGTCAATTTTTTTCATATTACTTTAAGTTTCCGATCACCACGGCTACAAATAAATTAAATCCATCGGTTTTTTGGTGTTATAATATTCTTAATGGACCATACTAATAATAGATATGCAGTAAATAGTGTGAGTAGCTGTTGCACTTTTTTTGAAAAAAAATATCTGAACTTCGATTTTCAGCATGAAATGTGGTAAATATTTTTTTTATAGAAGTTTGAGCGTCTTTGGTGGAAAAATAATGTACTCCTTCTGCATATTAATAGCAATAACCTGGTATTTACATTAGATAAAAAAAGATGTATTATACCATTTTAGAATCTGCATTAAACACGCATATTTCTAAAATAGTTGGCTACTTAGGTTCTGATACATTTTTTTTTCACCAAAGACGCTCAAACTTTTATAAAAAAAATATTTACGTTTCATGCTGAAAATTGAAGTTTAGATTTTTTTTTTTCAAAAAAAGTGCAACAGCTACTCATACTATTTACTGCATATCTATTATTAGTATGGTCTATTAAGAATATTATAACAATAAAAAAACGGTGGATTTAATTTATTTGTAGCCGTGGTGATCGGAAACGTAAAGTAATATGAAAAAAATGGAATTTTTTTAGAAAATGAAATATCTTAGGTACTACTTGGGATACATTTTTTTTGAATATTATTTCGAGCGCCCAATAGCTCTCCTATAAGGGTTTCAGGCCAATATATTCATTCTGGGACACCCTGTACACTCGACAGACAACCGTGAAAATGAGTCTTTGAGCTCAAGGCCTAATAGGCAGAATTGCCGTGAAGAAACCACTGTTTTCGACCAAAACCCGTCAAAACGCTTAAACTGAGCAAACTACCACGAGAAATGCAAATTTCGCAATGGAAAAAGTCCTTCGGTCGGATGAGTCGAAATTTGAAATTTTTGGATCGAAAAAAAATAATTTATGTTCAGCGTCGACATGGCGAGAAAATCATTCAAAACTGTCTAATCCCCACTATTAGGCATGGAAGTGGTTCTGCGGCGAGTGATTTAGTTGAAAGTATGGAACGAAGGTATCGCTTCGGTTATCTCTCAATATGCAGAACTATGCTGTGCCATCAGGACTAAATTTAATCGGAAGAATTTTTACGCATCACCACGATAATGATCCGAAGCGTACGTCTAAAGTATGTAAGGCTTATTTGCAGCAACAATATTGCCCTCAAAAAACTAATTTGATGAATTGGCCACCACAGTCGTCCGACCTAATCGAACTCTTGTGGGACCAGGTAGATCGAGAGCTTCGGAAAACATGTGCAACATCAGCGAAAGATTTGTTAAATAAACTAAACGATCCTTGGAAAAATATTTCAGCGGAAAATTTAAATAAATTAGTCGAAAAATGCTGAGACTTTGTATAGCGTAGAAATTCGAGCAAATGATGGTCAAATCGATGAATGTGCAATTTAAACATTTTGTTGTTTTACTGATTTTTTTATAAAATTAAATTAAATTTAGTATACAATTTACAAAAAGTTGTTTCAGTTATAAATACCTACAATTTCTTTAAAACACCCAAAAAATTTTGGCTTGTAGTGTACATTGACAACAAAATAGGGCGTTTCGATATTTTGTATGAAGAATTCGTTGATGCTGATGAACTTATGCTAAGCATAAAAACGACTTCCCAACACATGAGCCTCTGGTACAAAACTTCAGAAACGAGTTAGGAACACAAAGGAAATTACTATCGTTAGAGACGAAGAACCCAACAGCTTCATCTGTTCCAAGTTCAAGTTCTGGTAATAAAACAACCTGTTTTGGGAAATTAACCGCAGCGCAAGCGAAACGCTATAAAGCGCAACGATTCAAAATTGGGAAATTCCCCGCCTTAATAAAACTTGAAGCAATATCCTCCAAGAAGGATGGAGGAAACCACTGTGCCGCATTTCATAGACGACTACTTTGGCACAGTGACAAAAAAAAAATACGAAGCCATCAAAATCACAGTAGCATCAAACATTATGCCAAATCATATAAAATATCAGAAAGGGCAGGAGAAGTATACCGAAATTACCGCGACTGAAAATTCCAACATCCGACGAGAACTTCAAAGGCTGGACATTGTTCTTAAACACGTTCAACAGATATCGAAAAATTAACTTATCTACCTTAATAGTACATCTAGCACTACAAGCAGAAAACGACAAAATTGCGTACGACATCATTATGGAGCAGTACCACAACAAACGAAAAATTATGGCCAAATATATTGAAACGATGAACATACAAAAAGTTCAATCAAATGTAGCGAAGGGTATTAGAAAAATGCATGATACAACTTGGGTTGCAAAGTGAATGAATGGAGCATCACCCTCATTCTTAATAATGTCAAAAAGCTGGACTACAACAGCCCAAAAGAACTACGAGGAATCCCTTCATGATAGTCGTGACTTTCCTACAATGGAACGATTTTTATATCTCTTAATGGAGCGAATGAATGTGCTTGATGCACTTCACAGCGGTACCTTAAGTAAACAATTCAAGGTTGATTCATAGAGAAAAATGTTGGTTAAACATGAAAGCCTGCAAAAAGCTGATTGTAGTAGTAATTACTGTAATTACTGTGAAAGAAGGGGGCACATAACTCCAAATTGTGTTAATTTTTAAGCAAATCAGTTAGAAGGGAAAAGTTGCGAAAAATTACATCAAATGTGCCAGAGCAAAATATACCACAATATGATTGTCCGTCTCTCATAGACATTTTGTTAGGATATTTATACGGACATGTCATAATTACAGATCGTTCGAGGAAATCCAAATGTAATGAAAACAAGTTTGTGTTGGCTGATAGTAAGCCCAACAACAACTGCACAAGTTTTGGGGGTTAGAAAAGGTACCGATTGAATCTCTACCGACAAAATCTGCTGAACAGTGTGAAACAATTTACCCCCAAACGGTTACGCTTGCGCGGCATCCAAGTGGATGGTACGTGTTTAACTTACCGTTCAAAGAACATGATACCAGCAGCTTTGGTGCTTCAAAACAAAAAGCCATACGCAACGGTTCTTGCAAATTGAGAAAAGATTCCAAAATACTGAACGACTATATCACACCTGTATCTACGATTCAAGAGAGAGAATCTTCAAATGGTGCATATGACACCATCATCCAATTGCAAAGGACAATTTTACATTCCACTGGCACTATTCTGGTAATTCCCCGGGAATAGGGGATTGGGGAAAGATTTTATATGTAACTTCAGTTCAAATATATTTTTTCCGGCCTACTGACGAAAAAAGTTCCATGTAAATATTTATAAATTTGGAATAATTTTTCCTGCTAAATTGGCAGGGAAAACTATTCCCAATTTAATTTTGTTTTGAAAAAATTAACACTAGCTTTTTACCTCAGTAACCCAGAAAAAAAAATATTTGAACTGAAATTACATATAAAATCTATCCCCAATTCCCTATTCCCGGGGAATTGCCAGAATAGTGCCACACATCGTGCAATTTTGAAGCAAAATTCAAAGGAAACAAAATCTCGTGTTGTATTTGACGCCTCAATGAAAGCAACATCTGCTTGTAATTTCAATGAGTTACCCTGCAAAACAATTTATGGACACTTATTCTACTGTAGAGAAAACACAGAATAGTATTCGGATCTGACATAATCAAATTTTTTTATTTTTTTATTTATTTTACCAAGCATTACGGGAATACAACTTGACTACTGTTACATATGGCACATCAGCAGCTCCGTTTTTGGCAATATGAACATTACATCAGCTAGCAATGGATGAAAATGAAAACTAGCCAATGGCTCGAAAAATCTTAGTATAGAGGACATTTATGTCGATGACGTTCTAACTGCTGCTGATAAGCCACCAGATGCACAAGAATAACCGCCACCCAAAATTATTGCAGTCTATACAAGGGTCAAGCAAATTAATTGGAAACTTGGAGTTGGCAGAAGATGAAACTATTAAAATTTTACGAATCCATTGGAATCCGATCTCCGACTGCTTTAGATTCAAGGTAAACTAGATACCATCAGAAACTGAACTTACAAAGTGAGAACTAGCATCGGAAGTAGTAAGACAATTTGATCCATCTCAGCCTCATTTATATTACAAGAACTTTGGACCACAGAAATAAAATGAGACGACAATGAACGATATTACAGCCAAATGGGTGAAGCTGCGAAACGATCCAGTACAGCTTGAAGTCCTATTCCACATTGGATAGAAACCATATCGTAAGAAAAACAAACCTCTGTTTACACCAAAGTATGTACCAATGATCTGTTCGTTTTATTCTCGATTTTGAATGAAATTCTCAGTCAATTAAATTACTCGAAATTTAAAAATTGCGATCAAACTTAAGGACACCTCTGCTATAAAGGGATATGGTCGTGAGACCATATTACCGCCATATGAGGCCGTCATTAATGGCGATCACAAGTGGCGCTCATGGTCAACAAAAAAGTCAAGCTTTATTATGCCCCGGTCAAAAGGAGTGATCATCAATTTGTGATAGGTTAAAACTTCAAAAGTAACAAAACATGTAGAAAATAAAAATAAAAATAAAAATGGAAAAAGTTTTATTGCCTTTACAGAAATTAAATTATGTTTAGTTATCAGATTTGAAATTGTTGGTTGTGAACCGTGCAGTTGAATTAATAAAAAATCCCGGGTCGACTATTTGACGTTTGGTGGCCAAATCCGAGTCAACTGGGCACCGAGATCGTACAATTTAACACCTTTAGACTTCTTCGTTTGGGCAAATTGCTGGTCTATATGAATACATCGCAATTTACTGATGTCTTCAAAGTCAACATAACGAGCGCCATCCAGCAAATTCAGCCAGATTCCGGAATACGTGTCACCAAGCAATGCCGAGGTGGACATTTAAACGTGAGCAAAATTTTAACAAGATGAACACCGACAGTAAGAAAAAACAAGAACTAATCGAACAAACGATGGCCCATAAAAGACGAGCAAAGGCATTTTTCGGTTTAGCTAAGGATTCCTCCTTAGCTCCAAACTTTATTAAAATCCATGATTTTACCAAAAGTTGCAAACCATTCGGCTTACTATAGACGTCAAATTTCCTTTTATTTTACTTGGACTTTACAATTTAGAACTTAGCAGAAAAACGAGAGGTCGATTTTCAGAACGGCAGACAGAACACAAATTTCATAATGATTGGAATGCTTTGTTCTTCATTAAAAAAGACGAACATATCGAATTATATAAAGCACACGGTACAGTGATTGAGCTAGGAGATGCGGATTATCCAGAGAAGAAGTGGAAATATAAATTTAACGAAGCCACGCGATTTGTGGCATCAACATTTTAGTTAGCGGAGAAGTGGCCTTTAAATCCGATGTTGGAGCAACTAAATCTATTACGAAAAGAGGAAAATATTGGCACGGATATGAAATTTAATAGAACCCGGTAATAGAATAAGCGGAACTAAATTACTGGATGTCAATAATTTATTAAGGAAACATTTTGGCGACAACTGGTCAGCAATGGATGACCTGTCTTTTTATAATTATATTATAAATTCAAACGATTCCAGTACCCTTCCAAATACGTTGCACGACCCAATTTGTGAAGTTTTGGAAGTACTTTAAGACCTTCGAATTTATGTGACATTGCTGAAGTAATGGTCCAATTAGAATTCAACTTAACCTGTTAAGATTTTTTCACTAATCACTGATAAAGCCTTTAGACGATGAAAATAATAGCCAGCAATTTCATCGAACTGTCCCATTATTGAAACAACAAGCCGACTAAGTGAAAAACGCGCTATAAAATATTATCAGTTTTTAAACTCGCTATTTACAATTTTAAAATGCCTCCAAAACCCAAAACCTTAAACTAAATAAGGTTGGAGAATTTTATTTGAGCCAATAGGCTACTTTACTGCGCCCAAGTGAGTTATGAATAAAACTTCAAAATCTTGCCATTTTTAACATATAAAGATGTTATTAAACTTTGAAGCTCATTAAAGTGCATTGCCCTTGAAAAAATGACTGTTGAAAGTTTCAGCTCGCTAGGACTACCGGAATTGACAGAATAGAAATTAAATGAAGCATTAAAATTTAGTCTTGTTAAAAATCGTTAAATAGCAATTTGAAGCATCGGACAGTTATATGACTTCTAAAAATTATTCAAAACATATTTTTGATGAATATCGTAAAAATAACCCAATCTCTCCGGCGATATGAAGCACACGCGAAATATTATACATTTTCGTTTCTTATATAAAATATGTATAATAATTTTGTAAATATTTGGCAATTTAGCGAATTATAAATTACAGGATCTTCCTACATCTTCAAATTGTGTGTCTTTTATTTGCACAAAGAAATCTTTTTAACCGTTGTTTTAAACATTTTACTTAATACATATGACGTATCGAACTTGATGTGATATAAAAGTCAACAGTTTGTAATAAAATAGAATATGCTAATTTTTTCTATATACGAATATTATACAACGTACATTAAATATTTTATATTGGTATAAAGAGGTACCTTATAGATTTCTTAGTGATTTGAGGTACAATAAAATAAATTAAATTATAAAAAATGGGAAGTGGACATTGCAAAACTTGTTTAAAATTTTTAACTTAAAGTTTGAAAAGCATTTTTAGTGTCTTGTTTTGGGCTAAACAGTGTGCCAAATAAATGTTGTGTAATTTTTTTTAATTGGCTTAAATTATGACTTTAAATGGCTTATTAATTAAATATTAAGATTTGGTTTGGAACATTTAAATATTAGAATGATTAAGGCAATAATTTGCAAACCCAGTGTATTGGGTAACATTTATATAATTCTGCGTGCATATTACAATTAATAGCGACTTTCCATAAAATCTATTTTAGTATGATAATTATATGTCGTATCAGGCACGATGACGTATATTATTTTGGTAATCAAATATAAGAAACTACAATATTTTCAAGGTGGTAAACATAAAAAATCGTATCAATACATATGTGCACTTAAAATTAATAAAACTAAATTAATAATAACAACATCAATTTGATATCGCAAGATCTACTGAAACGAGTTCGGTGTTCCCCAAACTACGCAGGTAGTTAAATCGTTAAATATGTTGGCGATGGTTTACGTTGTTTGGTATACCTAAACAAAATTTAAAAAAAAAAATTCGCGAAAAAGGTTGCGATTTAACATTTTTCGCTTCTATCGTTTGCTGTTTTAACTCAAATTTGCAAAGATTAAATATGTTGCCTCATGAAATATCATTAGTGATATAAAGCTTTCTCTGTTATACGAATAATTAAATATTCTTAACTTATACTCTTCTTAGTAGCACTATTAAACTATTTTGGGTTAATTTTGAATGTGTTATGTTCTAGACTTATTTGAATTGGTTACAGTTAAACCTATATACAGTGGTAGGATCCCGTGCATAACCATCCATTGCGTCATCACACCTCCGTGGCAAGCCAGCCATCGAATCATAACACCATTCTAGATCGTTTTGGTCATCCATAATCAAGGTAATGTGAGCGTTAAGCGCATCCCAATATTCATTTCGTGTGCAACGTTATTCGGTGTCAGCCCTGTAACAGTAGGATTTTGAGTAAGCCACTTAAATTTTACCAAGCAAAGCCTTTTGGCAAAACTCTACAATTCTTCTTAGAACGAAGTATAAATCTTGGTTGTACACTCATTCCATCAACGATACATACAAGGAACTTAAGGTGCTTTATAAATATCAATATTTATCAGGAAAGCAAAATGTCCAATTATGTCCTGAAATTTTGTTTTCCAATTATTTCTCTCTGCATATATGGACATTTATTTCTCTACTGCTGGTAGGACAAAACATGGATGAAACTAATAAAACAAAATTGTCTGGTGCTCTTAAAAACCCTGGTCTGGTGACTTTGGCCTTTAGGCCTCTCGTCCAAGGCATAGGTAACCAACAAAGAACTTTCGTCATTAGGTCTCATACATAGGACTTTGATCATTAAAATGGAGTGCCAAGACTACCGAAAACCGGGACTCAAGCACGTCATTGACAGAGCCGAACAGGCGGAGGCTGGCGTTTTAATCATGTTAAGTTGACATCTTGTGCCAACCAAAGGTCATTGACTTTGTAGAAAATGTAGGGAGTCGCTGTAGAGAGTCTGGCCTGCTGCTAAACTAGAAGTAGTCGTTAAAGAGGATATCCCCTGCATACCTGAACATCATGATCTCTTCTGTCACTGAGTTATCCATTTCGATGGGATTACTTTGTGGATCCCTGGAGGAATCACAGCCAGAGGAGGACCCTGATGCAACTCTGGTGGAGGTTAAATTAAAGGAGCAAATTTAATATTGAGGTTCCTGCAAATTAACCTTCAACCCCTTAATTCTTTTCAATACTTGTATACACTGCTAAACGCGATGGTAGGTAAAATTCGTTCTTGCATTCTTGCTAAAAATATTCTGAATATTCTATTTTAAAATTACAGTATTTCAGAGGTGGTCACAACAAGCATTGAGATGGAAGTTTAAAATCTCTGGCTAATATTAGCTTACCTTCCACGTGATCGGGAAGATATCCCACATGTTATTTTAGGAAGCTAATTAAAGGATGCTCAAAACTCAAAAAATTGGAGACATCTTGGGAAGTGAAATAAATTCACATGCAACATTGGCTGTAAACCAATGTTTCTAGCTAGGAATAGACAAAAAGTACTAGACATTACACTTGCCTTGGTATCTGGGAAACGAATAGTTTATTGAATTGGAAGGTGTTGGAGGGCCTTTTTGATCATTGTTATTCCAATTTGAATTGGGGACAAAACATAAAACCTAGCTATAGAAAAAGGAGCAAAATCGACCGACTTCCAATTCCCTTGATTCAATACAAGTGTTGGAGACCTAGTGAACCAATTATCCGACGCCTTTAATAAGGCTTTATTAGGTGTGTGTCTTTCTAGTAGACCTAAGCCTTTTCGAAGAGCCAAGGAAACTAAAGCTACTAAGGACGGGGACTGCTACAAGGAAATTCTGAAAATATACAAACATGAATTAAGAACTGATAAAACAAATGTGTTGAGGCTGTACTGTAGCTAAATACAGGCCACTGATACATCTATAGGCTGCGTAAAATACTACCTCTAAATTCCACCATTTCCGAGTTTCCTACCATTTCAATGGCCGGATGAACTGTAAGTAGTACAGAACTTTGGAGCTACTACTGGAAACTCACTTTCCAGATAGCTCCGAATCTGCGCCACAAGGTCTTAGGGACAACAGAGCCGTAGGCCTGGGTGAGTCCTCCAATAGCAGATTTCTCAGTAGAAGCACACCGTAAAGTAAAAACTTGGCCATAAATGATATCTTATCAAACATGGAAAAATGCTTCTTTAAGGTGGTTGCTTATGCGGATGATGTTGCGATTGGTATCTTCGGTAAAAAGTCCTTGCACCTTAAGAGAACGCAAGCGATGTGCGCACACATAACTGAGTTGCTCTTTTCTGTCTCACATTTATGACTTTTATAATCCCAAATCTTGCTTGATTTTCATCTTTCGGGATGTGCTTGTGATATTTAAAAAAGTATTTTTTGAGAATTCGACTCGACAAAGAAGTTTTACATTTAATTAGGAACTTCAGTATAAAAAAGGAATCTGGGTCGAACAATTTCTTGACTGGAATGCCTTTTCTATATATGGATGTCCTTTTTAAAATGAATTGGTACTTCCTTATCGGAATTCAATGGAGAGAGTGATGTACTTTACTCATAAAAACTATTTTCATATAGGCGAGAAAGGACAGACTGTTCCAAAAACTTATGAATTGAGAGGTCTACTTTATAAGTCGCTCTTGTAAATGCTTCTACCATTTAGCTGATCATCGGAGACCAAGATGAACAACGTCATTGATAGTGGCGATTATCTATGAATCATCAATAAACGAGATAATTTTGTTGAAGCATGTCCCACTTTGTTTACTTTCGCTTCTCTCGACCAAACAGTTTGACATGCAATATCACAAGTCTCTTCGTAAATGGGTTAAACACAGAAAGTCAAACAGGCAAGAATATAAGATCACCGGGACGGAAGAATAAATCCAAGGTGTAGCACACATATGAGAGGTAAAGAAAACAGATCTGATATGGAGAAACAAGATAGGGGCCGGATGCAAAAGGGAATTTTCATTATCAGATTACGATCTGTGATGAAAATGAACACAACTATGACCGCCTGTTGGAGTGCAGAACGCATGTGCCAACTCGTTTTCCATGTCACTACTACAGGCGTACATGGAGCTAAGCAATGTGCAGATGGTTCTGCGAAAATCGAACCTATAGTCGTACGTCCTCGAATTGGCTGGGAAACGGCGAAAAAGTAAGGACTGGAAAAGCGAAGATAAAGTGAGGGCTTCAAACATGAATTTCAGTACAAAAATATCAAATGGTCGGTTTCAGGGTTCAGAGGTCACTGACCAACCATTTGGTATTTTTGTATTAATGTTCATGCCGGGACTATTATAATAAATTATGCATATTGGAACAAGTTAATCCTCGTCCGTCTGGTTGCCTGAGAGGGGGGGAGTCCATCTGGTTGACTGGGGCGGTGGAGGGCTTGGAAGTTGAGTTTTTTAATTACTTATGTCGGAAACAGTGCTAGATACGAGAAAATTACTTACCATGAAAATTGTTCAGTGAAGAGGGAGACGTTTAGTCGTGATCTTGAATGACCTTGAAACTCATTAGCTTGGAGGATACGATGACGAAGGTTTTTTTTTAAATTATAACTTATAATTTTGAATGCACTTTTTACTTAAGTAGTTAAAAATAAATAAATCAATGTCCATACAAAATTTTTCGTAAAGTGTATCGTTTCAGAGATATGAGCAAAAATTGATCTGCAATACTGCAAAACAAGTAGCCTTAAGTATAGCACTGTGCCGTTGTAACGACAAATAAAAAAATTCTCTTTTGACTTAAGGCTGCTGCACCGGACAAGTGGTGCAGTGGTTAAATCTTCGCTACTTGGATCGGGAAGTTCTGGGTTCGAATTCCATCAGATGAAAATCGAATTTTCATCATCGATTACAATCGGTGATGTTAATAAACATAAGTAAGACCCTCTAATGAAGTGCAGAATTCAGCGCCGACCCACCGTCCATGTCAATGTACAGGTTGATATGGAGCTTGCAATGGGCAGGTGGTATACTCTTGTTGTGTGAGTAGGTGAATGGGTTTATGATGTGGCGTGAATGCGTGGTACCACAATGGGCCAAACATGGCCTAAATGTCAACCACTAACTAAACCTAAGGCTGCTATACGACTGTGAGCTTCTAATTACAGTGTGAAGTTAGTAAGTATTAGTTTTGCTCAATAAAATTTGTTTACAATATTTGATGTCGTTGTGCGTTTTTATTACCATCGAAAAAGAAACATGAAGATACCAACTCCTGAGATCGGGAAGTACCGTAAATTTAGGTATGTACAATTTTGATAATAGCGATCGAGCAAAAAATCGACTCTACTACAACAATGCTATATAAGATAGCAGAAAATTTGCAGCAGTAAAAATGTACATATTTCTGCTATTCACCGCTAGATGCGTCACTATCATAAAAATGAATTTTTCTGCTAATATTTTTTGAAACCTTTAAGCAAATTAATAATTCTCAGCAGAAAGTTTTATGAATAAATCAAAGAATTTATGAAAAAGAAGAGAAAATAATATGTTTAAACGTTTTACAACGCAGAAAGTTAATTTTCTTACTCTCAAAAAATATACTAAAATTATCATAATCATAATAACGCAAATACAGGGTAACATAAAAATATCACCTACGTTGATAGCACTCCATACATTTCTGAAGTCAGTTTAATGTGCAACGTTTTCAGTTTTTAACAAAAGTATTAGGAAAAACCCCCTGTAACTATCCTGGGTGTATGTTTTTATGGTAGCTGAGATAATAATCTATATAATGGGTGTTTTTTGTAAGCCTGATTGAACTTGAAATTGTAAAAAATAAAACAAAAAATTAAATTTTTATGAAAAATATACTCTGGCAGATCTCACTCAGTATACTCTGGCAAATCATCATGAATAGACTCACGCTTGAACAACGCTACAAAATTATTAAAATTTACTTTGAAAATCAGACTTCGTGATTTTTATAGCGCACATAATCATCTATCTGAGCAAGACATCCGTCGAAATCTATCCACACATTTCGTACCAAATACTCTCTAGAGGATGCAATAACATCAACACGTTGAAGGAATGTGCGTTTGGTGCGGTTTACACGTTAGTGGCATCATCGGACCTTATTTCTTCAAAAATGAGGCCGGGGATCACGTTACGGTCAATGGAGATCGTTACTGCACCCTGATCAATGATTTTTTATTTGAAAATATGGATGACATTGATTCGGACGAGATGTGGTTTCAACAGGATGGCGCTACATGCCATACGGTGACCGCAACTATCGACTTATTAAAACCAAAATTTGGTGGTAAGATGAACCTGTCAATTGGCTTCCAAGGTCGTGCGATTTGACACCTTTCGATTATTTCCTGTGGGGCTACGTGAAGTCACTGGCTTATGCTGATTAACCAGCAACAATTGACGCCTTGGAGGCCAGCATTGTTCGTGTTATTCGTGACATACGGCTAACAGTGCTCGAAAAAGTGGCCCAAAATTGGGTTTCGGAATACGTTTCTTCAAGAACAGCTGCGGTGTCCATATGCCCGAAATCATTTTCAAATATTAATGTCATGTATTGATCTTTCGAATAAAAAAAAGTTTTGATTACAATTTAATTTTTTATGTTATTTTTTACAATTTCAAGTTCTATCGGGCTTAAAAAAACACCCGTTATATAGATTATTATCTCAGCTACCATAAAAACATACACCCAGGATAGTTACAGGGGGGTTTTCCTAATACTTTTGTTAAAAACTGAAAACGTTGCACATTAAACTGACTTCAGAAATGTATGGAGTGCTATCAACGTAGGTGATATTTTTTGTTGCCCTGTATTTGCGTTATGATGATTATAATAATTTTAGTATATTTTTTGAGAGTAAGAAAATTAACTTTCTGATTAAAATATACATTCACATTTAGGTAACCATAACCCGAAAAACCATCAGCCGCAGCAAGTCTTGCAACAATTTTCGCCATAGGTTGGCGTTTTTTAAAACATATAACAGAACCAGACGGCTGCTCAACTTTACCAAATTTTGTTACACTACCGCTATGATTTGGGGATTCCACTACAGCTTGCAATATTGCTGTCGTCTTTACGTTTGTTTGGATTGATGTTGTGTACATTTTCTAGATGCCGTATCAATCCACTATAGTAGAAGATCCTTTGTAAATTTTATTTGAGCATAGCTCAATCTTTTTTAAATGTTTCCAGACTTCCAGACATGATTCTTCTTGTGATGGGGATCGCTTTTTAGTGTAATATTTTAATTAAAAATCAATCAAGGTTATTACTAGGTAATCTTATATTACTACTACTACTACCATTAGTAATTCTTACTTACAATTACAATTAAATATTTAATGATAATTTTTCACAATTGCAGACTCGCAGGGTGTGATGCGAGCAAATACAAATATGTATGTATGAACAAGTGAACGGTAAAACACATGTTATATGACAATTCTCAACTAATTTCTGTACTTGCCAATTCACAATTGATATGTTACAAGACTCAGTGAGGTAGTTTACATCGTGATAAAATTTAGTGGACTGACCTAATATATAACCTATTTTGGTCCACTTACCACATAACAAGATTTATGTGCACCATCTATTGAATAATACTAGAAGTATTGCTTATGTTCTGATCGCAGTTCATATTTTTTTCATAAATAATTCCAGTAACATTTATGAATTAAAGACACTCATTTAAATTTTTTAAATTTGACTTGCTTAACAAATTTGCTTAATAATCTACCAAACTAGTAAGTTTCAAGGTCACTAAAACTCCTCACTCTTGCACCGTTTCCGAGATAAAAGCCTGGAATTTATTAAAAAACTCATCTTGTACATTCTTGTCATATTATTTCATCGAAAAGGTATTAAAGAAAGTTGACTGAATGATCATAGTATGCAAATCTGCCGTTGTGGTTCTGGAATCAGTTACATTTTTTCTCGTTTCTTCGTTTAAAAGATCAGGAAAAAGCAACAATTTTGCTATTAGCACATTAGTTCACAAATTCTACGTATCCGCTAATCATTCACGTCGATTATAGAACTCGCGGGAGCGAATCGATTGCGGATTGAAAACTGCATATGAAAAAAAAACAAAATTTTAAATCATAGTATCATAGAAATTCCTATTTAAGTAAAATTTGTTTTAGATCCGCAATTTTTTTATTAAGTTTGTACGGGGAATCATAAAAAATGATTTGTCTGCTAATCAATACAAATTTTCTTGGCTACTTTGATTGAGAGCAATTGTTTTCCATTTTATTTATGTGCATTTTCCAATCCGCAATCGATTCGCTCCCGCGAGTTCTATAATCGACGTGATTAATTTATTGTGTAATGCCATAAAGTTAGCTGAACTATCTTAGTACGCAAAATTACCACTATAGCGCTGATGGTACGCAAAATTTTTATAATACAGTAATTTAATTCACAAAACCACCAAGATCAGTGTTAGATTATCCTTACAATGATGCAATGTTATTCGTATACCGTTTAGGAAGAATGAGTGCTTAACAAGTGCAAAACTTAAAGTTCAAAAACTTGTAATATTATCAACATTAAAGGCGTGATACAGGTCAGTAAAAAAAATTAGACCAAGCCAATAGACACGACAAGCAGAAAATAATTCAAACAACTTTACCTATATCCAACATTTTATCTATCTCTTCTCTATAAACCGTTCAAAATTGTTATTAAGGTGGGCATTAAATGGAAAGTTCCCGCCTTTCTCGATAGATTGGCGTGCATTACGATACACCTTTAATGAACGGTATTGTTTTCAATCAATATTAAGATTCTATGCATTATAAAACTTATTTCTTACACGTAAAGATTGTAAATTATAACTTGTATCTACTCTTTAGATTATATGCGTTTATTAAAATACACGTTACCTAAAAATAAAAACTTTGTGTCTATGTATTTCAAATATTATGCAAATTACATATACAAAAATTGATATTTCTATATTGAGATAATTTATTAATTTTATCAAACGCAAACATTTAAAATTATTTATCCGAAATTGGGATTGAAGTATAATAACGTCGTATATACGTAAAATGGTTAGATTATTATTGTTATTAATAATTACTTAATTTAAATATTAAAAGTACGCGTGAATGTAATATCTAATATATTTCAGATTTGTATTGCGATCACATGATTTTGAATTACAACTTAAATTTTGTTTTATTAATCCATCGGGTATTGTCGAAAAATTTTGTTTGGCAATTAAATTTCGCACCCAACCGATTATATATTATAATTTGTCTAAGAGACATTCGTATACAGATCTTATATACTTCCTTAACTTTCTTATTAAAATTAACTGTAATTTGAATTATCATATTAAAATTTGGCTTGACTCGCTAACTTTTACTTAATTATCTATGCAAATATCTTTTATAGCTTAAGTTTATTAAATCGATATATACAACGAAGTTACTTATGTAGATTTATTTATATATAGAAAGAGACAGAGAAAATTAAACTAATTTAATTTATGATGAGCCTTCTCAATATTGAAATGCCATCCGGTTCCAAAAATTACATATACATATACGTAAAGCCTGCGAAAGGATTGGTTTAGTTATTCTCCTTTCCATTTAACTTATATGAATGATGGATTTTTATATAATTTTGAAACCAACCTTGATATTTCACTTCTACAGTTCGAATTCGTTTCGATATTTTTATTAAGCTGTTATCAATATTCAGTTTCTTCCATCGCTAATTTACATACCTAATGATGGTGTGTCTATTTGTTGATCTTGCAGCTTTTTCTGAGATTATTAACCGTAACTTTGTACGTATACTACATATAAAGATACCAAATGCTACTTTACGGTTTAAAGATATATCTAACTGCGTTTTCTAAATATCGTCGATTTTAGAGAACTTTTTTCTGCATATAAAAAAAAATTGCTATATTCAAACTAATTTAATTAACTTTAAATTGTACTTTTTACGTAATAAGAATCTGCTGTGTGGTAAGAGGTAGCAAAATCTTTATGATGATGAACTCTTATGATGGGTAACGGAATTGTGTAAGAGAATCAAAAGCAAAATAAAAACTAACCAGTATCGGTTAGAAATTTGTAATATTTTCTATTTTTTTTAAGGAAATGTAGATTTATGAAATCTTTTCACAAAACTTAAAATAAAAAAAAAAGTTCATCAAAAATAATAATAGCAAATTAATTTGATTTGACTGTTAGAAATCAATTTAAAGATGTAAAGTATTTTTTTTTGATTTCGTTCAAACTATTTACACAACATGTGGATTTTCTATTGCGAATAATGAAAATTAGGTTTTTTTTACGAAATGGGTATTATTTTGGTGTGAAAGAGTATGGTGGAAAGTAAAATACGTATAATTACATATCATAGTTGCAGTTAGAGTATTCTAGGTTTTTTCGGCATAAAACAAACAATTTAAAAATCATACGTTATCCAGTTCATACTCAAAATTATTAGTATTTTATAAACTATCCGAAAAAAATTTAGAAAATTACTGGATTTTTGTTATTCTATTATTTTATATAAATCGTTCTAATTCTATACTGAGATAAATTCGGATGTCCGATGGATGAAGAAATAAGAACAAATTTAGCTACTGATACAAAAAAGTGGTGTAAGCTTGATTCCGATGATGTTGCAGAGTTAAAGGCGATAATAAGAAAGAAGTGCAGGGTCAAGGGCTATCGAAAGTCACAGAAGGCGCTCTAGTGCTTTATTACTGAGGCCAATTATAATAAATCATCATGAATGATCAACTTAATATCAACCACCCTACTGCAAAATCACTTTATCAAATGTGTGACGTGCTGGGCCAAATAATTTGTAGTAGAAGGTATTATGGGGATCCATGGATCCCCCATGCCTAATATTTATCTTGTTACACAAATTGGACCAGGTAACCAAACGGGCATATTTACCAGCTGAAAACGATATTTAAATGGTAGAAGCGACGAAATTCAGAGTTATGATCTACAAGCAAAGCCCACTTCATCTGGCATGTGGCTTAGACCCCACCAAACCGACACAGCAGTTTGCTCCAACGAATTTCAGGAGATGAACATTAATGATAGAAGAGGATTTGCAGCCGATGAACGACTTTGCTTTTATTGTTTATCTGCGGCTCACCAAGCAGGAGTATGTCGAAATAAATTCCGTTGCAAAAGTTGTAATCGCAAGCACCACTCCTTCCCGATATGAAATTTAATACTACACCAAAAATTGGTGTGACTATGATCATGATGCTCCACCCGAAATAACAAACATTCAGACGAATTCAACGATCATAGCAGAGTATCAATTAATTCTCCTGCGACAGCAATAGTTAGATGTAGTGTTCCCTTGGATTCTAGATCGCAAGAGAGAATGCCAGTATATTCATCACAGGCCTAGCAACATCCGCTATTACGACTCGAAGTGTAACCAAATTATGCTTATCGTCGATTTATGGCTCCCATCCCGCAATAAACATAGACGCGCTAATAATAAAAAAAAATTCCTTTAAAGCCTTTAAAGCTACTTGAACGTAATCCTATCTTTAGGAAATTCAATATTCACGGCGGCGAAGTGGTTTTATATTCGGATACGAAACTACAATCAGACGAACGTCTTCGAAATTAATACATAAAAGTAATGAGAGACTACAAAACGCAAGGTAACATGCCACTCATTCCAAAAGATTATATTTAAACTATTTCAGAAAGAGATTTTTATTATTTGGAAGGTCGACTACGAAAACTCGAGTAGTATTTGATGGATTGTGTAAAACTACAACGGAAAGACCTTAACCAAAATTGTTGACAGGTTCAACTATTCAACCTTCAGTATGGTTCTTTCTTTTATACTGTTAAAGTTTCCAACCGGAAGATGGTAATGCAGATAGTGTCTTTGCTACACCAGCCGAAATATGGTAATGCAGATAATGCCTTTTATATCCCAAACAAAAGATGGTAATGCAGATATACATTGTGTTATCCAACCGAAAATATTTTAAAGTGTCAGTAATGCAGATTGTGTCGATAAAAGTTACAAATGAATCATCAATTTTTTAAACGAAAATGTTAATAACAGGCATCTATACAATAGCCATGAGACGCAGTCACGTTTAGCTGATGAATGGTTTGTATATCAAGATTAATTTTAACTAATACTCAGAATCTACCTATGATCATGGGCTATCGAATTGGCATAGCCAGATTGGTGTCCATGTGTCAAAATCTAGAATGACTAACGATTTTATTAAAGGAAAAATCAAAATTTCACCTCTATAACCCAGCAGACCCACCCCTAACCTATACTCAGAATCTACCTATGGTCATGGGCTATCGAATCGGAATAGTCAGATTGATGTCTTTATGCCAAAATCTCGAATGACGCACGATTCTTGACGATGATTGATAATTTTCAATCTTTTTTACCGACTACTTTCGTCTGTTTGAGGCAAATATGCCTCTTCATCCCTTTAACCCCATCAGACCCACCCCTAACCTATACTCAGAATCATGAGCTATCGAACTGGCATAGTCAGATTGGTGTCTATATGCCAAAATCTCAAATAACGAACGATTCTATCGACGAAAAATGGGGAAAAGCAAAATTTCACCCTTATAACCCCTTCAGACTCATACTGTTAAAGTTAGACGAACGTTTCCAGCCGAAAGATAATGCAGATAGTGTCTCTGCTATCCCAGCCGAAACACTAATTAGATAAATGCAATAAGACAAATGCAATAATTGTAGAGGCTAACGGCTTCGACAAGTCTCACGGGCACGCGGGACGTCGCTGCGCTCCCCCTTCCCCCTCCCCCCCCGTTTAGCCCTCCAAGGGGCTTTATATTTGAACTTCGGGGGACGTAGGAGCCGGGATACGCATATCGTATTTTTTTTGGCTGTGATAGCAAAGACACTATCTGCATTATCTTTCAGCTGAAAGCTTTCGGCTTACTTTAACAAGGTTTCAGGCTGACCTCAAACCTATACTCAGAATCTACCTTTGGTCATGGAGTATCGAATTGGCATAGTCAGATTGGTGTCTATATGCCAAAATCTGGAATGACGAATGATTTTATCGACGAAAAATGGGGAAAATCAAAATTTCACCCTTATAACCCCTTCAGACTCACCTCAAACCTATGCTCAGATTTTATTTATGGTCATGGGCTATCGAATTGTCATAATCAGATTGGTGTCTATATGCCAAAATCTAGAATGACGAACGATTCTAGACGAAGCTTGATAATTTTAAATCTTCATTATCGACTATGTTCTATCGGCTGAATGAAGCAGATATGCCATTTCATCCTTATAACCCGTTTCATACCCACGCTAACCTTTACTCAGGATCTACTTAAGATCATAGGCTATCGAATTGGCATAGTCAGATTGGTGTCTATATTGCAAAATCTCGAATGACGAACGAATTTTTCGTTGGAAAATGGGGAAAATCAAAATTTTACCCCTATAATCCTATCAGACTCACCCCTAGCCTATAATCAAAATCTACCGACGGTCATGTGCTATTGAATCGACAAAGTTAGATTGGTGTGGTCGATATGGCGAAATCTCGAATGATAAACGATTTTATTGTCAGAAGAAGGGAAATAACAAAATTTCACCTCTATAACTTCATCAGACCCACAAAAAAATTTATTTAAAATTTGCGTATGATGACGGCTCATCGAATCGGCATGGTCATATCTGTGTATGTCTGGCATAGTCTTGAATTCTAAACACTTTAAAGCATGATAATTTTTAAACTTGTTTATTGGCAATTTTCGGCTGTATGAAACAGATATTACCAATTACAAACCTTTTCAAATGAGACCTTTCCCAAACATAACACGTTTAACGTTAAGTTTTAATAAATTAAATATTAATGATATGAAACAATAAATTAATATCGGTTACATTAAAATTTTTATTTGTTGTTGGTTATAATATATGTTTTCGGCTGATTTTGTAAGTTAGTCACTTTCGGCTGGAATATGTCAATTCAATATATAATGTTTAACTTTCGGCTGAAGTAGTCAAAATACTATCTGCATTATCGATCTTTTCACTTTCGGTTAACTTTAACAAGGTCTTTCTTTTAAGGTTCCTATACAACATCGAATACCCTTAATCGCAGACATGGAAAAAATATATCGTGATAGGAGATACCAACGGGAGTTATGGCGGTTATGGAACTTCGGGCTAGCGAGTTATCCGATTCCAGCAATACGGGCTCTTCAATAAACTGCGGTAGACTGTGGTGAACCAAATATTCGACCAACAGTATTAAATAATTGCTATGTTGATAACTTAATCAGTGGATCAGATACATTTGAACACGCAACACTGCTAAAACAAAAAATAGCCGATGCCTTAAAGTTCGATGGGTTTTAGTCCAACGGTCTATGACAAAGATATTCAGCTTACAGTGGAATTCATCCAAGGATTCTGTTACTTTTATCCTGAAATTGGATTAAAAGGCCTCGCCCACCAAAAAAACGTATGGTGTCAGAAGCTTCTGGAATTTTTGATCCTCTTGGATGGGTGTCTCCTGCTGTAACTCTTTTTAAAATTTTGTTGCAGAAACTGTGGATGCTGAAGGTTGGTTGGAACGTAGGTTTACCGCTTGAACTGTCAGCATACTACAACAAAATAAGATTAGAGTTAAAATAAGTAGAAACATTGCAGCCGAGTACCACGGTTTTTTTGATGCGAGCGAGTAACCGAGTTGATAAATAAATATTCATCGTACAACAAATTGGTTAGGATGCTAAGCTACGTATTACGAATTTATGGTAAAGGGATACAATTTATGCAAAATACTAACGCCCAGGAAACAGAGAACAAATTATGGAAATGGGAACAACACAGCGAAGTAAAATCTTATCTATTACTCCTTTCTGAGCAGAAAGTGGAATTTTGAGAGTTCGAGGACGCCTTAATAAAATGTCTAGCCAGTACGCGCAAAAGACACCCCAATTATTTTGCCTAATTCAAATTCCTTATGCAGATTAATAATCTCCTTCCACCAGAAATATCTTCATTCCGGTCATAACTGTACATCCTATCTCAAGGCAGAAAGGAGAAACGACACGGTAAATTGTTGGTAACCTACCAAAATCACGAATATCACCTTCAAGACGATTCAGCAGATGCGCTGTAGATTATGCAGTACCCATCCAAAACTAACCAAGCAATACATCGCCATATTCGTTTTGTATGGTAACAAACGCAATCCATATAGAGACCATCAGTGATTTAACGTCAGAGGTGTACCTCAATATATATTACTGTGATAATGCTACTGTATTTGTAAGAGATGCCCGAAAGTTAAAAGATATCCAGCTTCTTTTAAATTCTACGGAGCACAAGATTGCAGAGTTGATGTGGGGGAATCGAATCAATTGGCATTTTATTCCTCCAGCGGCACCCGATTTTGAAGGATTATGGGAGATCGCAGTTACATCGGTAAATTCAATTTTAATCAAAGCATCAAAAGGCAATTTGATTTTTGAAGAAATGAGCACATTATTATGTCATTGAAGCGATTATAAATTCAAGACCACTGGTGTGTTGCATCAAACGGGAATTCATCTTACGAGGCAGTCGCCCCAAATCACTTTATAATTGGATCGGCAAGTGGTTTAATTGCTGAAGAAGATGTTACAAGTATCCCTGAAGCGAGACTAAAAATATGGCACCAATTGCAACAACGTTAACAGTTTACAGCAACTCACTAAATTGAAAACAATCAACGAAAACATCCAGACTGTAGATTTAGTAATAGTAATAGTGAAGGAAGATAACTTATCGCGAGGTAAATGGACAATGGCCAGAGTTCAATCTACACATCCACACATCTAACAAGCGACCCCAACCCTAAAGCTGGTTCATTCGATCAAAAATCAAGGAGCCGTTTGAAGGTTTGCTAATAAAAAATCGTACTGAGCAAGTCCACATTGAAACGAAATATGCCTCGTTTGAAAAGTAAAGTATTAGGAATTACTTACAGGTGTACTACGAAATCCCGGTTTTCAAAATCTCGGTTTTTAAAATTCCGAGTTTCTTTTCTTCTAGTTCTAGTCTTGATTTTGAAAAAAAAAATATTTTTTATTAATTCGGGCCAGGCGGACTAATAATTTTTTAACATAAAAATAAGATATCTTGCCCAAAAATTTACTAGAAAAAACCAAGGCTGCGAAGTCAGAGGCCGCAAACATATCGCACTGCGTGCCGCTCGTATGAGCGGATAATACATGTATCTAGAATCTATTAATGATACCTACTAAACAGAAAAATAATTGCCCTATTTTGTTATGAAAGATTTTTTAATTGCAAGATTTTGTACTTGCAACATTTACAACCCCATTTCCATCGCACGTGACATAATCGATTAAGAAATGGTCTATAGTTCCAGCACTAATGATAATATTCCAGAATTTTATCAAACATCATTTTAAAATCTCATTTAGATCCCACATGTCGCTCTTCGAAATATTCGGTTAAGAAATGGCCAGGTTTCATCCCTATTCGCCTTATTCCAGAACTTTACAAAAACGCATTTTATGAATCCCATTTAGAACCCACATGTCGAATTTCAACTAAATCAGTAAAAAAATGGCCTAGTTCCATAGCGATGGCCATATTTCAGAACTTTGCCAAAAAATAATTTTCAACAAAATCGGTTAAGAAATGGCTAAATTCCATCTCTATTAGCCATTTTCTAGAACTTTATGGCAAACTCATTGTTGAATTTTGCCAAAAAATCACAGCGTACGTCTACGAGCGAATTTGACTTTGTTATTTTTACATTTCCGTAAGAAAGAATTTATATTTTAACTTTTATCTTTCCTTTCTCACCGAATAGAAAAAAATATCGTGGATTCTGAAAGAGAGGAGGAAAATAGTAAATGAGTTTTTTTCCAAAAAGAAAGGGAAATAAAATCCATATAAACAACTTTTGAAGAAAGTCGAAAAATTATAAATAACGAAATAATAAATTTTAAACTTGAACACACGTACAGAAGAATTATGTATATAAAGATTGGGGGTAGTAAAATTTTGGGGATAAATCTAAAAAAATATAAAAAAAAATTTCGTCAAAAAACAAAATTAGCTTAGAACCTGATTGTAGTGCCACCTACCGGGCCCAATTGTGAATCTAAACCATCCAGGAACCCACTCAAATATACACAAAATTTCATTAAAATCGGTCCAGCCATTTAGGAGGAGTTCAATTGGAATGTCTTTAAGTGGATGGGCACACATTTCTTCCAACTAATTGATAGCGCAAGAGGAGCCCCATTTTCCCACATGTCAAATTTTAAAAATTCAATCGGGATTTTCGTAAAATCGGGATTTTTTTTAATATAAAACCGGGATTTTGAAAACCTGGATTTAAAAAACCAGGATTTTTAAAACCGAAATTTAGAAAACTGGGATTTATAAAAAAACCGGGATTTTGACAAAACCGGGATTTCGTTACACACCCATTACCTCTATATGGTGGCATTTCGATGCAATCTCTATATTAAAATGATTCACATACCGTTTGATACCACCTTGTTAGCCCAGTGGCATCACGATTGGAACCAGGGGTCCTGCAACCAGGAAAATGAGCACTGAGAAGCAGTTCACCATAGCTTCCTGTTTAGAAGAGGTCTAATTTCCAAAGGCAAAAATGTAGTTGAGCCTGGAGACCGCCGACGTATTTGATTGATTTCGTCGCAGAAACTATGCCATGAGGATCTATGAGCAGATTTTAGATTTTTTGTGGACTTTCTGCGCCACCTGAAAGTTATCACAATCGGACGGAAGATTTATTTTTCTAGACACATTCTTCAGTTTTCTAGAAGTTTTCATCGTCTTTTTAAGTTTAGAGCAACAGAAAGGTTTGTTCCGAGCTTTTTGATTGGTACTAAACGAACATTTTCAACAACGGTCGAAATTGCATGTGGAACGAATTTGTGGGGAATCAATACTCGTGGTCTCTTAAAATTAAGATTAAAATATATACACCTGTGCCCAAAAGTTAGAATTTCGTTTGTTACTCTCAAATTTAGTATTAGGTGGGTACAAATTAACGTCAACCACTTCGCGGGGTTCGGATTTGAGAAAAATATTTCACAGCCAGGTTCGTAAATTTCAATTTCGATGCGAGTGGAACAGAAATTATTTGATAAATGAATGGACGCTCTAGGTTTCGAGGCATTAGTTTTGTCGAAGATCTTATTATCACCAGCATTCAAACAAGAACCCAAGGTATGGTTACTGAATTAAAAAGATATCTTTAGACGACGACCAGGAGATCTATGGAATGATCTTGAACAACTAAAGTTCTCGAAAGTTATGCGGTTCACGGGTGGCATTCCAATCTTTGGTTGTAATATAATTGGGCTCATCTCCAGGCACTTGATCTACGAAATATTCTTAAAAATTGAGGTCAAATTCTGAAAATTTTAAATTACTCAGCCTCAACCTTTCGAACTTACACCTAAACTATACCAGTAAATTATGTTGATATCTAGATGCCTTTAAAAAGGGTGTACTACGAAATCTCGGTTTTCAAAATCCCGGTTTTCAAAATCTCGGTTTTCGAAATCCCAGTTTTCTTTTCTTCTAGTTCTAATTGCACAAAATAATTAATAAAGTTTTTAATTGCAAGATTTGGTACTTGCAACATTTTGTAATTGCAACATTTTGTAGATGCAAGATTATATAATATTGCTTGGGATTTCCTAAAAATCGGGTTTTTTTTATAAAAAACCGGGATTTTGAAACCGGGATTTTGAAAATCGAGATTTTGAAAACCGGGATTTTGAAAACCGGGATTTTGAAAACCGACATTTTGAAAACCGGGATTTAGAAAAAATCCGAGATTTTGAAAACCGAGATTTCGTTACACACCCCCTTACAAATTCTACTCTACACACGTACAGGGTGGGCCAAAAGTCACCATGGGGTTTAAAAATTTAATAACTTTTTCGTTTTTATATTTTTATTATTATTTTTTTTCAGATTATATAAATAACACTTGGAGAATAAATAATGGAGAGATTCACAACTGAACAAAGAACCAGAATAAAAGAATTTTATTACTCCTATTTAAATCAGCAATCAATTATTTTAATGCAAAGAGCATATCGTTGCCATTTTAATGTCAGAATTTCACCCTCTGAAGCAATGAGTCGTTGCTTAGTTGATCGTCACCACAAACATGGCACCGTAAGAGATTTGTATCGCAAAGGTAGACCACGTTTAATTCGCACTGTGGAAAGTATTGAAGTGTAGAGAAACGAAACATCTGCTTCTGCTCAGCTAGGAATGTCTCGTACGTCACTATGGCGCATTTTAAAAAATGATTTACTGTTATTCCCATATAAGGTGCAATTGGTGCAAGAAATTCAACCTGTAACGTCTAAATTTTGCAATTAAATTTCAACAGTTGTGGCATTACATCTGAACATATCATTAGGCCTTTTCCCGAAATTCGGAAATTAATTGGCCAGCACGTTTGCCAGATTTGTCAGCACCCGACTATTTTCTTTGGGGTTATTTGAAGGAGCGAGTATATGTGAACAAGCCCGAGACAATCGTTGAACTCAAGGCCAACATTGTTCGAGAAATTCGAACGCTACAGCCAACAATTTGGAAAGATGTTATGGAAAATGCTCTAAAACGAGCCCATCATTGCGAAGCTGAAAACGGGGGTCATTTAAGTGACATTGTTTTCCATACTTGGTATAATTTTGTATATTTTATAATCTGAAAAAAAATATGTAAACGACAAAAGTTATTAAATTTTTAAACCCCATGATGACTTTTGGCCCACTCGGTATAACTTGCGATTGTACATACTACACTGAGTGTTTAATATGAACCCGTATCGAAAAAAGAAACCAAAGAAACCAAATTTTGAACCAAAATTTTAACTTGGACTTCAGCAACACCTGCAAATTATTCTAAGTACTTATCTGATTTTTACTTGGGCGACAAAATTATTTGAAATTTTTTGCGGTTCCCAGATGAACATCCAAAACTAGGAAGTAGAGCTTGTTATATTTGGCCAAAGGTTTTTATTCGATATTAATTTATATTACATGGGTAATATAGTTTTATAGGCAAGCTAATACTCAAAAAAATATACATTGGCAAAAAATTACATCACCAATATTACTCGGTTGGTAAATCATGTTTAGGTATAATAGTTTAAAATTTCATACACCATTTGGTTAACATAAAATTTTAGTTTTTGTGTTATTACTACATTTTATGTTTTTTAATTTTAAAACAACTATAAAGAGACTACCTATATCGAAAATTGTATATATGTTTAGCTTCGTTCGTTCTTGTTATATTGGTTTGGTATAAAACAGTTCATTACAATTTACTGTTTATTTCACTTTAATATAGTTAAAATTACATGAACAATTTGCGGTATTAAGAGGTGGGCCTAATTTATTTTGTTATTGTTGTTTTTTTTTCGGTATAAACTCATAAACATACACGTTTAAAAAGTTTAAATTCCATAACCTATCTCAATCGATTTACCGCGCGCGTAAACTTTTGACGCACAACAATTTTGTGAATATGGTGCTGTACATTATAAATAAGTATGTATAATATATACATAATATACTTATATGTATGTAGGCACATAAAGACAAAAACTGGCTATAGAGCAAAAATTATAAATTTTGTGAAGAATACCACAATATTTATTTCGCGCTATACTACAAATTTACAGTTAAACAATTTTTATCATAAAAACCTCTCCCTCAAAGTTTATTTTTGTTACATCTTTGGTTTATATTAGAATTTTAGAATAATCAAAAAAAAAAAAAATGTAAATATAAATAGAGAAAAAAATTATACATTTATAATAGATAAGGTCATTGAACCATATACATATACACACACACAAACTAAATTAACATTATGAATATTATAGTTTCATAGTTAGTATCACATCCCTATAAACATAACTAGTTATGAATACAACAATGAATCAAAGTACTAAATTGATTAGATAGCGTTTTTTTTGGTAATTTGGAAAGAGACGAGGGGCCCCATGCCAAAAACGTACAACGAAAAAATTTGAAACACCGTTTCTATGTTGATATGACTAAAATACTATTTGTACGTACAGTAGTGACATCTGTTATTCGAAATTACCATTTCACATTAATTTGGCAAGTTTGAAGCTAAAATTGATTGAACTGTAGCAACATCCAAATTCAAATGACATGAACATTTCAAGGCATACTTAGGAAACGATTTAAAATTTGGCGCGAAGTTGGTAAATGTGAAAAATTAACGGGAGTGAAATTTATAACAAATTACAAAAATATCTTTATATTAGCGTTACACTGTTAACCAAATTTTTTGTAAGAATTTTGAGTGAAATATTTTAAAAAACGCAGGATTATTCTAATATGAGGCCTACTTGAAAAATTAGTTTCAAGTGAGAAGAGCTAATTTGCCCATATGCTATATTTGCATACAGGGTGTCCCATTGAGATCAGTCCAAACGAGTAGGGCGTATAGCTGGGTCAATTTCTTGAAAAAAGTATAGCGTTTTCGTTTACCAAAAACAGATTTTAATAGGTTCTTATATCGGAAAAATTCATTTATGAAGATGTGGCGAGAAACTTTCAACATTCTTTTCTAATTTTATTTGGCATGTAGTATTTTGATAAAATTTAGTGGGACAGGGTTTTCGAATGCACGGAAACGATTACACAAGTTCTGATTTCTGAATAATTCATTTAGGATTCCCCGGATAGGCCATCAGGTTACATGATGTTGCCCCATGTTGCGTGATGGTTCACGATGTTACGTTATGTTACACCATGTCGTAGGATATCGCGCTACGTTGTAGCATCGTGTTTTGTCACTTATGACCTCATGTTTGGTTATATTTCACCTTGTTGCGTTATGTTGCACTATGTTGGTCGAAGTCCTCCGGATGTTGTGCTGCATCATGACGCAGCGAGATAAAGATCTTCTAATGCAAGAAATAAATTACGATGAGTCCCAATTTGAAGAAAATTCAGTTAGGGGTTTTCGGGTTGAACGACTTCTAATAAAAATTGGTGAGACGGGCTTTCGAGCACAAAGGCGGTTCCACAGGGTTTCAATGAGTCCGGGTCCCTATTTAAAATACGGCTCGAACGTTTTTGATCAAAAATTTGAGAGAGGATATTTTCGAATATCAGGACTATGTCATCTCAATCAAAGGGGACGTAATTCAGATTAATGATGAAAATGGAAATCCAATATAAATTTTGGACATGCCTCTGGAAAATTTTCAATTTAAATGAAACTACGCCATATCTTAACCGGTTGAGATACAACTCTTTTTCTATGTTAAACATCGAGATTTTTCCAGATTTACCATTTTTACTGTCGACGATTCGAAAAAGTTTTACCATTTTTACTGCCGACGATTCGAAAAAGTGGTTTCCGAGGTGGTGTCTGTCTGTGTCCTTTCTACAGCCCAAACGGATTTACTAATTTGGGTGAAACTTCATACTTATTTTTATTTCATAAAATGGGATCTTAGACCCAAATTTGGCGGAAATTGGTCCACCGGAAATGGATATAGCATCTGCAAAAAATCGATTCAGAACAAACGGATTCTAAATTAAATTTAACACAAAACTGGTTTAAATCATTCCTTCAAAATTTAAGCCTTACAAAGATTTTTGGTAATAAGCTGTTATTTTACCTTTTAGCTGTTAAATTCAAGCACTCTACAGCTCAAACAAGTATCAGCATAAAACCTCTTATTATTTCCTCGTATATAACGTTCTCCCGAATTCTCAATTTTTAATTTATTATGTGTGACGTACCGATTGCTACTATTTGAGTAATTTATATTTCGACTACTATCGTGAGGGTCACAGTTTCATTTCTTTCGCAACATGTTTCCGTTAGAGTTCTGATGTTCCAGTTTCCGATTCGTGTCCGTTATCCGATAGCCAATTGTAGATATTTGTGTTATTTGTCGGTTTGTATTATTTCTTATACTACTATTAAAAGATTTTATTTTGAATAGCCTGCTATTTGGGCAGCTGTCATCTTTTGACATTTGACAAGTAAAAACTACGCCATTACTAAAAATAGTACGATACACGCTTCAACAACGCATTGAGATTGTTAAAACTCACTACAAAATTGGGGAAAATTTTGAACAACTGAGAATATTGCTGCTGTAGTCCGCAGTGTTGACGAAACCCCAGGTTATCGATTCCTTGTAGATCTTTGGAATTAGAGCTTCCACAAACGACATTACACAGTTTTTTGCACAAAGACTTAGGTCTTAAGGATTTTAAAGTTCAGTTAACACAAGAACTTAAGCCGGTCGATCACCATAGACGTCGTATCTTCACTGATTGGGTAGTTCAAATGCATCAAAATGATCCGGATTTTCATGGAAAAATCATCTTCAGTGAAGTGGTCCATTTTCACCTCGGAGGCTACGTTAATAAGCAGAATTGTCGCATTTGGGGCTCAGAAAATCCAAGAATCATTGTTAAAAAGCCTCTCCATCCTCAACGTGTCACTGTTTGGTGCGATTTTTGGGCTGGCGGTGTGATTGGACCTTACTTATTCGAAAATAAGGCTGGTGCAACTGTTACGGTGAATGGATTGCGCTACCGAGCTATGATTAATGATTTTTTTATGGCTGGAATTGGAAGATATTGATGTGGACGACGTTTATTTTCAGCAAGACTGCGCTACGTGCGACACAAGCAACGAAACAATCGCAATTTTGCAAGAAAAGTTTCCTGACCGTGTTATTTCTCGAAGAGGTGATCATCACAATTGGCCACCGAGATCTTGTGATTTAACACCTTTAGACTTTTTCTTTGGGGCCAAGTGAAAGATAATGTCTACGCCAATGCTCCACAATCGATTCAAGAGCTTAAAGATGGAATTCGTGAAGTTATCGAGGATTTTCGAATTGGCCATGGGAAATTTCATGAAAAGGATATGGTGCTGCAAGCGTAGCCGATTGGCGGCCATTTGGCTGACATCATTTTCAAAACTTAATGGCATACTCGTTTTTTTAATATCAAAATGAAATCTGTTATTGGAAAACCCTTTATATAGTGGAGGCATTACAACCTAGCGGAATATTAACAGAAAGATTCCAGTCGAATTCAGTGCTATCGTGTATATACGGAAGTATCAGATGCACAATTAAAGACGAATTCTAAGAGCAGTTACAAGCTACAATATCTACACACCCAGAAACGGCATAAAAATTGTTCAAGGAGATTTTAACGCAAAAATTGGAATCGATAACACCGATATGACGTCAATCATAAACATGAACTAAATTCTGCAAGAAACAACAATGGAGGAAAAGACTCATCGATTTACTACTGTGTCACAAAGCAGCTATTCATAGAAGGCAGGCAGCAAATCCCCACAGAAGAAAGAATTTACATACAAAAATACATTTGGGCATCAGATGGAAGAATCAAAAATCAAATTGATCGATCATACTGATTAACAAGAAATTCCTAATTCTCCATAGAAGAGATGTTAGAGCACCAACAGTGAAGCATATAAAGATTAAGCGGAGGAAACTCAAAAATGAGAGAGAGAGAGAGAGAGATTGAAGAAGATTGAACATTCAAGGAAACACTCCAACTCAATCTTACATGTAACGAAACCACCTCTAATTCAGCTTTGCTACCAAAACTATGCACCAGAAAACTCATGGATTTAGATATGATGATACATGGTGAACAATTTAGGAACGCCACGAACTAAAATTACAGCCCTGCCATAAAAATACGGCGGGAGATCGAAACAACTACTATACAAATAAAATAGATGACAAGAAGTGATTGCAGAAAATACACCGAAGACACAGTCTGGAGATTGCAAAAGAGAAACATGTGAACACACAACATCAATGCGTGTAAACAGGGTCACAAGAAAATTCACAAACTTTTACCACCAATAAAAGACTGTAGCAGCAAAAACGCTTCCTCCACATAAGAGGAAAGAGGGCTTGACTATAACAATTCCGGAAAAGCCGATGTTAGAGAATGCAACAACTGGGGAGGCATCTCCCTCCTCAACATTACAATGTAAATGTTAGCATTGCTCATTCTTGAGCGGATATCACCAACGGCCAACCGGCTTATCAAAAACAAGCAGGCTGTCGCAAGCATTCGGGAAAAAATAATTGAACTCATTAAGGAAATGTACAGGGATGCCGGAAATAGAGTTCTATACAAGGGGCAGCAGAGTAATGAATGCGAGGTGTCAGACAAAGAGGTGTGTTCTCTCTCCACTACTGTTCTTAATAGTAGTATTAGATAATGTAATGCGGAAATTGGACAACACGTCCTCAAATGGCATTCAGTTGATGGACTCCAACAAATCGACTCAATGACCTGGAATACGCGGACGATATATGTCTACTAGATATATGTCTACTGATTAGACAAAAAAAGTAAGATGGTCCAGTCTAGTAGACGACCTATGCTCCTAAATCGGAGGTAAAGTAAAAAAAAGCTGGTGATTCTGGTTCATGGGGAAAGGACACAATAATGAAACTTGATCAGTACGTTCAGTATAGCCAGTTTAAGTAATTTCATTAATAAAAGGTCCAGAAATAATCCATACAAATTTTGCAAAAATTATCTTTTCAAATTAGGATTGAAATAAGCCTTTCTTCTACTGGGGTTCTGGTTGAGGGCAGTAGGCACAATCATGAAACTTGATCAGTATCTTCGGTAGAACCAGTTTAAGTGATTTCATTAAAAAGGGGGTTTCTAGAACAATGAATCCTGGCCTTATCTGGTTATATAAATGAAGTTTAAACAGTTTGACCTAAATCTGCGAAATTTTCTAACAAATTCTATCTATTTGAATTGTTTCTGTACATAATGCACTTAAATTGTTAGATATAGCCGTCCCAAGACCAATTCTGGAGGAGAACTAAAATGCACAGTTACATTATTTCCCTATTTGTGTTATACACAAATTTAACCGTTTGATGCAAAAAATTGCACAATCAAGTACTACTCGATAAAATTAGAAAACCATCCGATCAACTGATTACTACAAAAAGTGAGTGAAGTTTGAGTTACCAGGATGTTGGTACGTAGTTTTGTTTAATTTAACCAAAAAAAATTTTGTTAGGTGAACAATATTCTTGTTATAACTAATCAAGTATTTTGGTTTATCTTAATTTAATATTTTGACCTATAAGTTTTGTCATGTAAACTAAGACTTAAATTCTAGCGAATCAAAAAAATTCGCTAAAGCATTGTGATTATACTTTGAATGTAAGTTCAAAGTATTTTCAATATTTTTGTAGTTTTATCACTGCATAGTCTGATGAGACGACCGAATTTTTTAATATAAAGAACTCAATGTTTCATTAGTTCGAAATCAAACTTCCAACGTGTTGGTTTGGTAAAACGTTTGCAACATTTACCGCCAATACTTAATAAACACATTTTATTAAATACTTGTTTTTTAATTCGCAAAATTTTTGCAAAATTAATTTTGCAAAATAAAAAGCAAGTGTTTAATAAAATGTGTTTATTAAGTGTAGTGTGTAAATAGCGTAAAAAGTATTTACCGCCACTTTTGTTACATTTACTAAGAAAATTTGGTAAAATTAATTTGTAAAATAATAATAACTAATTATTAGTAAAATAATTTTCTCCCTTTGGTTAATTTAGTTAGTCACTGTTACCAATAATTTTCCATTTCTATCCATTAAATTAACCATATGTTTTTGGTTATATTAACTAAGTTAAAAATTAAATAACCACGATTTGGTTATTTTAAATTAAAATTTTATTCAACTAAGATCTTGCTCGTTTTTTTAACTAAGAGATGTGGTTGATCGAAAATCACATCATAAACTCAGATTTTTGTTTCTTTTGATCCAAGTTTTTCTTTGAGTGTACATCAAACATAAATTATATGAACATAAAATGGTATTTATTTTGGATTTTTGGATATAGGGATTTTGAAATTTGGACATTTTGTTTTTTTCAATTTGTTTTATTGAAATTTTTTTCTAAAATTTTGTTTTCTAGAATTTTGGTTATGAAATTTTGATTTTGGAATTCTAGATTTGGCGAATCGTACCTAACCCGTTCCAGGCTATTTCTTTGCAAATTACGGTTAAATTTGGTATGTATAACTAGATTAGGATTTTATGAATTTGGAATAAAGTTCTGGAATTTGAGCCTTCTGCACGGAATTTGGCTAATTCTTTACCAATTATTCTCAAATTAGGTATTCTAAAATGAGTTTTGAAATAAATTCTTCGGTTAATTTAACAATAAACAAGAATTAGACAACGAATTTCTGTTCTAATTATATTTAAATTTTATTTTGTGTAACAGGATTGAATGAAGTTTTGTATTGTGACCATGTTGAATTCAAATTTCATTAAAAAAAAAATTGTTTTAATTTTCAACTGGTCGTGTTGTACAAAATACCAAAAAAAAAGATACAACAAAATCTATATTGAAAATTTCCAGTTAATCCTCAAGATAACAGATGCATGTTATTTAAAAAGCCAGAAACTTTTTATTTTATTGATATCAATCATAAATATAATAAATATAAATAAAATCGGAAGAAACTGCCAATGTAGACCAATGTACGGAACAATCACAAAAAATCATTACAATAAAAAACAAAGTAAAATATAAAAATTCGTTAACACGAAAAGAATGACAATGAAATATTAATGAAAAATGTGAAAGAATCGAATTTCGTAGGCTAAGCAGTAATTCGCTAGTACTACCTGGTAGATATAGACAATATCCTAATGTAAATAATACAACATAAGTCCTGATGAGAAGCCTGATTTTTTCAAATCATAATCTCATCCGTTCAAACTGGTTGTTATATTCTTACAAATTTTCCATCTATAAGTCAAAAAATAAAATCTAGAATTTTATTTTTTTTTATTATCAGCTGAGTTATTTCCTATTAGTCGAGGCAATGAAGCACTAAAAACGCCAAAGATAGGAAAATTTTTAGGACAGCACGTAGAGAGTTGCGGTTTTTTGCATTCGGTGCCAAAAACGATTTAGATCATTCCTACCTAGGTTCTACCCTATAGAAACCTCTGAGTGCATTGCTGCAGCCAAAAATGCAGCCAGAAATGCAGCCAAAAATGCACTTTTTGGGAGTCCTTTTCGCCAATTTTATAACTTCGTAAAAAAGATGCAAAACAGGCTCAATTTGGCTACTAAGGAGTTTTTAGGGTCGCTGATCACGATTATGTTGTTCAAATCGACCTCCCGGACACCTGGGGGTCAGGAACGCCGATGAACGTCATCTCCGTGGAACACTTCAGGAATTTCGTGCGCTGAAGGGCAGAAATTCGGTATCTGGGGGTTTTTTGGGTCGCTGAACCCAGATATGGCATCGGACATTTTTAGCACCACTTGATGAAATATGAAAAATATTTGCTATGTCACGGTAACTTTTCCCCGATAATTTTGCTTCAACAAGAAGCTGTTTGGAATGTAGCGGTAAATTTTTCATTTTTCCTTATTTATTCAATTTGGACAAGGAGGACAAGCCCAAGTGGGACCAGTTAATAGAGAAATATCGATTTAAAATGTATGCAAAAAACGCTGTGAGGGGGAAAGTTAATTTAGCTAAGATTCTCCCCACAGTAGACGCAATTCAGCAACACTTGAAACGGATCTATTTTCAAGTGCAAGATTGGTTGCATGGAGATCAGGTGACCATGGACCCAACAGAGTGGGGGTGGAGCCATCAAGCTGATACACTTGAAACAGAAATTACGTTGAACATAATCAGTTTCATGTTATGCCAAAACTTCTTAACCAACCTAATAACTCTGTTTATGGTAGTAGAAATTCGTTAATACGTTTTGTCGTTAATCTGGTCAATTATTTTCATCAGCTGGTGTTCTATTACTTATTTTGGAGATCGATATACGAAAAATGTTTTATAGTTGAAAATTAATTACAAATTGACATTCAAGTAAGAGCTTTTGTTGTGTAAACCTGGTTTCATATCGTTTTTCAAGTGAAGTTAAATTGTATAGTGTATACTATTAAAAATTGTGTTGGTGAAATTTAGTGCCCAATTGTAGCAACAAAAAAAATACCATATTTTGATGGGAATTTGTGTGCTACGAATATAGTAAAGGAAATTCTACGATTTCAAATATCCTACACCATCTACTAAACCCTATTAAGGTAAACACTCTAACTAGTGATTTTCTTACCATTTAACTAACGCAGATTTCTGTTTAGTTGCGGCAAAATAATTTTTTTACTGGATTAGATTTGGCCAATTGGCTTTATATATACATATATATATATTATATAGCAGTTGAGTCTAACCAGTTCAGGACAGCGTCGGTGGTGAGATTGTGGAATAGTGATACAGCATCCACCACCGCCCAGCGAAATTTTTTCGCGCGGGAAAGTTCGCCAAAAAGTAACCGGGTTAACATCGATTGCAATACACTTGGTTGAAGGTCGTTCACCTGCCATATAACTGCACACCTAAGGGATACGTTTCTGTTGTAAAAGATGACGTGATAAAATTGTACGATTAAATACAAACTCAATGTAATCATGTCATCTAATGTTCCAGTTTAAGTATTTTAGAGTAAAAAAATTAGTACTTGTATGTTCAGTTTATAAATTTATATTTTTGTTTTTTTTATGCAATTAATTAAAATTAATTGTTGATGCCAAAGTTACAATTTTCGAATATAGTTAAAAATTTAAACTTTTTTTTTTGATTTCTTTAAATTTTAATTTTAGGGTGGTGTAAATAATTAAATTAAAATTTATTTTTTTTAGCAATCTTAATCGATAAATACATATATATACATTATTTCATACAACATCCATCGTTGAAGCGCTTTGCCGGTGTTTGGGGTAAGTTACTCAATATTTAACTTTACGTTTGTGTTTGTGGAGATTAACCTCCCATTTAATTTAGTATATTTCACCACCAATTAAAATTAATCAGTTTAAATATTTTTTTTTCAAATGATTTCTTTTTGTCGATTTTTAATTAATTTAAATAAATAAATTATGTTCTTATTCATCATGATATAAAGTGTTTAAAACGGGGGGAAATGTGAAGGGGTCTCAACTGAGAATGGCTTAGGTACCGTGCTTATTTTTTTAGTTGTTTTCATATTATATTTGCTTCTGGATTCATAAAAGCAGCTTCTTAAGATTCATCGAAGTCCACTAAACCCACTCCCATGCAGACTTTAGCTGGCGGGCCAATGGCTGCTCGTGGAATAAGATTCGATGAATTTCTGTTAACGGAATAGTACTAGGTATTTTACTGTAAAAGTTCCGTTACACACTGGTCCCTGTCCAAATGACGCAAAAACCTGAGCCCCTCAATATTATGGAACTCATATTTTGTGGATGCGCAGGACAGTGTAATCTCATGACCTGCAGTTGCAGGAAGCACGGCCTGCCTTGCAATCTTGCCTGTAAAAATTGTGAAGGCTCAACTTGCACCAATACTGAAAGATATTCAGTCGAAAGCGTAATTGCAGCAGAGAGAGAGGCCTTAGACGAGGAAGATGCACTATTGACGAATGGGTCAGTGGATGACGAAGAAAATGAACAGATTAACGATGTGTCACTTGATGCAGAATTTGATATTTAGTTACGGTCTTGAAAATCGAAGTTGAAGATTAATGAGATGAGGTTGAGTCACGGGTGGATTATACTTGATTTGAGTTCAATAAAAAGTTTCGAAATGTCAATTACATGAACATGGACTTGGTATTCATTCTCTTCCTTTCCTCTATCTTTATTTACAGGGAGATAAACCAACGACCCAAAAAACCTCTATGAGAAATTTCAGTTTGTCTTGTTGGATGCTGTCAGGGGAAGCCATAGAGATGCCGTGCGGAGTGAGGTTACACTCTAGGTGCCGGTAGGGTGTTCACCGATGCCATATTCGAATTTAGCGACCCAAAAGACCCCTCGTAACGATTTTCAGTTTGTCTGATTCCATTCTGTAAGGGCCAGGTCAGGCGCACCAGGTGCCCGTGGGGTCTTCACCGATGTCATAGCTGGGTTCAGCGGCCCAAAAAACCCCCCGTTACGATTTTCAATTTGTCTTGTTCCTTTCTGTAAGGAAAAGCCACGGAGATCACGTTCAGGGCCAGGTCAGGCGCACCAGGTGTCCGTGGCATCTTCGCCGATACCATATCTGGGTTCAGCGACCCAAAAAACCCCCAGATACCGAATTTCTGCCCTTCGGCGCACGAAATTCCTGAAGAATATTTTTTTTTTGAATATTTGTATATATCTGTAATACAGTGGAAACTGTGTAAGTTGGACACTCACGGTACCGAAAAAACGGCCAACTTATAAAGGTGTCCAATTTGAAAAGGTTTTAAACAAAAATCAAAATTAACAGCTTTAGGGCGTCCACGCAATAAATTTTTTGTTGAAGAATAATTAAAAATGCATGACAAAATCGTCCAATTTAGCCAGTTGACCAACTTAAAACGGTGTCCAACTTAACAGGTTTCACTGTATCTTGAAATATTTTGCACGAACTAATCTCACTTACTAGTTTTGTAAACATTCATTAACATCTAAAATTTTTAACAACGCCAATTTGAGCTAGAAATCTAAGACAGCAACCTCGTACTGAAAAAATAATCAGAACAGCTACAAAAATCAATATTCTACATTTTCTACGAATTGTCTACATACTCTACCCATTATCGACATTGTCTACACAAAAATCAGTTGTCTACACTATTTTCGACACCAACACCGTAGATAATTCCGAAATATACGTAGACGCACAACATTATTTATAACCAATCGAAGATTAGTTTTCCTGGGGCCGTATTCTTGAAATCGGTGGAAATTTCCCCATTTTTTCAAATTTGTTTTCAAGTTTACTAATATTTTGTCGCCATACTAAGCGAATAATTTTGAATCGATTTGTCCAGTCGGAATTTTTTCTTTAGTAGGGGGAAAAAATTATGTTTCTTAATTTAAAAAAGAAAATAAATTTAAAAAAATGATTAAAGTAGTCGGTGAAAAATTCGAATAATATGGAGTATTTCAAAGCAAATTGTATTACGATTGGGGAAATTACCACCGCTTTCAAGAATCTTTTTGAATAAGTACAGTTATTTTGCCTGAAATATCAAAACTTTTATCAAACTTTCACATTTATTGGGGTTATGAATCAATGAACTTATCCTCCTAGTTAAACATTTATTTGCCTGAGAAACTTTTCTGTGTTTTAACAATTTATTGCGTGGTGAGGATATCATGACATTGTGATGGTTCTGTCTTTAGTTTGAAAATAAAACTGTACGGAACTACACAATAACTTCATAAAAAGGTTTAAATTTTTAAAATCTGTGATAAGAATAAAGCTCTCCTTATTAAAATATTCCGATTCCTAACAAAAATAATAAATTTGACATTGTCTACATATTGTATACATTATTTACATTGTCTACGCCCATTAATTGTCTACGTACATTATCTACACGTGCAGAATATTAATACAATAATTAAACAGGTTCTTACCGATTATTCTATGAATTTCTATTTTAACAGAAGTGACGTCATATAAAAAAGTGCATAATAGCGCCGTATATATTGGAATGATAGAGGTGTATAGATAGATTGACAAGTGTTTGGCATTTCTCAGACCCTTTCTTTCCGATCCATCTTACATGTAGCACATCAAATCTTGCTCATCATCAAAATGCAAACGACTTGTTTATAAAATAGACAGAACAACTATTTTATCATATGCACATAAAAAGCAAACTTTTTATTATATGACGTCACACTTCAATGGCCATAAAATATCTACACTAAACAAGCAAATTAAAATTAATTGCTTATAATATGTAGTATGTACAACCAGCCTAGTACACATATCGAACGCTTAATTTTTTTGACTCCAAAATAAGTAAATTCGCCAAATTTTGCGTTCGTTGGTTTGTGTATGAGCGCGCGAGCACTTGCGCTTATTATCACATTAACGATATGTATGTGGTGTATTGTAATTAGATTAGAATCGCCATGAATATTTTGAATATTTATACTATGTAATGTTTAAGAACTGATTAATTTTATTCGTAACATATTTATGAGAACGATATACGATATGAAATATGTATTTGATGTGTTTGTTGTCTTATCCAGCCAAATCGTTAATTTAATAGTTTTTAATAAAAAAAATTGTCTTCTTCATAATAACAGATATGCGAGAACTATTAAATTTGAATTTGTCCTCGTTTCGATTTTATGTACTTATGATCTTATAATGGTTCCTTTGCAAAACCGAATTGCGAAAATTTCATGGTTTTTAAAAGAAAATTTGTTATACAAAGTTAATAAAAAATGTGTGTTTATACGAGTGTGTGTGTGTGTACTCGTCGTTATATATGGATGTACGAAAAATAAATTTAGGTATCGCGTTAAATTATATCATTCCATTATAATTTTTTTTTTAATATGTAATAATGTATTATATATATACATACACGGATACATGTGTATATTATGTACGTACACATATGTATATTAATAGCTAGTTTGACGCCACCATTCACTTTTCTTTATATTTGGCTAATTTTAAGTACATTGTCTTTTCATATTTCTTGTCTGTGTATTTTACTGATATTAGGTTTTATTTAAATAAATAAAACTAAATACAAAAAAAAAAAAATGTGTGTAGGTCAGATGAAGTAATTTTTTTTATGAATATTTAATTTATGTTCCTCATTTTTACTTCTATTTTACCTCAATTTTTATATTAGACATGTTTATTGTATCTTCAACAGATTCTTTCGTACTTTACACACAATGTAGTCTTTAAGTTGTTTGATTGTATTTCTGAGACGATTTATAACTTTACTGCTTTTTTTTCGTACA
Source organism: Nephrotoma flavescens (assembly GCA_932526605.1). Lineage (NCBI taxonomy): Eukaryota > Metazoa > Arthropoda > Insecta > Diptera > Tipulidae > Nephrotoma > Nephrotoma flavescens. The sequence continues at coordinate 59,922,763 of OW052220.1, read as the reverse complement.
CAGCCGTAGAGTTGCTGAATAAAAATTGCAACAGAAAGGTACAAACGGTTTCATGAAAATTTATTAAAAATCATTTCACCCAAAACGACAATTCATCGAAAAACAATTAATCGAATACTTGAAATTACCGATAAACCTAAATTTGTCGAAAATACAATTCATCGAAAATTCTCCCATTGTTCCCGTGTTCTTGTACTCTGAATGTAAATAAACTAACAACATTGATGACACAGCATCAGGATGCCAACAAGGCTGGCATTGGCTCTGGGACCTTCTGTATCCTGGCCAACAGGTTTTAGATGAAGATTATTAAAGGGCACAATTTAGTGGGTTAATCAACGTAAAATATTTACGTTCTCTGCTAAATACCTGCCAATGTTAGGATACAAGCAAATGATTCATTTTATGATTCTCGTGTAAGGATATGTATTTAATACAAACAGTACTAATCGAGGCAATGAAGCACTAAAAAGGCCAAAAGTTCGAAATTTTTGAGTGCAAGACAGATCGGAATGCGGTTTTTTGCATTCGCTTCCAAAAATTAATTGTAAAAACCGCCCCTATTTTTTTTTTAACAAACCGGAAATTTCATTGCTGCAGCCAAAAATGCATTGAAAAAATGCATTTTTTGAGACGGTTTTTGGAAGATTAGAGAGGGAGAGAAACTTGGCGCCCGGGGTTTTTTGGGTTGCTGAATCCAAATATTGCATCGGCGAACACCCCTGGACACCTGGTGCGCCGAACCTGGACGTCATCCCCAAGCATTTTCCTGACAATATCGGCAAAAACAATCTGAAAATCATTGGGTTTAATTCAAATTTCACGTCGAAAAGGATCCTCCGAACGCCTAGTGCACCGGAGCCTGGCCTGAACGTCGTCTCCGAGGGTTTTCCTCACACGACCGCAAAATACTAACCGAAAATCGTCTCATAATTTCACACATTCATTGATGTGTACCTTTCGCCTGGGGCCCTTGAAAAAGTTGATCCAGTCCTGTAAAATTCTAAATGCCGGGTTTGAATAGATCGAGGAGAATTACGAGAATAATCTCCGGCTAGATCTCCAAACTTTGCCGAGCAGCCTTTCACTTTTCTCCCAACGCTCGAAACGCTTTTGTGTAGAAAACAGTAGAAAACCGTTACTGAAATACATTACCAAAGTTTCATAGTCAGGAGAACATTTATGTTGCCACGAGATATATTTTAGATATGTTTTAGCGAGAATATGGCGTTACAAATACAAAAATACAACAGAATAAATTCTTACAAAATAAAAATGAAATTGAAATGCTGGGCGGAACAAATCCTGGCAATATTCAGGAAGCGGAATGTTTCTGATGAGGACAAGCTAAAATGGGACCAGTTACTAGTACAGTACAGGTAAAGTGTGTATATAAAAACCGCTGTAAAGGGGAGAGTAAATTTAGGGGAAATTCTCCCCACTGTAGACGCCATTCAACAACATCTAAAGAGGGTCTATTTTCAAGTGCAACTTTGGCTGCACGGAGACCAGCTGGCCATGGACCCAACAGAATAAGGGTGGAGAAAGGAAGGCGACTCACTTTTCCCTGTAGAAATGACACAAAAACCTGCGCCCAAGAATATTATAGAACTAATATTCTGTGGATGCGCAGGAGATTTTAATCTGAAAACTTGTAGTTGTAGCAAGCACGGCCTCCCTTGCAATCTTGCCTGTAAAATTTATGAAGGCTCAACTTGCACCAATACTGAAAGATATTCAGTTGAAAACGTTATTACGGCAGAGAGAGAGGCCTTAGATGAGGAAGATGTTCTACTTATGAATACATCACAGGTAAGGCAAAGTTACAGTTAGATAGTATTTGATTTGAGTTCAATAAAAAAATTTTAAACGCCAATTACATAAATATTGACAGCACCCCAAAAAACCCCCCATACCGATTTTCGGCTCGCTTTTCTCGATCGTGTGAGGGAAACTTTCGGAGACGACGTTCGGGCCTAGGTTCCAGTGCACCAGGTGTTTGCAGGTAGCTTTCGAAGGTGAATTCAGATTCAGCGCCCCAAAAAAAAACCCAAACCGATTTTCGGTTCGCTTTTCTCGATCGTGTGAGGAAAACCCTCAGAGGCGACGTTTGGGCCCAGGTTCCGATGCACCAAGTGTTCGGGGGGTCGTTTTCGACGGGAAATTCGGATTCTGCGCCTGAAAAATCGCCCTACAGTGATTTTCGGGTTGTTTTTGCCGATATTGTCAGGGAAATTCTCGGGGGTGACGTCTGTGTCCAGGTTCGGGCACACCAGGTGTCTGGGGGTTTTCGCCGATGCAATATTTAGATTCAGCGAACCAAAAACCCCCGGGCGCCAAGTTTCTCTCCTTCCCCGCGTGATTTTCGGGAGTACCACAGAGATGGGCGGGAGAGTCCCACGGAGGTAACGTTCATCGGCCTTCCTGAGCTCCAGGTCGGCTGTGTCAATTTGAACATCATAACCGTGATTAGCGACCTCGAAAACCCCCGAGAACCCGAGTAGGGCTAGTTCTCTTATTTACAAAGTTCTCTAATCTTCCAAAAGCCGTTTCAAAAAATACATTTTTTGAATGCATTTTTGGCCCGGTTTGTTAAAAAAAAAAAAATAGAGGCGGTTTTTACAAATAATTTTTGGAAGCGAATGCAAAAAACCGCATTCCGTACCGTCTTGCTCTCAAAAACTTTGAACTTTTTTGCTTCATTGCCTCGACTATACGTATTTTTTGTAATCGAATTTATGAAGTGCATAGTTTCTAGATTTGACGAATACACAACAAAATGTACGTATTTTAAGCTATTCAAAAGAAATTCTAGAAATTGTTTATTTCCCAGACAATCTTTGCAGTGACTTAGACCAGAATCATTTCAAAGTGGTCCTGGCCAATGCAGTAACGAAGTTAAACGTTCTATCAACTAAAGATCTCAAGTTGATTTTAATTTAAAACTGTCAGAATTATCGACTATCAATATAAATACTTCAACCACCGAGCACGTAAGAGCTTAATTTGCATACCGTTTGGATCATTCCGGTTGAAAAACTAGCCTCTAAAATTGTGTAGAGTTCTCATTAGAACTTATCAAATGGCCAGTAAAATTTTGATGATGGCGCCCACCCAAATGGGCAACCCAAAGGGTACAATCTAACTCCTAATTGAGTCCTAGCCAGGTTCTATACGGATATAGGTAGAAATATCCTGGTGCTGGATAAGGTATACTGGCATGCCGGGGGAGGGGTGATTTTGTTTTTCTCCATTATTTACAATTAAACCATTGCATTGCTTTTCAATAGATTACCGTTTTCGGTAAATTGTCGTCAGACGTCGATTGATATTCTTACAGTTATTTTGCGTATCCCAAAATGTAAAGATATGGAATTGGACTCGGTTGCTTTTGACCGATTGCACTTAAAAATGACTATGAAATTTGTTCTAAAAAAATTATAAAAATATAATTGGACACAATCCTAAGTTTTGTGCTGTTCGATCTAGAAATACCTACAGACCCAAACATTTTTGGAAAGGTGGTAATTATACCTATTTCGGCATTCTAAGTAAAGTATGTTTTTGGTATCCTTAGAAATTTTCACGGGGTTTCATCAACAATTTCAAAAGATATCACAATCTAATAATTATGATGAACTTTACAATGTTTTACAGATTTTCACAATTTCAGAATTTTAAAGAATATTACAAGATTTATAATGGCCTAACAAATTATGTTTAAGGGTTTAGACCAGTGTGCCCAAAACGTCACTCAGACCGTCGTTAATTAAATTTGTACATAAGGACTTCATAATTTTTGTTTGTGTAAAAAAATTTTTTATCTCCAATCCCGGAGATGTCACGGGAACTTCTCTTATATTTTTATTTTAATTGGATTTAATTTCTAATAAAATTCGCTATGTATCCGACAATAGGCAACCTTATACGAATTTGAATTATAATAAAAATTTTGTATCGACAATACTGGAGATGTCAATGAAATAGGATTCTAAAATGGTTTTTGGAAAAAGTTCTGGAATTAGACCACCCGGAACTCGACTAATTCTTAACGGATTATGATGGGATTGGGTATGTTGGATGGAAATAGGGTTCTTAAAGGATTTTTGGAAAAAATTCTGGAATATGGCCACCTGGCACGGAACTCGAATTTCTTCCAAAAATCATTTAAGAATTCCATTTTTATCCGGCATACCCAATCCCATCATAATCCGTTAAGAATTAGTCGAGTTCCAGTCGAGTGGTCTAATTCCAGAACTTTTCCAAAAACCATTTTAGAATCCTATTTCAATCGAGCATACCCAATCCCATTATAATCCGCTAAGAATTGGTCGAGTTCCGTCCCAGGGGCCCATGTTCCAGAATTTGTTCCAAAAATCCTTTAAGAATCCCATTTCCATCCAGCATACCCAATCCCATCATAATCGGTCAAGAATTGGGAGCACTGAATTTGTTTTGCAGAAAAATGCAAAAAATTTACGAACTTGAAATATTAAAACTAGAATTTGCTCTGCATTTAATTGAAATTGGTTTGAAAAAACACGAATTTGCTTTGCAAAAAATTGCCAATGAAGTATGAAAAGTTGAGGTTGAACTGTAAAAAATTGAGGTTGACTTGTAAAAAGTTGTGATTGAAATAAAAAAATTGAATATGATTTGCAAAATCGTGAATTTGAAGTGCAAAACCTATAACTGAAAACATCGATGACAGAAAAGAAAGTAAAGGATGGTGGTTCATCCATATAGAGAATTTACTTCATAAATTTTAATTTGTATGGGTTGTTTTTTTTATGTAACTTTATGTTGACCAAATAACAAATCTATGAATCTAGACAACCAGAGGGAACAAAGAAAAATGATTTTAGACCCAGGTTATTTTTTGTAAGGGTTTAAATAGTTTCGTACTACGGGCCAAAATTAATTTGTGATCTTTAATAAAATCTGAATCAAGTTTTCCATATTTAACCGAAATATGGAATAACCAACAAATTTAACCAACATCAATAAAATTTCTCTTGGATCTCCTTATCTCATACCCTTATGGACTAACGCATGCATACAACCCTGAATGATTAATTTTAAGCAATGACCGAAAAATTTTCGTTCTAAGGCCTGTGAAAATCATTTTTCAATTTTGTTCGCGAATTCAAAAGGTTACACTACAATAATCCACTTGCGAGAGGATACGATTGATTTTAAGTAAAGCAATATTCACTCTTTCTCTTATTTGGTAATCGTTTCTAGAGCGAAGCTAAATTTTGGAACGTCGGTTTCATTGTGCCATCAGGGCGCTAATAATTAAATTTGGCGACTTGAGTCCCTTAATAATATATTTTTTCTTAAAAATTCGTTTTATATGATTTGTTAATTCTTATTTTAAAAGCAATTCTGGATTTTACAATTTTTACTCCAATTTGAAACTGTTTATTCCTATTCTGGAATTAAGGCGGAATTACGCTATAAAAGATCTTTGATAAAGATGTTTCATAAAACGTTTTATCAATTTTCTTTGATAGTGTAATATGCATGTTTTATAAAACTATCACTTTTATAAAAAGATTTTTATCAAATTTAGCCTCATGCATGTAAATTTGATAAATTATTTTTCACGCTTCATTCAAAATTTCAACCAAATCCAAATTGGATGGCAAAAACCACAAAAATATTAATTCAAGAATACGAGGCGAATATACAATAAAATTAAATGTATTGTCATTCATCCTTAAATATCTTATGTAGCAGGTCATGTCCTCAGGTCTGCAGCTCATTTAATAAATGCAGCTCCTTTAATTTTGATAAAATCTTTTATGTAGTGTAATTTTCAAAAATTATTTGATCAAAATTGTTTAAAAAAAAATTGATACAAATATTTTATAAAACATTTTTGTCAAAGATCTCTCTCTCTTATAGTGTAATTCCGGCCTTAGATAAAACGGTTTATTAAAATCACTTATTTTTATGATTGACTGAAATAATTTTTGCAATTGTTTTGATTACCAGCTTTGAGGCACTTTAAAACATTGTGAGACGCATTGTTTCCCTAATTTAGCAGCTACTTTCTTACAAAATTATGTGTTTATAGAACCAAATACCTATTCAAGAGAGATTTTACCTACTTGTTGGCTTTTAACGAGATTCATTTGCCTTTTCTGAATATGTGATTTAAAACTATGGCCGGTGTAATGTCACATATACAGATTCTAGGTTAGTGGAGCAGTAAATAGATGAAATTTTATTTACGCTCACTGCTTTCGTTTCATTTTATAGTAAAAAATCGAACCCTGAAAACATACCGTTTTTTTTCAACATCACGACTAGGCAACAGTAACGAAAAAACATTTTCAAGTTGCACTTGTGTAGGCAAGTTTGTGCAAAGCACAATAGATAGAGTGAGAATGACAAGCAGGGAAATATTTGATCAATCAGGGTCGTTTGCAGCTTCTGTATTTTAATAATACAGCTAAACCAACGCATTCGTCATATTTGCGAATAGTTCGGCCTTGCGCGAGAACCAGATAAATTTAGTTTCCTTAACCGTTTATCTCTTGTGTTGTACGCTGTTACTAAACGAAATTTATCTTTACCTTAATATTTTATTGATACAATTGGAGTTTTTTACATTAATTGCAAAGCTGCAAAATTAGAATTTTTGCGAAATTGCAGGTCGATGAAATGTTTGTATTTTGTTTGTTATATTTATTTTATTATGTCACTGAAGTTATTTGGTAACAAGTGTATATGATGAAATTTATTAGCACAAGGCTGTAGACTAAGCAACTTTTGTGTAAACAAAAATATTATTAGTAAAACTTCAGCTTAGTATTTTCAAATTCAAAACAAAATTTTGTACTTTTGATTCAATTTACATATAAAAATTAAAACTTTTCTAGTAAATTGCCTTCTATGGACTCCATCTAGTTTGTACGTAGGGTTAGGTTAGGTTAAGTTAGAGTGGCTGCTATCACACACTTAGGCCAATAGTGGCCCATTGTGGTACCACAGGATCCTATCTTCCCTTTACTCCTTCTAAAACCATCCAGACCTAATTATGTAGCGTAAAATATCTCGCATTCAACAGTCCGCGAGTTCCGAACTGCTGTCCTTATTCCTTCTGCATGATAGTGCCGGACACGAGCTTAGGAAGTGATCTAAAGACTCTTCCTCCTCTTCGTCCAAACAACTTCTACAAAAGTCATTCGTCTGTAGACCCAGCCTTCTCGCATGTTCCCCAAAAAGGCAGTGCTCTGTCAGTATCCCTACGACCAATCCTATCTCTCGTTTTTCCAGGGGTACTAGTGCTGTGGAGCGCCGCAGGTCTAGTTTTGGCCAAACCTGTTTCGCTACCCTGCACGTGAGTGTGTTGGTCCAACTCTCATTTGTCAAGGTTGCCTTCTTACTGAGCGCCAATTTGAGCGCTACTATAGTTCTCCTCAGACCTGTCCTTGCCACACACTAGTAACTCGAAAGTATTTGTCACTAGTAACCAATACTTTCGGTTACTTTTCTAATAGCTTAGGTAATACGAGAGTTGCCTTTTATATTTCGGGATTGGACAACCTTAGTGTTGAAATATGGCAACTGACAGCTCTGTCGTAAAGTTTGACATTTTTGAGATTATACGTACTCAGAACGTTTTGACATTCGAGCGCTATTTGTGTTGTTTACAGTACTCATTAACTCAACATCTCGGCGAAAAAATGGAATTAAATCGTGAACATTTTCGTGCGATTATTTTTTACAACTTTCGACGTGGATTAAGGCAGCAAGAGTGCATGGATGAACTTAATTCAATTTTTGGCGGTGAAGCTCCATCAAGGACTAGTGTTTATCGATGGTATGGTGAATTCAATCGAGGTCGTAGTTCACTCCAAGACGAATTTCGTGAAGGTCGTCCAGAATCAGTTGTTGTTCCGGAAACCATTGATGCTGTGCGCGAACTGATATTGCAAGATCGTCATGTGACCTATCGTGAGATTGAGACAACCTTAGGCATTAGTGGGACTAGCATACATTCAATATTGCATAAACATTTGAAAGTCAAAAAAATTTGTTCGCGTTGGATCCCACACAATTTGTCAATCGCTAAAAAAAAGGCTCGTGTCGATTGGTCGAAAGAAAAGCTCACAAAATACGATCGCGGTGCTTCAAAACACGTCTATGACATAGTGACAGGTGATGAAACGTGGATTTACGCGTATGAGCCCGAAAGTAAACAGCAGTCGACTGTATGAGTGTTTCAAGATGAGCTGAATCTAACAAAAGTTGTTCGCGCTCGAAGCACTTGCAAGCAAATGATCGCCTGTTTTTTCGGAGAAAATGGACATGTCGCAACCGTACCACTAGAACAACGCAGAACAGTCAATTCTGAGTGGTACACAACCATTTGTTTACCAGTTATCTTCCAAGAAATCAGGAAAACCAACTGCCGAAGACGGATCACTCTTCACCACGACAATGCGAGCTCTCACACATCGGCTCAAACAACTGCATTTTTGAGCACTCAAAACATCGATATGATGAGTCATCCGCCGTATAGTCCTGACTTGTCACCAAATGACTTCTTTTTATTCCCGTACGTAAAAAAACAAACTGAGAGGTCAACGTTTTGCGACACCTGAAGAAGCGGTTGCTGCGTTCAGAATGCATGTTTTGGAGATACCTCAATCAGAGTGGAAAAAGTGCTTCGTCAATTGGTTCAAACGCATGCAAAAGTGTATAGATCTTCATGGGGAATATTTTGAAAAACAATAAAGCGATTTTCGATGATTAATATTTGTTTTTGTTCTCTAATCCCGAAATATAAAAGGCAGCGCTCTTACTAAGAATTAATGGAAAATTTGAGGAAAATTATGGAAAAAATTTCACTATAATTTTTTGATTTTATGCGACCATATAAGTTCTTCTCAGTTTCTGACGAATATCCTAAAAACTTCCAAAAGTAACCAATACTTTCGGTTGTTTTTTTAATAGCGTAGGTCACACTGAGACTACATGGAAAATTTGAGGAAAATTTATGGATTAGAATTTTCACTATAATTTTTTGATTTTCTGCGACCACATAAGTTCATCTCTGTTCCTGACCAATATCTCAAAAATTTCGACTAGTAACCAATACTTTCGGTTGTTTTTCTAATAACGTAGACCTTACTGATACTACATTGAAAATTTATGGAAAAAAAAATCACTATAATTTTATGATTTTCTGCGACCATAAATTTCTTCTCAGTTTCTGGCCAATATCTTAAAAAGTTTCACTAGTAACTAATACTTTCAGTAGTTTTTCTAAAAGCGTAGGTGACACTGAAACTACATGGAAAGTTTGAGGAAAATTTATGGATTTTTACTATCATTTTTTGATTTTCTGCGGCCATATTAGTTCATCACATCAGAAATTTATAAAAAATTATAGTGGAAATTCTAATCCATAAACTTTTCTAAAATTTTCCATGCAGTCTTAGTTTTATCTTAGCTATTACCAAAGCAACCGAAACTATTTGTCTCTTGTGGGGGTTTATGAGATATTGACCAAAAACTGAAAAAAACTTACATATATGGCCGCAATAAATTTTGTCCGAATTATCCCTGTATGCGATGCAAATTTTAAAATTATTAATTAAGAAATAGCCGAGTTCTCTCCGAGTCCTTCTCAAAATCCATTTTAATCGTGTAGAATTTACAGAAAAAATCAATAAAGAAACCAAATTTGTTAGGGAGTGGTTATGAAATAGCCAAGTTTACTCCAGCATGAACAGATCCTAGAATTTTGTCCAAAACTCACTTTAAAATCGCTAACCAATACTACTTTCAAAATTTCACCTTAATTCGTTAAGGAATGGCGGAAAGACGGAATATTGTTAAATTACAAGATTTCATATACCGAGTTTCTTTACTTCAGAGATCAATCTGTTTGTCATTTTAAGGATCGCTTAAGGATCCCCTTTGTGATAGTGCCACTTGTGACGAGTAGCGTAAGCTTAAGTGATAAGCATTCTTAATAAAAAATCCACCCCTACTACGAGTTCCAAGCGGAACTTGCCAAGATACCCATGTTTTAATTGAAGAAGTGGCTAGGCTACCAAAATATGAACCCCGAAAAATAGGGATCTGAAAATGGAAATTTGAATGTCGAAAGAATATAGACTCTAGGCATTATAAGATCTAATCTAAGCCAATTTGGCCAGATTGAAGAAAACTAACCAGTTGTTAAACTGAATACCTAATCTCTTAACAGCCGGCTAGAAAACTGATATAATATTACACCAATACCAGGCCATCGAAAGTGAATTTAGCTCTGACAAACTATTAGTTCGAAACGTTCGTGCTCGTTTGGCGCTCTAGGAACCAACAATTTTATAAATTTTGCGAGATTACAGCGCTCTAATAATTTATTTCAGTGGTTTGTTATTTTATTTCATTGGAGATCATTGGCATCTTCTTAATTTGTTTACGGTTAATTTAACATAATGTCTAAAATTGTTAAACCTTTCCATTGCATCATAAATATTGATGGCTGATCATTTCTTGCAATATATATTTATTCTCACATTAGTAGGGATTTGAAGGGGGGGATTGGGCAAAATTATATATGTAAACATATATAAATGAGAATAAAGAACCGGGTCACTTACTGTACTTTAAAGTGTCCGAATCTCTTTACTCGTGTACTGTTTTAATAATAACCAGAAACAATTCATTTATTAAAATCAAATCAGTTACTTATTAAAATTGAACAGGTTTTGAATGCGCTGCAACAACAAAAACAAATGCCAATTCTTTTCTATATACGCGACGATTTCTTTTAATCTTCTTATAACTAAATAAACGGTTATGACAAGTTTAATGAAATGTAATGAAAATAACAGGTGAAGATTTAAAGATTTTTTTTTTTATATTATTTTATGTATTCTGCGTGTATATTTTATTTTTCTACAAATTACACAAAATGTTTTTTTTTTTATTTATTTTTTTCCTCGCTTCTTGTGTTTTTTTTGTTCCGCTTTATTTTTAGTTGATTAGTATTTTTTATTTTATTGTTTTTTTTTTTGTTCATGTTTTATTGTTAATTAATAGTTTATTATTAATAAATTCTATTTCAATTTTTAAATGTCTGGTTTCTTGAAATTCGATTTATATTTTTTTTTTGAACACACGGTAAAGTTCCAAAAAAAAAAAACAATATCGCATGTAATTTTCAAATGTTCCGTACGTTTTACGTATACAATTCTGATTTCTCATGCTTATTGCGACTATTAAACATGTATGCGTGTAACAAATAAAAAAAAAATATTCTAATTATATATTGCGTAAAATTTATATGCTAATCACCTCGTCGTAATCCAATAAAAACGAAAACATTTCACGGGAATATAAAGTAAATTATTTTTATTCACGGTTCTGTCAAATTTCGCATTGTAAAAATTTCAAACGTCAATAAAAAAAAAAAAAAAAAAACAAAATAAATAAACGAAAGTAATATACAAACACATGTTATTTTATACAATTTTTTTGTTTTTTTTTCTCGGTATAGTGCAATAATAAAGTAGTAATGTGTATACGTAATGGGTCATAAGGTTTTTGTAACAAACTTTTGTTGTTTTAAATAGATTAGACCGCAGCCAAAATAGAATTAATGGCCGGTCGGTCACTGCGAATTTCTTGTAGTCTGTGTAAATATGCAAAACAGTACTTTTGTACTTTTTTAATATCTATTTTGTTGTTGCTAGTAAAATTTATAACGTTTATTTATAGCCCAAGTTTAAAAAATTGTGAGAGAAAGCTAATAAATTTGCTTACACTATTGTTCTCTCTGATAATGCTGAAGCAGAAAAAGATAAATATCTATACATGTGTAAAGTTTTGCTTATGGTTCTTTTTTCGTGTAATCAGAACAGTTTGTATAAAATTTATTTGCGCTCTTTACTTCAATGTGTCTGTGTAATGAAATAAAAAAAAATATGATGTATTTTAATGTGTAATATAAAAATATATATACATGCTCGTAAAATAACATACTTAAAGTAAACATATGTACGAGTACAGCCAAGATAATTTTTTAAATATATTTCACAGTATGTCACTACACTATAAGTAACGTACGATCACCACTTGTGATCGGCTACATAGTATATATGTAGATACACATAACTTGACCAATAATTTTAAAAAATTCCCAACCATTTGGTTAACACATTTGAATTACATTGCTGGTTCATTCTAAAATAAAATAATCATTTTAGTTATTAGATTGGTCGTGGAAGTGATAATGTTCAAGGTCATTAACCATTTAGAGACGTATTTTAGTTTGAAACATTGGACATACCTAGCGGGCTGATCTACCCATCTCGAGATAAACTCACTTTTTTCGATTCTCCGGTTCGTCCAAAAGTTTAATTACATTTGGACATTAGTCCAATAAAAAAAATCAAGTTAGAAACCAAAAATCTGATATCATCCAGCGTAATATTCTACATTTTTGACAAATTAGTTAGATCTCAACTTTTTAGTAAGATCTCAGCCCTCTGGATATACTCACTGGTAGTATATTTTAGTTTTTGTGCTTATCGATAGGTGTTAATGTTTTTTCGTTACATATAAAATTTAAAATATATACCGTTACGATATCTCATTCATGTTTTATGTGGCATTATAATTTTTTAATTTCTGGACCACATTATAGAAATTTATTACAAAATGTTCGTCTATGAATCTTGTTTCAAATGGTTTTCATATATTTTGATTTTTGTCCGATATTAACTGTCAAATTATATATACTGAGTGTTTGGCGCGTGGAGCGACAAAAAGCCTGCGCTGATTTTACCAGTTTTAGAAGAATATGTGCTGATTGTTTTTCTCGGTTGTCCGGCACATAACCAATGAAAGGTAAGAGAATACATGGATGATTCATTCCCAAACTCATGGATTGGCAGAGATGGTTCTATTCCTTGACCCGCACAGCCTTCAGACCTCACATCTCTGGATTTCTATTTCTGGGGACGTGATAAGGAGTTGGTGTGCGCAACAGAAATGCCCACAAAAGACATTTTAATTGAAAGGATAAGCGCCGCATTTGAAAAAATGAAAAATAAAATACATTTTCGCACAATAACCGTGGAGATATGAAAAAAATGCCGTGCATGCATGGAATGGTGGAGGTCATTTTGAACAAAATCTAATAAATTAAGTTGATTAAAAATGTATCAATAACTTAAAAGGTATTTTCTTAACCCTGACCCCGGCAAAATTTTTTTTTTTTTTTATTATTATTATAAAACATTTTTAGAGCTCTGTAATTTATAATTACGTACAACTTTGTTTAATTTTTACATTTATTTTTTATTTATTTATTATATAATTTAAGATATTTTGTAAATTCATAATGAGAGTTATTTAAGGAAAAATTGTATTTAAAAAAAAAACCTTACTGTACAGAATTAAAAACTAAACAATAAACAGGTAACATGAAAAATTATGAAATTAAATTTCTAATTATAGTGTTCTCCGAAAATAAACAGGACAGAGAAAATTTTTGGTTTAATCTGGCTATATATGTTGATAAGGTCTCAAGATTACATTCAGTGTGCAAGGTGATTGTTGGATATCTACGTGGGAGATCTCTTATAATTTTTAAACAACGGTTCTGTACAATTTGTAATCGCTTTTTATGTGTATGAGCAGCGTTGCTCCAAATTTGGCTACCATACGTAATTGTTGCCCTAATTATCATTTTGTAAATCAGCAGTTTATTATTCTCGGATAATTTTGAGTTACGACATAATAGTGGATATAAAATTTTAGTTAATTTTTGTGATTTTTCAATTGTATGTTCAATATGATTTTGCAATAACATTTTTTGATCAAACCAAAGACCTAGGTATTTGACTTTTTTACACCATTGGATTGGAGTGTTGTCTACTATTACGTGAAGACCCCCAGGTAAAAATCTAGTTGCTCTCCTCCGAGTAAAAAATATTGCTTGGGTTTTGGACGGGTTTAGTTTGATATCCCATTGAGCACAATAGCTAGATAATGTATTCATGTTAGATTGTAAGTTGCTAATTATAATATTGGGATCGGCAGATGATGTATAGATTGCTGTATCGTCGGCATATTGGGCGAAATGAATATTTGAAAAGAAATTCCCAATATCAGCCATGTATAAATTATACAGAATTGGTGATAGAACGGCTCCTTGGGGAACGCCCGCATTAATGTGATGCACAATCGATTTTTCATTAGACATATAGACGAAAAACCGCCTTTCATTGAGATAATTATAGATGATTTTAATGAGGTAAATTGGGAATTTAAATTGAATTAGTTTGTAAATAAGTCCCTTGTGCCAAACACGATCGAATGCTTTTTCAATGTCAAATAGGATAAGACCCGTTGATTGTTTTTCATTAAATGAAGATCTAACATGTTGATAAATGCGAAGTGCCTGATGTTAAGCTGAAATCTCATCACGAAAACCGAATTGCTCGTCTGGTAGGATATTTTTTATTTTAATAAATTTGTTACAACGAATTTTGAGAACTATTTCGAAAATTTTTCCAAGTAGATTTAACAGGCTTATTGGTCGATAGCTAGATAGTTCGGATTTATCTTTTCCGGGTTTTAAAATTGGTATAACTTTCGCCGTTTTCCAATGTTTGGAAAAATAGGAGAATTTCATACAAGCGTTGAATAAATAAGAAATAAATATATGTCCTTTTATAGGAAGATTCTTGATTAATATACCATTTATTGTATCATATCCTGGAGATTTACGAGGCTTGATAGTTCTGATGATTTGCTTTATCTCTTTTGGGGTTGTCATATTAAACTCATGAGACGGTAATAAACCGGTATGTGTAGATAAAAAGCTATTGACTTCTGAAGATATATGTTGGGAAAATGAAGATTGATTGTGATTATCATTATTTTGAATTGCAGCAAATTGTGCTGCGAAGGATTCACATTTTTCAAGACTAGTAATCAAAATACGGTTTTCTTTATCGTATAAGGGGGGTATTTGTTTACTACGTTGTCGCAGGTTTTTACTGACTGCCCACAATTTATTTGTATTACGGTCATTTTGGAGTTTTTCAATCATATTAACCCATTTATTATTTCTCAAAATTTGAAATTCTGCCTTAATGCGTTGATGCAACTCATTCACAATAGATTTGAGCATAGGATCACGGGTGCGTTGCCACTGGCGTCTACGTGTGTTTCTAAGCCGAATTAACATTTTGGTTGCTTCTGGGATTTTGCATTCACTAAGTTTTGCTATAGTTTTATTACAAGGCACGCACTTATCTTTGGCAGATAAGATGATATTATTTAAATTACCTACTAGCTCATCAATATCGCTACATGATTTAATATTTCGAATTGGGGCTTCGCTAGTTAGTTTTAGTTTGTTATTAATGCATGATTTATAGAGTTGCCAATTTGCCTTGGAATAATTATATCTATGTAAACCCTCATAATGTTGTGGATTGCAGTCAAATTGAAAGTGTACCGGTAGGTGGTCAGAACTTAAATCTGGGCGTGATTTCATATTATGAATGAATTGTGGGCAATTAGTGAGAGCTATGTCCAGAGTGGATCCATATCTTGAATTGTGATTAAAATGTGTTGGAGAACTTGGAAATTTAATTACAAATGTACTATTTAACATTTCATTGTATAAGATTGTACCGGCTCTATTATTTCTGTAGCAATTCCAATGCGGATGTTTTGCGTTCAGATCTCCACCTAAAATAAAATTTGTTTGGAATGATGTAAGGTATTGTATATCTGATTTAAATTTATTAAGAATTATATTGGATGTTCCTCCTTTAAAATAAGCGGCTATGAGTTTTATTTTACCACGAACTGTATTAACTTCTATTGCTAAAGCCTCAATAGTTTGTAAATTTAAAGTGGGTAATAAAGAGTGTTGAATATTTCGTTTAATTATAATGGCAACACCTCCATAACCACTCGATTTTCTATTTAAATTGTACACTTTAAATTCTGGGTCAAAGAGTGATACATCGCCTTTTAGCCATGTTTCCGAAATTATGGCAACGTGCACATTAAGATGTTTCATATAAGAAAATGTTTCATTTGCTTTATTGTTTATACTTTGCGCATTCCAGATAAAAATGTTTAATGCGTTATTATTCAGATTCGTAGAACCATTATTTAACATTATTATAGAGGTAGGTTACAGTTAGGCGAGTTAAAACAGTAAATTGTTCTGCTTTCGTCTTGCAAACTGAAAGACTCGAGACCATATCACTTACCAGAGTTAAAATTTCTTCATATGTAAATAAAGAATCCTTTGTGGAGTTTACTTGTCTTGATACATTAGCAGCGTCCAATTTGTTTTGGTTTACACTATAATTAGAATTTGTTGGTTTATTATTAAAAATTGAATTCCAAGCCTGATGCATCTGTGTTGGTCGGGGAGACGAAAGCTCCGGAAATTTTTCAGCATTTAACAAATTCGGAGGAGGTCGTATTGAAGAGCCCCTAATATTATTTATATTGTTAGATTTTATGTTTCGTTTAATTTTGACGTTTTCTTGTATGAGGATGTATTCCTTTAGTTTTGGACAGTTGGGTGAGTTTGCCATATGGTTTCCTTGACATAAACAGCATTTCAAATTTACGTCAGAAACTTTACATTGTAGCGTATCATGAGGGTCTCCACATTTGAGACATCTTAGTATTTTATAGCAGTAGGAGGTACCATGGCCATACATACCGCATCTGCGACATTGCGTAGGAGAAATTTTCCTAGGAGTATGTATCCGAAACGATACAATTATATGGTTGAGACTTTTTATTTTTTGTATAATCCTGAATTTAATGTTGTTTGCATTAAATTTGATCAGATAAAGACCATTTTGCATCAAGCCTTCTTTAGGATTTAGTTCAGTTATTTCGATGATATCATCACTGTTTATGTCTTTATTAGTGTATTCATTATCAGTGAGTACTTGTTTAATCTCATCCGTATTAATTTTTTTGGGCAGACCGTTTAATATTACTTTTAATATTTTTTCTGACGGAGAACGATAGGTAAAATGTTCAGTATTCGTATCTGTTAGGTGTTTACGTAGATTGTTGTAATCCAACTGATTGTGAAGTGAAATTTTTATCCCAATGCTGCATAATTTAATCAGAAATTTATTAATGTTAAGTTCTTTGAGAATATCCCTCAATTTGTTTTCAGTGATGTTTTGTATTATTATGGGCGTTATAATAATTTTATTATTTTTGTTTTTTGAATGAATTTCAGAATCAAGATCAAATTCAATACCGTTACCATCATCATCGACCAGATTGTTGAATGTATTATTTGTTGTTATATTTGTTGATGTTGAGGCGGCCATATTACTGTTATGTTGTAAAGAGTTGATCATGTATTGATTTTCTCTAATCATTTGTTGTAAACTTGCATCATCGCACGTTTTCTGTTTTTGATTTTTGAACGATAACACTTTTAAGGTCGCATTAAAGCGGCCTTTAGTTTCACTCTGGTTAGTTTGTTTTATTGTATACACTTATTTATTATTTTGTAAATTAGTAATCAATTTGAAGAACAATTATATATTAATAAAGATTTTTTTTTTATTTTTTATTTTTAACTCAATAAATTCAATTTGTAAATCACAAAGATGTTACCTCAATGAAGGTTGGTAGAGAACTGGACCCCGGCAAAATAGTATCTCTTATTTTCACCATAAAATGAATGAATTTCTCTGACATGTGTTGGGTGTGTGGATATGGTATGATATCAAAGGGCCGAATGTCGAAGGGCCGAATGTCGAAGGGCCGAATTTTTTATTTATTTTTTTTGTTTTAGAAATATAATTTTTTAATTTTTTATTTAATTAATTTATTTTTTTATTTAATTTATATATCGTTTTTTCAAACAAACAAAAAATGGCACTATTTAAGTTCAAACCACACAAATGTGTGGGTAAAAAATCATAGTATGTAATGGCGTTTTTGATAAAAATTTTGGGTAAGATAAATTTTTTTTTAAAAATTACGCTAAAAATTTCGCTTGTGTGGAAGTACAACCAACACAATTGTGTTTATACTTATATTGTTTTTTTTCGGACGAAAATAATTTTAAAAGGAATGCACAAATGCGTAAGTTGGGTCAAAACACATACAAAAATAAATTTTTGACATGGTACTTTTAGAGTACCCACACAATTGTGTTAACGGGCAGTAAAAGGGATATACCTAATGGTGGCGCATGACAAAATTTTCCTTCACCAAAATGTACCGCTGACTGGATACGTGATGAAAAGTAGTAAAATACATAAATCCATAAACAATTCATTTATGTTTAATAAAAAAAATTTACAAAATATTCAATAAAACAACAAATTTAAAAAATTATTGTATATTTCTAAAAACAAAAAAAAAATCGGCCCTTCAATCCATTCGGCCCTTCGACCCATTCGGCCCTTCGACATTCGGCCCTTCGACATTCGGCCCTTTGTACCCATTCCGTGGATATGACTCCGCCATTTCTCAACACGTGTTGTTACGAGTTCTGCTTACCTGTACTATAAATGGACAATACTGGTATTATGTAGTACTTGATGTCAGCTGTCAAACGCAGTACGCGACATTTGGTTGAAGTGTAAACAGCTATTATGTTTAGCTCCTTGAAAATGTCGATTTTTTTTTTATTGTTAACAATACGTATGTGAAGTTATCCCAGAATTCTATCCCAGAAAATAAAAAAATTTTAATCAGACAACAATAACCAATTTGCTCTTATGTGAACTTATCCCAGCCCAGGTTTTGATTCATTTCTTTCAAATATTCTAAATTTGTGAAGTTACCCCAGAACTTTTGAAAAAAAGAAAAATCAAATTTATTAAATTCGATTTGTTCTTCATATAGTAAAAAAATTAAAATGTATAAAAATACTGAAAAATTTTGAGTTCCATAAAGTAATGGAAAATTTCAGGCAATGTAAGCAAAAAATTTTTCCGTGGCAAGTTCCCGAAAATGAACTCTGGGCTGGGAATTTCATTAATTTTTATACAATTTTTCGTCACGCTCGATAAATTTAAAATTATTTCGCCAAAACTAAAAATGTATTGGATCAGGGCTACATGATTTTGAAATATATAAACCAGTAGCTACATTTAAGCTAAATTAGAAAAACGTCGTTCCGTGGGAAGTTCTCGAAAATGAACTCCAGGAAATGAACTCTTTCTCTTTGCCCAGAGTTCATTTTCGGGAACTTGAAACAATGAAATTCCCAGCCCAGAATTCATTTTCGCGAACTTGCCACGGAACAAATTTTTTCTTACATTGAATGAAATTTTCCAATACTTAATGCAACTCAAAATTTTCCAGTTTTTTTGTACGTTATACATTTTAATTTTTTTATTATATGAAAAACAAATCGAATTTAATAAATTTGATAATTTTTCTTTTTTTCATTAAATTTGATAAAAATTCTGGGCTGAGCTAATTTCGCAAATTTAGTATATTTGAATGAAAGAATCGAAACCTGGGCTGGGATAACTGTACATATAAGAGCAAATTAGTTATTGATATGTTAGTGTTGCCTGATTAAAGGTTTTTATTTTCTGGGATGCAATTCTGGGATAACTTCACATATGTGTTAACTATGCGATCTGTTTTGGAGATCAAGGCTCACCCTGCTCTTCCGCGGTTATGCTTTTTACGTCCTTACTTTACGCCTCCCGACCAACTCGAGGACGTACGGCTATAGGACCGGTTTAAGACCATCTGCACATTGCTCCAAGCCAGCCTATACTGGCATGGAAGATGGGTCGGCCCATGGGTTTTGCACACCGATAGGGGGTCATACATGTGTTACGTTTCACCACAGATCGTAATCTGTTGATGAAATTTTACTTTGCATCCCGCCACTATCGGGAACCCGGTACCTCCCGATCCAAACGCCAAACCTTTATTACATGAGGTTTTATTACATTATTTTATTGCAAACAAAAGTGCAACGGAAACTTATCGTTTGCTTGTGGAAATTTACGGTGAGCATGCTCCATCGAGTACAACGTGCAAATAACAGCTTCGAAGATTTGAAAATGATGATTTTGGCATTGAAGATAACGACAAACGTTATTGAACAAACGTTATTGGACAAACGTTATTAGCTGAAGATTCTTCTCAAACACAATCAGAATTGGCTGTAGCGTTTACAAACAATCGGAATGGTTCAAAAAGCTAGCAACTGAGTTCCACATGAATTAAAAAAAAGAGACGGATTTATTATGAGAAACCCAAACACAAAAAAAATTTTGGGTGACGCCTGGTGAAGCTGGCCCGTCGCAACCAAAGCGAGATATTTATTGCAATAAGATTATGCTCTGTACCTGGTGGAATCAGAAACGTGTGGTGTATTATGGACTGCTGGAATAAGGTAGAAATATCAATGGTTAAGTCTAAAAACGACATTCTGGTGAATAGACAAAATAAATTAATTTTTTAGCCCGACAATGCAAAACGACAAGTTGAAAAACTTTGCAAAAAGATTATTTAAAAGGACAGGACTGAGAATCCGTAAATTGCCTGAAAGATGGGGGAAAGTTGTAGCTGCAGATGTGTTTTATTTTAATGAAAAAGGGTGGAGTCATAATCACACACCCAATAGTTTGAACAAACCAGGTCTATGTTTTAGCCGCCCCGGTGGCAAAGTGGTTAGCATGCTTGCTCCAGCGACCGGAGGCCCCGGGTTCGATTCCCGGTGGTGACAAGGAAAAAAATTTCACGGCTGGTTTAGGATCAATGAATTAATCACTCATTATCCGAAATGAAGATATGATTATGAAACCTCATTTGAGGCGGCCAAATCCCTTGATGGGATATAATGCCAGAGAGAGAGAGAGAGAGGTCTATGTTTTAATAAATGTACTTAAAATTATAAAATTATTGTCTGTCTATAGGTTTAGTTTTAAAAATTCTGACTAAAATGAACTCGAAATTACTTTTCTCGACTTATTGAAATGAGATTTGAAAGATCTAAGTGACCATCGTTATTTCTTCATTAAGCACGTCATCGTAAAAAAAACTCTGAATTCAAGCATTGTGAAAAAATTAATGACCATAATAAAATTATTCAACTTCCTTAGAGTTCAACCATTTTCAGGCAGATTTTAAAATTTTTATACTTATCTTATAAATAACATACAGAAATATACCAAAAATATTACACTAATCTTAAAGTCCAACACGTACAAAAAACCATGGTTTAATTCTGAGCTAAGGAAAATATCACAAACTAGAGATATGTGGTATAAATTGCATAAGAAATATCCAGATAAATTGCGAATTGAAAGATCTAACAAAAAAATCACAAATGATCCATTGGAGGTAGCTAATATGTTTGTTGAGTTTTTTTACAAATGTTGGGTCTAACATTACTAAAAACTACACTCTAGACTTTAAATACAATCAGCCACCAATCGAGATAGGATGTAGAATGGACAGAATATCGTTTATAACTAAGTTAGAAGTAGAAAACATAATTGACACCTTAGACTCCAATACAGCAACGGGTTATGATCAGCTATCTGTTAAACACATCAAACAACTGAAAGACGTTATATTTCCAGTTTTAACAATTTCAATGAACTCATGGGTTAACGAAAATCAATTTCTATCTTTTATGAAAATAGCAAAAATAACGCCCATCTTTATGGCAGGTGCGACCGATTTGAAGTTGGAAATTTTAGGCCAGTATCAGTTCTTCCAACTACTGGTAAAATACTTGAGCGAATTAATTGCAATAGAATTCAGCATTATCTTGCTGAAAATGACATTATTTACCGAAATGAATTTGGTTTTTCCAAGACGAAAAGCTCAGCATCAACAACGTTAGCGCTACTTGAAACCGTGCATTCAAACATTGAAAAACGACAGATAACTGACTGCATATTTGTTGACCTCCAGAAATCTTTCGATTGTGTTAACCATGAAGATGAGACCTTTCAGAAAGATATCAGTATGTACAAATAGGAAATTCCGATTCAAACAAGCGTAAATTGACCTGTGCTGTACCTCAAAGAGCAATTCTAGGGCCGGTTTTATTTTTAATTTATATCAACGATATATTCGCCCTAGATATACATGACCGAATTCAACTCTTCACTGATGATATCGCAATTATATATGGCTGTATTAATATGTCCGAATTAAAACACCATATGGAATCCGATTTAATAAAGATAAATAGATGGCTATACAACAGCAATTTGAAATTAAACATAAATAAATCGAATTTTATTGTTTTCCATCTGCTTAAACAACCTCCGGACATTCTCGAATGTATTGAATTCTCTAATTCACAAATGAAACGAACGGATAATTATACTTAACTAGGTTTAAAACTTACTTCGAAATTGTCTTGGACTGACCATATTAACAGCCTGAAGCTACTTGATACAAGCATGGGGTCTGCTTCTCAATATCATATAAATGACCTTTGAATATTACAGAATAAAGCTTTAAATGCAGTCAAAAATTTACCGTGGCTTACCCCCTCAAAAATTTTATATAACGATAGTATGTATATCGTAGTACCCAACCATAAACTCATAAAATATGAATATATAATGAAATTACTAGTTACAAAATAAAATATGGCCTTTTAAAATGCAATGTTGGTCTTATCACAAATTTCAGAAAGAACTACTCGCAGTAGTAACAAATTCCGCTGTCCAAATTACAAATTAAGCTCAACTCAAAATAGCATATTTTATAGCGTGGCATTATTTAATAATTTAGAAAACGCAAACAAAGCCCTTCCTATATCACAATTTAAATTTAAATTATGAAATAAATTGTATAAAGAATAAATATTAGAATATGATGCTCTACACCATTAGGTTTTGAGACTTATTAGCCGTTCCACTTCCAGCTCCTTGTTGTCGCCGTAAATTTGAAACATCAAAACAAATAAATAAGTTACGCTTAGTAGTCGAGATTAAAAATAATTAGAACGTTATATTATGTATATGTGCACAAATATTCATAATTAGAATATATTTTGTATTTGCATTTAAAATTTAATTAAATTAAATAATAATTATAATAATGTTTTCCAGTATAGAATTAATGTACTTCTTTTTGGAAAATAAATAAAATAAAAAAAAAAAAAAACTAATAAACGACAACTGAAAAGCGTTTGTGATCTGTACGTACGAAAACAAGGCACCACCCAGTGATGTGACACTGCTGTTAATATAATTTATTCCTCTATAATCAAAAACAATGGACAAATTCACCGTTCTGACGATGTTGGCAAATTATTCGTTACTAAATGTATCAGGGCCTTGAAGAATGTAGTAAATTTCATTGCAGGATCCTAGTACTCAAACCTACTGGTATATGAGACTGGAAA
Organism: Nephrotoma flavescens; assembly: GCA_932526605.1. Lineage (NCBI taxonomy): Eukaryota > Metazoa > Arthropoda > Insecta > Diptera > Tipulidae > Nephrotoma > Nephrotoma flavescens. The sequence goes on along the minus strand of OW052220.1, from coordinate 59,899,368 downwards.
CAGTTCTTTTTTCATGCTTAAAATAATTAAATCCAATTAAAAAAATTTAGGAGTTCAATCCTTAATTAAAATTTTTTCAAAACTTCAATATTTTACAAGTTTTGTGTTCGTATTCTACGGGATCAAATTAATTAATTATTTTTCACCACACAATCATATTATGATTTAACGTTCAAATACGTTAGAGGTTTTGGCAAATACTTATGAATCATAAAGCTATGTTAATCACGCTTGACATGATCAACTGAAAGCGGACAAGTTGTGCTTTGTAATTCATATTCCTGTGGCTGTAATATAGCTCCTTGGAGAACCTCAACTCAGTTTCTTACTAAGAAAAGCTTCTCATTGGAAAATAAATCGAAAATAACGACTACATAAAAGATTCTGATTCAGAATAGCTATTTTAAATTTAAAAGGTTTTAATTTAAATTGGTGCGGCTAGCACCATATACAGTTTAAGTTATATTTCTCGTCCAGAAGGTTTAGGCCCATTGTATTTTGAATTATAATAAAATATGTAAATAATTACAATACGCTACGGTGGGCAAACCAACTTAATTATCTGTAATTATCTGGAAATTATCTGTTGCAAGTCTCTAATAAGGTTTCAATTTTGATTTGTTACAGATATCCAGCTGGCGGTAATAAAATGGTAGTAGACGTTAGATCTATAAAAAAAAATTAAAATGAAAACTACCAACTAAACGGCACAGTGATTAAAGCATTGGCGTTTGGATCGGGAGGTACCGGGTAGAATCCTGATAGGGACAGGATACAAAAGGGACTATTCGTTATCTGGTTACGATATTTCACTTAAACCAGTGAAAAAATACTAGGTTTATATGTAAATATTTTGTCATAGTTAAAAAATTCGCTAAGTCAGTAAGCGCAATAGATATTTGTATATTTGATGTCAGTAGTAAATAATTTCCAAACGCAACCTTTTTTCTGTCATCTTTGGCATTTGTGAAGTAGACAGATGTACAATTTTAACGATGGATACTTATACGTTAGAAGAACGCATTAAAGTTATTCAAACTTATTATGACAATCATCGATCTTTAAAAAATTCGTATCGTAAAATTCGTGATTTTTTGGTGTAGATAATCGTCCAAATGAGTCAACAATTCAAAGTTAGTGAACAAATTTGTCGGCAGGCCAAAAAGTGGACGTTCTAGTGAGAACATTGCTGCTGTGGCCGAAAGTGTCGCGGATGAACGTTCAACATCGATCACGTCGTTCTCAGGAATTAGGCATTCATCTATCGACTGTTTGGCGAATTTTAGGTAAGGATCTGAACAAATAGACCTAGAGTATTGTTGTTTTCAACAGGATGCGCTACGAGTCATACAACACATGAAAACATCCAGCTATGGCGGTCTAAGTTTCCAGGTTATTTTCACGCAATACATAAACTGGCCATAAACTGGCTACCTAGATCATGCGATTTAACGCCATTAGATTTCTTTTTTTTTGGGTTTCTTGAAAAGTAAAGTTTATGTGAATTGCAACAACAATTGCAATTTGCACAGCTGAAAACCAACATTGGGATCGAAATTGATGAACTTAAAGCTGTTATGTGTGAGCGAGTTCTTAAAAATTTTGATTTTCGTATAGAATTCCGTAGACATGCTTGTGGTGGACGTGATACCATTTTTCACATATAATTGTTAAAAGCCATATTTTTACATAAAATAAAAAACATCAAAAAAATCTAAGTATTTTCATGTTTTATTTTAAAAAACATCTAGGCCTGCCTTTGAAAGACCCTTTAGTTTACAGCAAATTCAAAAGTTGTATACTGGAATTATAGGAGTTAGTGTACCTTTCGACCAAAGAATTCGTTGCTATTTTAGCCGGGGTCTTCACTATGCAAAATCGCTCAGATTTTCTATCATGAGACTAAATTTATGAATGTATGTTATACAAATTTTGAAACTCTCAGCAAAGGAGGCTATTTCACAAAAAAATTATCATGAAATTTTTAAGAAATGTCAGTGAAATTGTCAATGCTATACTGTTTTAACATATAAATCTATAAATTGGTTGACAATATTTACGGATTTTTTGACATTTGAGGAAATTGTTATGAGACTAAAATGCCCAGTTATGATATTTGTTTGATAATTATTTATCACTACATTGAAAAAAACATACACATACATAAAATATCATGAAAGAAAGTCTCAGCGATTTTGCCTAGTGAAGACCCCGTGTTAGCAAAGGGAAATTTGTGTTGCTTTGTTTGTGTGAGTATGTTGATTCGATATCCCTCTATAAGTATTAGAATCAGTTTGACGTTTCATACAATGTTTAAAAATTTCATGCAATTATATAATTTTTCAAAATGGATGAGTACTGCTCTGGCTATAATAATAGTTAAAGATGCTGCAGAATCTATACAAAAAGAAGGAACGTAAAACTCCTTAGATGGTGGGTACGAAATATCTTGACGGGTACGAAATATCGCAGAATCGAGAAGAACTTTCGGTGATCATAATTTATTAGACGAAATGCGATTAAATGATTTCTGAAATTTCTTCAATTACACAAGAATGTCACCAGCGTCATTTGACAAGCTTCTAAAATTTGTCAGCCAACTGATTCAGAAAAGTAACACAAATTACAGTGAATCCATCAACCCTTCCAGACTGACACTTACTATAAGGTTCATATTATAATTATAATAATTTGTTTTTCCTTAAATAGCCAAAGGTAGCTATCCTACGCATTTCGAGTAGGCAAAAGTACTGCATGTAACAGAATTATTGAAACAAGAAGCAATTTACCAGCGCCTTCATGATGTACTCCTGCCTCTTTCTACTCAACAAGATTGGTTGCGTCTATTGAAAAAGGGTTCAACTGCCTTTATTGGATCTCAGGGACGTCAGAGCGTCGGAGGAGTAATGAAAGATTCGAAAATTGGGGAAAGACTTGCTGCTAATACACTAAATGTGCCCTTTAATTGTGAGATTTTTGATGGTGACCCAATTTTTGCCATATTATTTATTGGGAGATAAACTTTTGGGTTAAAAATCAACTTAATAACCCCATTTTCCGGCAAATCATCTGGTAAACTGGATTATGAAAAGATAATATTTAATTACCCGCAATCATTAGCTAGAAGGGTGATAGAAAATGAATTTGGGATTGTTAGGACCAGTTTGGAAATATCGACAGACACTACTGATCGAATAGTTCACTAGGCATCTGTATGCCTACATAATTATTGCGTTGCGGAAGAGGAGGGTATACTTCATCACCAAAAGAAATATTGTCTAAATAATTTAGTCGACCAAGAAAATGTTGAAAACAACCAAATTCGATATGGTGACTGGAGGAGATTAGGCGGATTACCGTCTATTTAAAAACAAGAAAGATACAAGGAAAATATAAAAAAATAACAGAAATTACAAAATTATTTTTGAATTATATATTTTGAAACACTCCATTCATATAACTCATAAAATATACATAGTTGGTCTTGGTACTTCATTTTTTCGCAAAGTTGCCGTAAAAATATAACCACCTGATCACCAAAATGTTGTTTGCGAACTTATGTATATAACACGAGAGCTGTCATTCATGAGTGGAAGGATGTACCAATATAAAATTTCCTAATATAAAAAATAGCAACAAATTTTTGGGTCGAAACGTACACTACTTAATGGGGTTGATACTCGATCAACAATCACGCAAGCAATTGCTAGCCGAAATCCTGGCTATTGAATCAATTTTATCAAGAAAATTTGAATTTTAATTATGTTTTTTATAAAGTTGTTGTTTATTTTTAGTAAAACAACACAAAAATTTGCTGTTTATTTTTTGAAGCCGCAAAATTTACTGTGGAATTACAAAAAAAAACCAAATTTTTTTGGAAAACATAATCTAAAATTGAAATTTTCTTGATAAAATTGATTGGGTCAGTCAGGATTTTGACTAGCACATTGTTTGCTTGCTAGCCGAACGAGTATCTACTCCATATCTAGCTTCTGTTTTAGTTGAGTTAAAAAAACAATTGACAAAATATTAAATTTAATAAAAAATTTACATCTACGGTTCCAATTGGAAAACATGGTGGAGGCAGGATTCTTATTGGATTCAAATAGATTCCAATAGCCGTCATATTGAATTGTTTTACACCCCTATTATGGTTTTCGCCTCGCCGAACGATTCACGGTGAATCTTAAATCCGTGGGAGTTGCGTTTTCGTATTATGGTTTTCGCCTTTATTTTGGCGAGTGCACATCTAGTAATACTAGCCGAATAATAGTTTTTATAAGAATTTGTTTTGGATTTTGTGGTTTTTTGTCAATAATTGTGTTGTTGTAACCATATATTATTCAGATTTTGTGTTTATAAATTACGTTTTTTTTTTCAATTAATCTGAAATCAGTTAAAAATCATATTGTCTATAGTGTCGATCTATCTTTTTCTGATAAACCAGATGAAAATATTAACATGGCACGGATGCGAAAATATCGGGATTTTTCTCCATCTCTTCCGTTAATTACGAAAATTTGCTGGCATTTGGTGTTTTCTTCATGTTATAAAAATATAATTTCTTACACGTGAACCTCCATTGTTTGATTTTGAATGTGAAATGAAAACAGAAAACCAATTTTATGAGATTCGCCTACAAAAAGATGGCGAATCATTTTGACAGTTCAGCTCGTTTAGGTAAAAATCGTAATACCAACAATGTGAGTTGGATTCGCCGGGAATGTCAAATGCGAAAACCATAGTAGAATTTTGCAGAAGAGTCTTCTATCGGAGAGCAACAATGTACTACGCTAAATCAAGAAAACTGCCCCTAGCAAAAACAAAACCATAACGCTGGAAGTATTTTTTAAAACCAGTACCTCGGTGCCATCGCTTTATTATCTCTCTTTTAATCGGTTTTAGTACAGCTGTACAACCCTCAAATGCTGGACTATTGTATTAAATAATAATAATGCATAACATTTGCAAGTATTTATCCCTGATGGTGAACATTGCGTTTTTTTACATCGAAGACCGCAGTTTTAAAGTTATTTCTCAAAATTGGATCTTTTGTTAAATTATTGCTCTATCTAAGTACACTTTGCTACTAATGCGTTTTAAGTGCGTTTCATTGTTAAACATGCTAATTTAAAAATATCACATATATTTGAATGTCAATTGCAGACGAGGTCGTTTCGGAATAGGTATTTCCTAGAAGTAGAGTGACATTGGTTTGACAAAGAAGTTACGATTTCTTATCAAACCACTTGACCATTTAGTAACTAGTAATAATTCTTAACTCAGGCGTGATATAATTATTAAGTTTGTCAAAGTTTTACAAAGAAATGCTGATTGAAAAACGAAAAAAAAAACAATTACAAGGCTAATCACCACCAAACCCAAGCAAAATATGATTTTGAATACATTTATTGAACCGACTATTCAGTGAATAAAACAGGCTTCAATTTAAGCATTTGTGCATATTACAGGGTTACTGACACGAAGTGTTACCAACTTGCTGTCAAACCAGTGATGACAGCGTACAAAAGCATTTTAGTGGGAAATATTTAGAAAAAGTTATCTGCAATGGAATTCAAGCGTAATAGTGTGATTGCACTATATGTAGCTGGAAAACCACAGCCGCAGATTGTTAACCATAGTTAAAACATCTGCATGTGAACAAAATGTTTGTGTTTCGCACAATAATTCGAGTGGAAAGAGTTGTTACGCTTGCACGAAAGTGGTGATATGCCGAATTTGGTTTTCTCCGATGAGTCACCGTTCGTTATTGAGCAATATGTGAACAAGCAAAACGACCGGATTTACTAGCCCGGCCGTAATACTAAAAATTTGGACCAACGGATTGCCACACGAAACCAACGCCGCCGATGGTGATGATTTGGGCCGCCGTAACGGCCGAAAGCCGGTCACCGCTCGATTTTTTGAACCGTGGCGTCAAGATAAATGTTCAAATCTATCGGGATCACGTGTTGGAGGGAACGTTGAAGCCTTGAGCACAAAAACATTTCGGCCGCAGAGCCTGGACATTTCAACAGGACTCGGCGACGAGTCATAAAGCGCGCGTCAATCAAGATTAGCTGAGAAACAACGTTCCGCGGTTCATTTCCACTGCCCAATTGCTACCAAATTCACCGGATGCAAATCCGCTAGATTTCTCGGTTTGGGGTATTTTGATGAGCAAGGTTGGGACAAAAAAATACCAAAGTGTCGATCATCTCAAGCAAGCGCTTCGCCGGGAATGGGCAAAAATACCGTAGAACTACTTTTGCGCTCCATGTAATAGCTTTGTCGACTGTTTGAAGGCCATAATCGCGGCTAAGGGTGGCCAAATCGAAAACTGCTAAAAATTTAAATATTTGTGAACATTTTTTACTTTGATTCAATAAAATTTATCAAAAAATAAAAATTCTGTGGCGTTTTCTTTTGGTAACACTTCGTATCAGTCACGCTGTATTTTAGTATTTTATTATGGAATGCTTCTGCAGGATTAGCGCGGGTTTTGTGATTTTAAAAAAAATACGGCTGGCAATAAAATCCAGCTCCGCCATTCTCAAGGTAATGTAAAAACGAAAAATAACCCTAACGATTTCAGACAGTCAGGGAGAATGCAAATGCATATAGGGCAATTAAAATAACTGAGAATATGACAAATTAATTGATCTGTAATAGGAATTTGTAGTAGAATTTTTTTTTTGTGCAGCTCCACGATTTTTAATAAATAGCTGGTTCAAGATAGTATTTTCCTCAAATTTAACACTATTAAAGGGGTAGAAAATTTATCCCCTTCCGTATGGACTTAGTCTGTGACTCTAATTTTAGTATAACAAAAACCATAGCGAGATTTTACTCTAAACTAAATGCTAAAAAGATAAATCTTTTTACTTCTAATAAAAAATTAAATAAACAAACAAATTATTTGAATCGGTCTTGATGAAAAATCCGGGCCGAGAACCGGACTATTCATTTGAAGTTTGTCCTAAATTATCCTAAAAAAAGAAAAAAAATTGGACTTTTGTTAGGACAAATTTCAATATAATAAACAAAATAGTGAAGTTTGGTAGTTATGGTAGTTGGTGGTGGTAGTTATTTCGAATACGCCGATTAAACCATTGATTTAATCGTTTTTACGTACCAATGTAAAATCGAACTTGCTACAAATTATACAACAACAAATGTTCCGGGAAACAAACAGGAAGCGACCACAAAAATTAAATAAATTTTGGTGTAAAATTTTGTTTAAAAATATTTAATACTAATTAAATTAAGACAACTGGAGGTTTTAATCTAAAACTCCAGTTAAGAAATAAGACTCCATCTTAAGTATTTTCCCGGGAAATTTAGGGAACCGGACATGTAATTTATAGAAGATCTATGCAAATGTTGCTGTCCTAAACATCCTGAATTTCTAATTGGCAAAAATAACCGTATTTTTCTATTATTTAGAACCTCGAACTTTCTTCTCTATATAAACGCGAATTGAAGACGGTTGCGCCATCTTCTATGTCGGTATGTAAACATTGAATAACTTTAAAAAAAACAATTGATCTCTATATATCGTCCTTCCACAGTTAAAAACGGCACAACTGGATATTTTTGAAAAAGTGCCATTTTAATGTCAAACAGTTAAAAAATATGTTCGTAAACTATTTCGTAAATACAAAGGCATATTTCCATTTCGATAATTTACCGCCAGATTACGGATGTGTCGTTGTGTTATTGATGCGAGTTGATGATTTTGGTGAGTAACAAATATTTATTCTAGGTGCTTACTTCAAACTTAAGCGAATATTTCAAATTTTAGATCAAATATAGATCAATTATTGGTTGGCACACCTGTAAAACTGCATTTCATGTCCTGTACAGGAAGATAATCCTGTTTTAATCAATTGTAACGCAATTAAATCAAATGATCATTCCGGACAAGGCAAGTATCAAGAAAATATATATCCCGCATAGTTGAATTTTACGAATTTTATGAATTAAGATACGTTTTTTCATTTTAGACGCAGAAGTTTCTCAAATAGAGCCAAACATGTGGACCTACAAACTATAGAGTAGGAACCTCATCAGATGAAGATCCATTTTCTGGAGACCACAGTGATGACTATGTCCCACCTGCGGAAATTGGTTTTTCTGAAACAGACTCTGAGAATGACCGTTCAGATAAAAGTATGGCAAGCTGTAATAACAATGCTGACGACCCAATGGTTATTAGCATTCAGTCTTTTAAAAACTGTGAATGTTCTGCATTAAAAAAACTACAAAAAAAGAAAACAGAAAAATCCTGACGAGTGGAAAAATAACAAAACAAATTTTTTGAAAAATTCTGGCAAGAAACATCTATCAACACGTGGAAAAATAATAGAGTCAAGAAAAATGGGTCCACCATGTAAATGCAGACTTAGCTGTGCATCCAAACTGACAGAAACTGAAAGACAAACTCTGTTTCGAGAATATTGGGCATTAGCAAAAGCAACGGAGTTATTTAGCTACATGCATTGCCATTTTGCAGCTTCGGTGTAGAAGAGAAGAGCATAGAAGACAAAACTGTGCTTTTTTTCCAAACTAGACCAAGAAGTTTCCGATTCAGTATGCGAGCATATAAATTCTATACCTCGAATGGAGTCATTATGTGCGATTTAGCACGAGTGGAGAATTTATAAATGGTGGACTAACCATAGCAGAGATGCATCGAAATTATGAATCTATACGTAAGTCAGCATTGGATTTCACGTTCCTAAAAAGGATCAGTGCAACCAATGTGAAGCTTTTAAGAATAAATTAATATTAGAAGAAAGCTATAACAAATATCAAGAACAGAAAGAACTGAGTCGGCAAAACGAGGCAAAAGATATTGAAAGATGTAAGGAACCTGGTACGAATTAAGTGGTTGCCATTTATGATTTAGAGGCGGTAATGCCTGTACCAATAGAAAATTCTTCTGCATTTGTGTATCATTCAAAATTGAACTGTACGTATATTTTTTAAATTATGCATTTATCTTAACAGGTAATGGTTTATTTTCAGATCACAGATCCGAACTCTGAAATAACCAAATACTTTTTTTGGCATGAGGGTTTGGCACATAGAGGTGCAATCGAAATTGATTCGTGTGTTTACAAATACTTAAAAGAAATAGAACTGAATCATCCTAATTATGATTTAATTTTCTATTCTGATAATTGTTGCGGACAGCGAAAAAATCGGTTATGTTCCTTCCTTCAGTTTCGTAAGGGCTATGTATCTGCACACAGTCGATTAGTTAAATATAAAGAGCATAACCCACAAGTTTCTTATAAGAGGGCATAATAAAAATGAGGGAGAAGCGGCTCATTCTGTTATAGAGCAGAATATAAAAAATCAAGAAAATCAGGGCCGATATATGTTCCAGATCAGTACGTTTCGCTTATTAGTTCGGCAAAAAAAGGAGCGATTTCAAGTAACCGAATTAACATTTAGCGACTTCTACGACTTAAAATCTTTATCAGAAGAGACGAATTTCAATACTGGAAAAAATATAAACGGCGATCAAATAAAGACGTCCCTTATTAAGGAGGTGGAATTCAAACAAGAGAGTAATACTTACCGTTATAAACTTGGCTATGGCGAAGACTGGATTGTGGCTCCAATTAAACTTGGAAGACGTTCCAGTAATAATAATACTATTAATATTAGTAAAATTTTGCTATAACCTATTTATAAATCGAAGATCACAATTTTGGAAAGAAAAAAGGAGGATTTATTAAAAATGTTAAAGACCAACATAATTCCAAAGTATTATGAAAATTTCAATAATTTGAATTGAAACAGGAGCAGAGAGTGTGCTACTATTACAATAAATTGAATTAAACTAATTGTTTTAATTAAAAATTTCTTGCGATTTTCTAGAATAACAAAGGCACAATTGAGGAACATCTATGCATTATACCCCTCTAACAGAGTCATTCGCCAATTCTGTCAAAGAATTCAACTGAAGCGTTTATAGGCGGATAAATTAAGAAAACTAATAAATATATAAATTTTCAAAATTTTTAACTTTGAAATTTTGTAAAACTTTAAACCCGTTTTCCCAACATTTTGCATATTTACAATTATGCCGTTGTTACTCTGAACGGACGGTATGAGGTATTTTTATTCAATTTGGTTCTTTGCAATTTAATTGGACTGGTTTTTGAATACAACATCAATTAAGTGGCATCCCTTATTGGCCAAAGCAAAATGTGCCCTTTTTGCTGCGCATCTCGAGCGGTACAGCGATGATTTCGGCACAAATGTTTTCCTTGAGTTCATCACTGGTCTACGGCTTTCTGACGTACACTTTGCTTTTCTATTAACCCCACAAAAAGAAGTCCGGAGGGGTCAAATCTGAAGATCTGGATGACCAGTCAATGTCGCCTCTTTTTGTAATCAGACGACGCCCAGGGATTTTTCGTTGCAGAAGCTGAATTGTTTGATTTGCAGTGTGGCATGTCGTCTTGTTGAAACCAGTAATCGTCAAAACTTTTTTCACGCATTTGCGGGAAGACATAATGAGTTAACATCCGCCGATATCGATTTCCATTGATTGTTTCGAGTTCTGTCAAAAAATATGGCCTAATTATGGTTTTGGTGCAAACGCAGGCCCAAACAATCACGTTATCCATATGCGGCAATTTTGCTTATTAACGTCGTCAGCATGTGAAATGGGCCTCGTCGGTCATTAAAATTTGCTTCCAAAAATTAGGTCCAGTCTCAACTGAACGACTATTTTCAATGTACAGAATAAATTTTTTTTTTTTAAATTGTACTGAATTGACGTTTCAAAAACAGGTCTAATCAACTCCATCGTTTGACAAATGTCACAGTTATTCAATGTTTATAAACCGACATAAGATGGCGTAGCCCGTATTTTAACGGGAAATTTAGGAAAACCGTTCATACAATTTATAGAAGACCACTGGATAATTGTCCGTCCTAAAAGTTCGAGACATTTTACAAAAATACGTTATATCGAGACATTATACAAACACATTTTATGTTTTTGTTACTTTTATTATGAACAACAATTGCAAGAGTCGTAAAGAAAACACTGGAGGCGTTTCAATGGGATGTCCGACCTCAACCGCCGTATTAACCATGCATTGCTTCTTCCGACTACCCCATTAATTGGGTATTTTCTTGGAACGCATCAAAACACGAGAAAATTTTTCAACGCGGAATCCGTATGTTGCCTGATAGACAGGAAAAAAGTCGTAACTAACGATGGACAATACTTTGAATAAAATACATTATACCAATTTCTCTGAATAAAACTTCGAAGTTATAAAAAAAACCTTAAAACTGTTTTGCATCCCCAATAATAACATTCAGCCAACTTCGTTTCAAAGTGCGGTAATAAGATAAATTCGCCAGAGATAAAGTTTCGAAGAGGAAGATACTACCTTGCTGTTTGGCGAATAAGCAACCTTTCATCAAAGTTTAATGTATGATTGTCTGCAATACTAGATTATTCGAGACCCAATTGTTAGGATCTCGCTTACAGAAACGTTATATGGTTGTTTCAAGTATGCGTAATACGAGCACATGGACTGACGACGTTATTCTTATTTGTCTTCAATAAAATATATTGTAATAGATATCTTGTTAAAAGAAATATAATAATAATTATTCTCGAAGTTGTCGCAAATTACTTGACGGCGCTAGAGGTTATGGAGATTCAAACATTTTAATTAATACACAGAATTTAACAATATGCTAAGCCGGTTTATATTGTCTACAACTGTAGGATTAATGATTTTTGGTTTTCAAGGCTTTTAAAGAATTGTCTAAGGTATGGTTCAATAAATATTTACAAAATACAGTTATGTTGATCCTAAAATAAATTGAAAATTTTGCTCAAAATTAGCATACTGAAAATTAATTTTAAAAACATGTTTATTCCTCATATGGAATAGGTTTCATTATTTTGATCCTTCAGAGGAGACTAAAGATAGTGGGACCTCTACCAAAGAACATGGTAATTTCATTCACGAACATATCTAAAAATAGAGAGTATTTGTAAATAAAACTGTTGTTACACATACATTAATATTGAGTTTTATTAGTAAGCTTTAACCCTAATAAATTCAGAATGCCAAAAATTCGCAATCAATAGTTTTACATCATAGTAAAATTTAAATTAGACTGTTTTTATTACATGTAGACGGTATCTTAGTTGTGTGTGTGTGTGTTGTTTTATTACATATTCAAATTGTGTGGGTGTGTAAGCATTGTTCGATGTAACAATAAGGTGAAGTTCCCCCCTCCCTTCAAAAAAATAGGCCCCAAAAACCAACTAAAATATTGTGACTATCCATAAAATTAGGGCGTTAAATACGAAAGAGACAAATAGGAATATTAATTTTAACCAACATCATTACATTTCATCATCCATTACAAAAAATGCCGGTTATACATAATTCATAAAATTGCAATCAATATTTAGTAACAAGTGCCGGGTTATTTGTTTAGACAATAATATTGCGCTATTTTGCACTAACTATTTATAATCTAATTTGGGCAATACTAATCCGAAACAAAATGTATTCATTTCTGTACATTAAACAAAAAAATAATTCTTGTAATAAAGCAATAACATAAAATAAAACATAAGAAAATTGAATCAAGGTTATTTAAGTAAATAAAATCGATAGTCCGAAAATACACTCATGTAATGCGGCAGGCACACGGTTTCTTGATAAAAAGGCAGAACGAAATTTTCGGGTATCTGATCTAAAATCAGAAAAGAAGCAACAAAAAAAATGTTTCTATATATTTTAATTTTAATCTAATCAATAATAGTTAATATTTTTTGTCACGTGTATCCCAACCTCAAATATTTAATTTCACCCTGTTGTAAAACAAATGAAAAAAAAAAAAAAATGTGCGTGTAAATTATTTATGTATTTGTATGTATACACCAAAAAGGCACACCACCACATATATTAAAATTTGTTTTATTAATAACAATATATTAGAAAAAATAAAAAAATTCGCAAACATTTTTATTTTTATTATTGTATTAGTTTAATTATTTTACATCGGACTTAAATATATATATACACAGATGTATTTGTGTGTAAAATTGTCTTGCGCGATTATGCATAGAAGATTATTAACATGAATGATAAAATTTGTTTTGTTATTGTTTTTGTAATTAATACTTGAAAATGTATAATCCATAATTAACGAACTAACTGAATCAATACACAAAATTTTTTAATACATTTGCCATTTTTCGCAAAAAAAAAAAAAACATACATAAAAATTATATTTTGCACTTGCGAAAAAATTCTACACAATACAGACACTCATCGAAGATTTTTGTATAAACACTTTAATATAATAAAATAACATATAAAATACATCGCCATGATGATTGAGAAGAAGCCAAATATTAAATTGTTTAGTGTAGGTAAAGGTTCTTTCTGGTTCTAAATTTTGTGCAAAAAATTAACACGTTGCTACCATCAAGGTCATATGCAATCAAATTTTACTATTAAAACACTTTCAATTTAATTTGTATATGGTCACACTTGATATATAAACACTTTATAAATTAAATTCATTTGTTTTTGTTTAGTTCAATTGAATAAAAAAAATAATATTTTGTAAAAAACTCACCTTTTGCAAAAATTTTGCCATCACAACTTCGGTCGACCCCTAAGTTTACAATACTTTTTTTATATTTTCTTTTTTGTTTTTCTTGTATTTTGTTTTATTTTGCTTTTTCAACCAACCAAATTTTAGCTTTTTCGACAAGTACCGTTCGTATAAGAAAATACATATATAAAAAATATATAATTTGGCTCTCTTTTACATTTTGCGAATTATATCAAGCCAGTCGTAGTACATATTTGCTGTTTTCATTCATATGTGTAGAGTTTCTTATTTAGAAATGTCAAAGTTTTGTGTAGAGAAATTTAAATTGGTAAAGTCGCGCGAATAAAATCGTTTTAAAAATTAGCGGATTATAATTTGTTTTAATTTAATTTTTGTTATTGTTTTTTTATTTCATTTCATGAATAATAATGAGAAATCTCTCTAAGGTGTTAAATTAGATGTCACGAAAAATATCATAATATGAGTGTTGTTGGTGTTTAATGTACATACAAATGTGATTGGTTTTGTATACTTTTAATTTAAATATAAATTGGATGATAATAATAAGATTTTAACTGTGATCTTATTATTATGTTTCAAAATTAAATATACTTAAAGATAATTTTTCTATTTCCTTAGGATATTGCCGACACCCGATTTTTGGGATAGACGAGAAAGGTGGAATACGCGGTATAAGTTCTATGGCGCAAAGCTAAACCTGGATTAACCATTAAGCAATAAGAAGAACATGCACAACGGACATTTTTTCACTGTTGATTAGTCAGTTTAATCCATGTTCAGCAGGCCTTATTTCCAAATTCGGAAATTCTGGCAAAGGAAATCCTTCATATATGTCGAAAACTATCTGTGAGGAACTAATTCAAGTAATGTCTCAAAAACTTCATGCCGTCATTGTTATCGAAATAAGCGGCTCCGGTCATTTCAGTATGTCGCTTGATTCAATACCAGATGTACTTAGGCTTAAAGATGGGTAACTTCTAGAATGATTTTTAACGTTTCTGGAAATTAAAAGCCATACGGGCGAGGAAATGGCCAACCAGGTGTTACATTATTTAAGGAAAATTTGTAAATTAAACTTTGGAAAACGTAGGAGTCAATCTTACGTTAAGGTTACTAACATGTCCGATCATTATAAGAGGATGCAGCCAAATATTCTAGAATCTTACAAGTTCGATTTATATGTGCCCTGTGGAGTCCATTCAATGAATAGGCCGAAGCGCTGTCGACTGCTGTCAAGAGGCAGTGAACATTTTATCTATAGTGCAGTTGCTCTATACCTTTTTTTCGGCCTCAACTATAGCCGGTGAGGGATCCTTAAATATTATATATTGGTGATAAACGCGGCTTAAAATCCCTTTCCAATACCAGGGGAGGTGGTGGATAATGAACGGCCTATCGATAAGTAGGTTAGCGGTGAATTAAATAAGCCGTCCCCAACCGCAGCTCTGCTGGGAAGAGAGTTTCAGAGAATGGAGGAGTGGTTAACCTCTGTTCACCAAATCCTAAGTGCCTAGGATACCCAGTAGGGACAGGCGAACTGATGGCGCAATAAAACCATCGACCACAACCACGGTGAACTGATCGTCACGTCTCCCTGTGCTCCCGGACCTCCAAGTAGTGAGTGGGGAACACTATAAACGGTAATCCCATGAATGAAGTGGGTCCCATTTGTTTAGGATATCCATATGAATGGGTGAATGAGTGAGTGAATGTGAAAGGAGGACGGGGGCGTGGGGGCGGGTTGCTCTGTGAGCCAATGGGCTGGATTAAGGTGTTACGCGACCCGTGCTGATGATCGGTTAGACTGGGGGCCCATTTTTAGCGAACTTCAGTTGTATTTAGCCTTGCCTGCGTACACGGATCTCTGCGCAGGACGACCTATACTTCTCCGATACTCGTGGGAGAAACATGGAAAATAAAAAAGAAAAGAAAAATAAAGGGGCCGGCACCCTTCAAAAACCGGAAGAAGGGAGCATCTTTAACCGTGAAGGTGGGACTCCATCATCAGAGGCAAGGTTAAGCGACACCTTGGCGTCAAAGCCAGGTGGAAGCAGAACCGCCAAAGGAAATGTGGGGGGATTGAGGTAGATCCCGTCGGCGAAGCGTCGATACAGGGAGAGACGGTCGGCGTTCAAAATTCTAGAAAAACTGGCTGCGACCCCTGAGGGGCAGGTTACAGTAGAACAGCGAGAATCTGTGGCACGAGCTAAAAAAACTGTCGGCTGTGATAGCTCGGAAAAGGAAATATGGGGAGATTGAGGTAGATCCCGTCGGCGAAGCGTCGATACAGGGAGAGACGGTCGGCGTTCAAAATTCTAGAAAAACTGGCTGCGACCCCTGAGGGGCAGGTTACAGTAGAACAGCGAGAATCTGTGGCACGAGCTAAAAAACTGTCGGCTGTGATAACTCGGAAAAGGCTCTTGTGTCTAAAAGACAGATAGGTCCCAAGATGAGCTGGAAACGGGCGACAGCAAGGGAGCCAAGGTCCAAGCAAACAAGACGTCGGGTGCTCCTAGGGATCAAAAACTGAAGTTCATTGACAGAAGTCAGGAAGATGGGAGCATCACGTCAGAGAAGTGGAGGATAGTGTGTAATGCACTAAACTCCATTTTTCTACGGATCCTGAGAGAAAATTCGGGATCCTCCCCCATTCCTGCAGAGATGCGGGATGGTACCAAGGGCGCGTTAAGTTGACTGCGTGCTCGGGGCGCGAGGCTTGAGGCAGTCTGCAGGAAAGAAATCCCGAGCAGGCTGAGGGCACATGTATGGCTGCCAACAGAGAGGTCCCTGGACCCTAGAAGAATTACATTGCGTGGTTGATATTTTCACAAAACCATGCAATCTCTCATCTAATGCTGCATGCCCCCTAATAAAGCCGAGGGCAAGCAGAAACCGATATGGTGGACCAAGGAGTTGGGAACCTATCGGAGAATGTGTAGAACAGTTTTTAATAAAGCTAAGAACATAAGGGAGGTTCAAGATTGGGACTCCTATAAGGAGGACCTAAGAAAGTACAAAAAAGAATTGAGGAAGGCACAAAGGGAGTCTTGGAGTCTCTTCTGTTGTAGGATAGAGGAGGTCTCTGAGACTTCTCGCCTTAAGAAAATTCTAGCTACTAACCCAACCAATCCTAGTTATTTAATTAGACCGGACGGGTCATGGACAGCTTCAAGTGCGGAATTATTGGAACTCCTCATCGGGACCGTTTTCCCGGGAAGCTTTGATGACTCGATGGAGCCGGGAGTAACACCTTCAATAGAGATGGAGGGAATCGTGAATAGGGAGCGAATCCGGTGGGCGCTGAATGGTTTTAAGCCTTATAAATCAGTGGGCTCGGATCGGATTATACCAGCAGAAATCCAAAAGAACTTGGCGGTCATCCTCCCCTGGCTGAAGCAGATCTTCAGGAGATGCCTGAAACTAGTCTATATTCCTGGGAAATGGACGGAGGTCCGAGAGGTCTTTATGAAAAAGCTCACATGCCTATCCAAAGGACCTGAGGCCTATAACTCTATCACCCTTTCTGTTGAAAACCTTGGAAAGGTTGGTAGATATAGGAATTCGATCGAAAATTGAGCCCAGGAGTTGGGCAATGTCGCAGCATGCGTAATGTAAGGGGAAGTGGGTAGACACAGCTCTACACGATCTGGTACGCATGATTGAGAAGTCAATTTACTCGCAAGGATTGGCGAGGGAAGGATTGTCATTTTTGAACGTGGACTACCCCATAAGTAGGTTGATAAATCAGATGCTGGTAAGCAGGATTATTACCTCGAAACTGGGGGAGGCCACCATTAGAAGGCGGGTGGTTAGAGGAAAGCCGCAAGGAGGCGTAATGTCCCCTTTTCTTTGGAGTGTTGTGATGAATAGATTGCTCTTGGCCTGGAGAGAGAGGGGATAGGGGTTGTAGCTTATGCGGATGATGTAACGATAGCTGTCTCAGGCAAATATCTGGACACGATTAGGGATGTTATACAGAATGCACTCCTGATCGTTACGAAATGGGCCAGCAAATGTGGAGTAGGGATTAGGGAATCCAAGTCGGTTCTACCCGACTTCGTGTAGTTGGGCAATTACTCACCCCCAGAGACACCCAAAACCATCGGGCATTGCCGCAAACAACTGAAACCGACAACCCTCCTATGCATCTGAACGAAAATGGAAAAAACATAAACGTATGTACTACGGAATCCAATTACCCGACTAGGGAGTCTAATTACCCGAATTTCGGGTACCCGACTTTCGGCTCCGTTTTTTTACCATTACCCCACCGGTTTCTACAAACATACGTTTCTATTTTTTTCCATTTTCGTTAAGATGCATAGGAGGGTTGTCGGTTTCGGTTGTTTGCAGCATTTCCCGAAGGTTTCGGGTGTCTCTGGGGGGTAAGTAATTGCCCAACTACACGAATTCGGGTAGAACCGACTTGGATTCCCTAGTAGGAATCAACCCTTCCAAGACAGAGCTGGTACTATTTACTAAGAAATATAAAATTCCAGAAGTTAGCCCTTCTACCGTGAACGGCATTAGACTAGCTTTTGCTGACAGAGCAAGATTTTTGGGCATAATCTTGGACAGTAAGCTCAGCTAGAAGCCTAACATTGTAGAAAGGGTGAATAAGGCTAACGTAGCTATTTACTCGTGTAGGAACGCCATAGGTAAGAGATGGGGTTTGAAACCAGAGCTGGTACACTGGATGTATACCGCAGTGGTAAGACCTATGCTGATGTACGGGGTAGGCGTGTGGTGGACCTTCTGGAGAAGGTAACATATAGGAAGATGATGGAGAAGATGCAAAGAACGGCCTGGATGATAATAAGCGGGGGGCTTAGGTCAACACCTACACGCGCTTTAGAGGTTATGTTCCACCTTATTCCAATCGAATTTTTTGGTAAGCAGATGGCAGCCAATGTGGCTACGAGACTCTCAGCTGTCTCTCTGTGGAAGTGTCTTCAGGCGGGACACTCGACGATAGTTGGATCGCTTGGCGCTCAGTAAAAAGGCAATCGCCTTGACAAACGAGAGGTGCACCAACACCCTCACGCGCAGGGTAGCAAAACAGGTTTGGCAAAAACTGGACCTGCGGCGCTCCAAAGCAATAGTATCCCTGGGAAAACGAGAGGTAGCATTAGTTGCAGGGAAACTGACAGAACACTGCCTTTTTGGGGAACATGCGAGAAGGCTGGGTCTACAGACGAATGACATTTGACGGCAGAAGTTGTTTGGACGAAGAGGAGGAAGAAACGTTAGATCACTTTCTATAATCGTGTCCGGCACTATCACGCAGAAGACATAAATATTTAGGTGTGTACGGTATGGACAGCCTTTCGGAACTCGAGGGCTGTGGAGTGCGAGATATTTTACGCTACATAAGTAGCTCTGGATGGTTTCAGCGGGGGTAAAGGGGAGATAGGATCCTGTGGTATCACAATGGGCCACTATTGGCCTAAGTGTGCGATAGCAGCCACTCTAACCTAACCTAACCTAGCCTACCAGTTATTGATAGTTGTCGCTAATGGCCATAAACGAAAATGTGCTTCACTTTAAGTTCTAAAACTCAGTTCAGATTTAGCAATCACTAATAACAAATACTGTGGAGATTGAAATTTTTTAATTTATTTGACAATTTTTAATTATCTATCAGACAAAAATTTCATTATGCCATCTATGAATGATTGGAGTAAACTAACTATCAATTTTCTTCATCGGAAATTTAGACGAGCAAATGTTTGTGTTAAAACCATAATTAAGAATTCACAGTGCCGTCTCTATAAAAATGGTAATAAAAATTTGAACCATATTATATTTTGCTGACATCTGCTGAAATTTGTGCAAAGTAAAAAAATATGAAGACTGAACTGATATGCATTTCGATGCAAATGTCTAGCCAAATATTTGCAATTTGAAGTTTGTTCATTTACTAACCGTGCACTATAAGAATATGGTCGGGTAAAGCATGTACTCGCTATATAGACACGTCAGGGATTTTTAAATTTGTGTTTCTTTATACCCAATGTGAATTTATTTTGGTGCTCGGAGCAATTGATTAGCGCGGGTTCAAAATTTTCCCGTAGCGTGGTGCGAATTACTATATACCTCTACAGTTCGGGACCAATCGGGATAATTATTTCAACTTAAAGCAACAAATGTAGTACAAATGAAATTTTAAGTCCGCTAGTTATCCCATTTATTCTGTACTTTTGCTTTCAACCCTGTTGCTTGTAAATCGACAATTTTTTTCGTAATTGTACGATCACAGTCGTTGAATTGGATGGTATATGCTCGTTTGCGCATATGGATGTGAGTAAGCCTGGCAGTCCAGGTTACCAACTCAGTAATACCAATGAGGAGGTACAAATTACGATATATCGATACACATACGCTGAGTGTACATGTTGATTTGTACTAAACTAACTGGTTGGGAATCGTGATGCAATTATGAATATGTTTCATCACACTAACACCCTCATATTTTTATCACGATATTTGAACTTGCATATTGGCAAGATTTCGTAAACACTGTAATTGGAAACTGTATGTGACAGTTAACAGATGAATGACAAATAAAAATAAAATATCAAAATTGTACACTGTTATGGTCGATAAACATTTTCTCTCCCCGCGATAAATATGTCTATTTGATAAGAGATGGCGCGAAAAGCAAATAATTCCATTTTTTATATAGATGTCTCTAATTAGTAGAGATTTTAAATATATTTCAAAGCTGTAATTTAAAATACTGTTGGAAAAGTTAAAATTTGTTTTAAGTTCATGAATTTTAACGTATTTTAATAGTGCGCAACTTACTTTATTATAGCTCCACTTAGTTTAGGTCAGTGTATGAGTCGATCCATCTACTAACGAATAATGTAACATATGTGAATATTATCTAAATATAAACTTTAGGATCAGCAACTTTAACAGACCGGTTAACTCAAAATAAAGAGAAATTGAGTTTCTAATGTCATTTCCTGGGATGGTAGACGTTGTCTACATTCTCAACGCAATAAATTACATGTCGACCGCGTAGATTATATTGCGTAATCTACCTTGCCCTTGAAAATAATGAGGTTGTATAATGAAAATCTAAAAGTTTCTGACTAACGATACAATACCAGATTGATTTTGAAATATGAACGATAAAAAACGTTCATATTTTGATTGTAATGAGGAAGTTGTGTAATACTAAGTCAAGTTAGGATTGTAACACAGCTGCACAGGCTTGCACTAAATTATGATATTATTGAAATTTTATCGATTTCATCAAACTACTCAGCAGTCAGATCAATTATAATGTATAGTTGTGACAACATATCCATTCTAATTTATACAATACAAATTATTTGTATAAACATATGTACTACAAGTACATATATGCATATTATTTATGAATATTTTCCAAAATGTAAATAAAATTTGTCTTGTGTATTCCAATTTCATAGAAATTTCAAGTTATAACTCTCGTATTCCATTATAAAAATTTTGAAAATATAAAAACCTAATCAAAATCGAAAAAAATATAAATTCAAAAACAAATAAAATTATTATCGTAATGACAATATCGAAAATTCTTCCCATTTCTTCGTCATCTTCATCTTAAAATAATACGAGTAACATTATTATGTGTTTATTACTCGAACGTAGAAATTTTAAATAAAATCTGGAATTAGAATATTATTATTTTTGCATGTTGGTTGTACGTTATAATTATGTGCTAAAATCTATTTGTAATCAATTCCGATAATTTGTTTATTTTTGGGTGATAACGACACATTGATAATTACTATTTCCGTTTCCAGTGTACACACTGTGTACTCGTATATCGAGAGCAGTTCTTCGGTATCGAAAAAATAAAATTTTGTGATAATTAAATTTGTAATTTTATTTGTGGCTCATTTAAAAATTTAATTAAAAACACGAATCGTATAATTTGATGTAGTAAATTAGAAATTAGAATATTTATTTATTTCGAAAAATATTTGGTCGGCCACGGGAATTTTTTTCTAATAGGCAGGGGATTATCTATTGCTTTGCAGTATTTACCTAAAAATTATATTGTCTAACCAGCCGTTAATTATTTATTTAACATTTAGTATCGTGGGGACGCGGAAATACCATTCAAAATCACTTAGATTTATATGCTCTTCACTAGCAAATGTTTGGTTTGTTGATAAAGCATATACTAGCCATTTCAGGCTATTTGATATTCTAATTTTTAGAGATCATTTCGATAACTCATGATTCACTAGACACTATATGATATTTTCTGAGCCGCAAAGTTTACGGTGCAGTAATCAGATGAAAAATTACTAAAAATATTCAAAATAAAATTCACCAGCCTAAATTTATTGAATTCAAACAAAACCTCAGCACGCTCGATCAAATTTAGATCACGATTATGCTGTGTGCCTCAGACTAAATTATGAACTAAACTAAATTGTTCAGTAATTCACAATAAACATTCATAGGTGGCAGTAACATCAACAAAACAAGCTGTGCTTGACTATTATGCTTGAAATATTAAATTAGTTCATAATTTAGCCGAAAAAATCGGCTTGCTCAACAAGCTTAACAATATGCCAAATCTCAGGGAATTATGGCTAATTAGTTTGGGCATAAATAGCAGCAAAGTCTTGGATCACAATAAGGTAGGAAAAATTCGTTATTTTTGAATAATTTTTATTTCAAATAAACAATTATGGACTCACAATGAAGCTTTGACGGCATATTTCAACAAAAAAACAACAGTTAGTTAACATAAAATCATTACTGTAATTATTATATATTCTGTGGTATAACTCGATGGTAATGACAGGTTATTTTTATTTTTTGTCAAAATTCAATTTCGTACTAAAGCTGTTTTCCAAACACCGACTTATTTGTGGACACCGACTTATTCAAATAAGTCACTTCGCGAGGAGAATTACAACGCATCCCCAATAGAATTCCTTGTGATTTTTTCTTCACAGCAAATGTCTCCAAAATTGTGACTTGACTAAATGTAATACACTCATTCCTCGATTTACACGGTAGATACGTTCCACGGATAATCGTATAAATCGGCGTCGCGTAAAATGAGCAACAAAGGATTCATATTAAACGGGTAGATTAAGTTCCAATACGCACTTAGAACCATGTAAATTGAGTTAAAGAACCTAAGGCAAATACATACGCCTAAATGTGTTCTCCCGAACTATGCAAAACACAGAAACTTGATTTGATTATTAAGGCCCTTTTCGAATTACCGACTTATTTGTGGACACCGACTTATTCAAATAAGTCACTTCGTGAGGAGACTTATTTGAATAAGTATGTCTACACAGCAATATCTCCAAAAATGTGTCTTGGCTAAATGTAATACATGCAGTTTTTTTTTTCAAATCTAGTACCAACGACCAATATGTCAAGAAATTTTTTTCTTCCATATAATAGAAATTGCGTTTTGTTTTTTTGTTATTACGTCACAAATAAGTCGGTACAATGAATTGATACAAATTGACTGACTTATTCAAGATGGCGTCAAATAAGTCAATAAGTCTGAAATAAGTCGGTAATTGGAAAAGGGCCTAAGAAAGACAAAAATACGCTAGAAAAGTCTAAATTTGATTCACAGATTCACAATTAGAAACACGGTAGGTGGCGCTGCGATCAGGTTGTGTATGAATTTTTTAATTTTTCCACTAAAATTTCACCACCCCCAAATATTTTTTGGGAAAATACACCGGAAAAGTCTGAAAATTCGGGAAAATGAAAAATGATGTTTTTCAGTTGAAAACGGCTGAACCGATTTGGCTCAGTTTTATTTTGTTGTGTTTGCATTTGCCAGAAGTTGGTTCTTATGAAAGAAAATTTTGCGAAAATTCACCGGAAAAGTCTAGAAAATTCGAAAAATGATGTTCTACAGTTGAGAACGGCTGAACCGATTTGGCTCAATATTTTTTTGTTGTATTCGCAATTGCCAGAAGATGGTTCTTGCGAAAGTAAATTTTGGGAAAATTCAACGGAAAAGTCGGAAAATTCGGAAAATCGAAAAATGATTTTTTTCGATTTGTCTCAATCTTTTTTGTTGTGTTTGCATTTGCTAGGAGATGGTTCTTATGAAAGAAAATTTTGGAAAAATTCACCGGAAAAATGGGAAAATTCGGAAAATAGAAAAATGATGTTTTTCAGTTGAGAACGGCTGAACTGATTTGGCTCAATCTTTTTTTGTTGTGTTTGCAATTGCCAGGAACTTGTTCTTACGAAATTTTTTTTGGGAAAATCTACCAGAAAAGTCGGAAAATTCGGAAAAACGAAAAATGATGTTTTTCAGTTAGAATGGCTAAACCGATATGGCTCCATCTTTTTTGCTGTATCCGCAATTTCCAGAAGATGGTTCCTACGAAAGAAAATTTTGAGAAAATTTGGAAAGTCAAAAAATGATGTTTTTTAGTTGAGAACGGCTGAACTGAATTGGCTCAATATTTTTTGTTGGATTCGCAATTGCCAGGAGATGGTTCTTACGAAATAAAATTTTGGGAAAATCTACTGGAAAAATCGGAAAGCTCGGAAATTCGAAAAATGATGTTTTTTCACTTCAAACGGCTGAACCGATTTGGCTTAATCTTTTTTTGTTGTATTCGCAATTGCCAAAAGATGGTTCTTACTGGCGTCAAATAAGTCAATAAGTCTGAAATAAGTCGGTAATTGGAAAAGGGCCTAAGAAAGACAAAAATACGCTAGAAAAGTCTAAATTTGATTCACAGATTCACAATTAGAAACACGGTAGGTGGCGCTGCGATCAGGTTGTGTATGAATTTTTTAATTTTTCCACTAAAATTTCACCACCCCCAAATATTTTTTGGGAAAATACACCGGAAAAGTCTGAAAATTCGGAAAAATGAAAAATGATGTTTTTCAGTTGAAAACGGCTGAACCGATTTGGCTCAGTTTTATTTTGTTGTGTTTGCATTTGCCAGAAGTTGGTTCTTATGAAAGAAAATTTTGCGAAAATTCACCGGAAAAGTCTAGAAAATTCGAAAAATGATGTTCTACAGTTGAGAACGGCTGAACCGATTTGGCTCAATATTTTTTTGTTGTATTCGCAATTGCCAGAAGATGGTTCTTGCGAAAGTAAATTTTGGGAAAATTCAACGGAAAAGTCGGAAAATTCGGAAAATCGAAAAATGATTTTTTTCGATTTGTCTCAATCTTTTTTGTTGTGTTTGCATTTGCTAGGAGATGGTTCTTATGAAAGAAAATTTTGGAAAAATTCACCGGAAAAATGGGAAAATTCGGAAAATAGAAAAATGATGTTTTTCAGTTGAGAACGGCTGAACTGATTTGGCTCAATCTTTTTTTGTTGTGTTTGCAATTGCCAGGAACTTGTTCTTACGAATTTTTTTTTGGGAAAATCTACCGGAAAAGTCGGAAAATTCGGAAAAACGAAAAATGATGTTTTTCAGTTAGAACGGCTAAACCGATATGGCTCCATCTTTTTTGCTGTATCCGCAATTTCCAGAAGATGGTTCCTACGAAAGAAAATTTTGAGAAAATTTGGAAAGTCAAAAAATGATGTTTTTTAGTTGAGAACGGCTGAACCGAATTGGCTCAATATTTTTTGTTGGATTCGCAATTGCCAGGAGATGGTTCTTACGAAATAAAATTTTGGGAAAATCTACTGGAAAAATCGGAAAGCTCGGAAATTCGAAAAATGATGTTTTTCACTTCAAACGGCTGAACCGATTTGGCTCAATCTTTTTTGTTGTATTCGCAATTGCCAGGAAATGGTTCTTACGAAATAAAATTTTACGAAAATTCAACGGAAAAGTCGGAAAATTGAAAAATGATGTTGTTCAGTTGAGAACGGCTAAAACGATTTGGCTCAATCTTATTTTGTTGGGTTCGCAATTGCCACGAGATTGTTCTGTCGAAAGAAAATTTTGGGAAAATCCATCGGAAAAGTCGAAAAATTTGGAAAATCGAAAAATGATGTTGAGTATGAAATTTTCAAATCAAAATGGCGATGATTTGATTAATCATAATATAGGACCTGAAATCGCCCATTATCATTTTCGATTGTGCAAACGTGTTATTTTTCTTGCTCCAATAAATTGGAAATTCGAGTATTAATTCATTGTTTTATGATATTTGAATTGTGTGTATTGCAGCCATAAATGGTACCATTATTACAGTCATATATGAAGTTTGGTGTGATTTTTACCATTTCGATAGTTTTTTCCAGAAATTTATTACTGAGTGGCAAGTGCGATTATCAAATGGGATTGCCGGATTGAGATTGATTCGATCGGTAAGTTCATTTTTGTGGATTAATGATTTCAAAGTAAATGAGTCAAATGAATCATTGTAATTTTTAGGAATTGATTTTTGATTAAAATGTCGGCTATCAGACAATCGAACCTGTGACGATTAACGGAATAAATCTGAAATTTCCGTGTTTATGTCGTGGTCAGTTGTACGTCGCGTGCTCGAGAGTTGGCAAACCATCATCGTTGCTCATTTACGCGCCGGACAAAAAACCGAAAAATATTGTTTACCACAATGCATTGTACAGATTTACGTCTGGATTCGATTTTATTTCACTCGAAGAAAATACATTGAATTCTTTTGAATTCCAACTGACTCAAATTCATTCCCACACTGAGAGAAAAACTCCTTTTCAACACATTAGTGTTGAATTCGATGAAAAAGAGAATGGAATGGTCCACTAAACTCAATTACCTATTGAGAATCGAGTTTGATTTTTTCTCTCATCAAAATCAATTATCGTGAAAGACAAATTATTTGCTCGGAACAAAGTAATTCGCAACAAAGAGATTCGCTGTGTCAGCTAGTATGAAATAAAATGTAAATTATGTTTAAAGGAAAGTGATTTGTATTTTGGTAAAAACATCCTTATTTTAATTTAGAAATCAGAAAAAATCATGAAAAAACTAAGTGAAAATTTGGTTGTTGTTGTTGAGTTTTGAACACTTGTGTGAGTCAGGGCTGTATTCTTTTATTTTAATTTAATAAAACGGAGTTTATTTCATGTACTACGTGCTTTGCTTCTCATAATTTATTTTTATTTTGGAATACTATAAGTACAATTCCCGAAAATAAAATCATTTAATGTACTGTATTGGAGGAATAAAAATAATTTTGAATTAGTGTAGTTTTTAATTTCAACTTCCTAACTTCATTGCATTCTATCGAATAAATTCTAAATACGGCCCTCTTGATTTATATGCTTTCTCTTTCACCCTCCGAATTTGATTCACTTGACAGCTGCTTACATTCATTCTATATTTCTAAGCTTTATATGTATAATTCTTCTGAACGTGTGTATGTCGCTGAGCTCCTCCTAAACGGCTGGACCGATTTTGATGAATTGTTATTGATTATTGTGTGTTTGAGTGGGTCCCTGGTTGGTTTAGGTTCACAATCTTACCCGGTAAGTGGTGCTGCGATCGGGTTCTAGGAAATTGTTTTTTTAATTATGGGTTCTAGGAAATGAAATTGCCAGTCAATTTTTGCAACGTGGCAACCAAGAAAGATGCTTTGATTGGAAGCATGTTCACAGATTTGCGCGCCAATTACATTAATCCTGCTTGGCTACGTGAACGAGCTATTTTGGACGCCCAAAATATTCTTTAACAAAGCAGCCGACTATCCCGTTCAATTCTTGAATTCACTGGATTTACCGGAAATGCCACCACACAACTTGTGATTAAACATTGGTTTACCAATATTTTGCTTCGGTAAAGCTATGCAATGGCACGCTACTCTTCGGTGTACATATGGGTCAGCGGATCCACAGCACCCATTTTCATGAGTCACCACATCCCCAGTCGCCTGGATGCGTTATGAGCTCCCGGACCAACTGATACCACGCAGTCTTCTCCATAAAGCCATTGAAAAACACAGCTGTCAGACATTTACACAATACAACAACAGCAATATTCTTCCATTCTCACGAAAAGTACCGCCTCTTTCGCCAAATGTGCCAATGGCAAGCAACAAATATCATCTGACCATGACACGAGAATTGAACGGCGCAGGATAACGAGAAATTGCACTCATTTTTTGTTTTTGGTTTGGGCGCAAATCACACAATGACGAAAGGAAAAGATTGAAACGTCAAACTCAATGTCAACTGTCAATTATTATCGAAAATTCGATTGAAATAAAAAAAAATCACATTACGTAAATTAAAACAACTAAAATTATTTAAATGAGGATTTATCATTCGAGCTTTTAAAATCCAGTACCTGAGCTTTTTTGGCAGATTTATTAAATCACAAACGAGTTTTAAAGCTCAAAATGTACTTTGCCCAATGCTCAAAACAAAGCAACGAGGAGTTGTTGAGCGCCTAACGCTTACTAGTATTACGAAGTGCGGAATGCCCCCGATCCGCCGTCGAATTACTAGAATTTATAATATGCCACAATACTAGATTACGATAACTGATGAAATTTATAACTTAAACCAAGGTAATCGATTATAGTTTGTGCCTGCTCATAAAACAACTTTATTGAGGAAATCCGTGAACCCCTGAATAATTTACCACCGAAAACACATACATCATGATCATATCATCGGGAAACCCGGAACCACTCTCATTTACATATACCGATTTACAATCGTTCGGAGTTATGTTAATTCATAACAATATGTACATTGCATAGTATACATACACAGTAACTATTCAATTACATGTAAACCCGTTAGCGTTTTTGATTCTCGATCTAGATTGAATAAAATGTAAACTCGATTCAAAATTGATTGCTTTCATTCGATTCCGTAAATGAAATAATATGTAATGTGCTTGTTCGATGGTATTTCATTGTACATTTAGGACATGTACCCAGTTGACCTAGTTGATGTAACGAAAATTAAAGAAGCGGTTTATTTCTAACAAAGCTGTTTGCATTAGGATTTTCTATATTGGCAATTCGTCATATCAGATAATTTTTATATTTATAGCACTTGTCTCATAGTGATATGTACACAATATGGAAATTCAGTTTTTACATAAAAAAAAAGTCAGTTTTCCGCTTCACTAACTCTTCGAATAAATATTTTTATTTGTTGTAAAATTGTTTAACAAACAACAGTATATTGAAAAGTAGTTTCCACTTCTGTTTCCAACAGTTAAGTACGAGTTACAATAAACTTTTTAAATTGAGAATGAAATGTAATTTTTAATAAAAAAAAAGATTATTTTGAAAACTGCTTAAGGTATCAAAATATCGTGCATCTATCAACAATTAATCACAATCACTCGAAATACTTTTTGCCTGGTTTTGTTCCGTATTCAAAGGGTTATTATAATTATAATAACCCTTTGAATACGGAATAGAACCAGGCAAAAAGTATTTTAGGCATGCGAACACGATTTTTTAGTACCTCCATCTAATATGCAGTTAATACGGTTAACCTGTAAAGAAAGAAAGGATCACGTTTACTGTTTTAGTGTAAGCCTAAGGGCTTATATACAACACTTTTTGACCGTTAGTTATGACTGTTATAAATTTCTTGCTTTGCTTGCCGGTAGATGAGGTTATAATGTGACTTTTCTAACGCGGGTACTTCCTTTAGTATTTAATCATCTGTTACCACATGTTCGGGGTACAGGCATGTTTTGTTTTTTGGAGCTCAATCTTTTTGTAAATTGCTCTGCATCTGGCTGATATTGGCCGCAAGCTCCTCCTGTTTTACAAGTAGAGCATCCATCATCCGTTGATTGAGGTACCGTTTTTACTTGACTATTTCCTTAATCTCCTAGACTGGCATTCCATATGGAGGGGAACATGGAGATAACGAAAGTAATTGTAAACGACAGCGGTAGTCATCATGGAGAATATTGGAATTAACAACTGCTTTAATCATCAAAATAGGTGAATTGATGTCCATGTCAATACCAGGTAGTTGTAATATACAATTGTAAAATGCATGCATTACCAGATACAATAAATGGAATATTCTCGATGCATGCAGCGCGAGCATTTTGGGACGCAAACGCAGTTGTAATTTAGCAGTAAACAGTGCAAGCTAAGAAGTGAAGATGATTTATTGAACAATGATAAACAATGAAACACTGAATTTGTTGAAGAAGTTTTAGTTGTTGGTGTAAATAAAGTTTATAACTTAAAACGCAAAACATTTATTTACAAAATCCATGAATCCATTTTGAACTTGACTAGAAAACACAATTTCAGGCCCGCCTTGAAGCACTTCATACCTTGCAAACTGTTGGGGATGGCCAGATAAATAAAGCATTTTCAATTGAACCAGTTGTTGGAAGCTCAACAGGAATTTTAAAGCCCCCGATATTCGAAGTCATACTCCCATTTGAGAATTTTAGAGTGCAACTTCAAGCGGTAGTATATCGAAATCAGACGAACACACTCATTCTGTCTCTTAGGAAAAGTTGTAGATATCTTGGCAGCTGTATTGGCAACTGAAAGAAGCAACTATGCAAAGCACAATTAAAAAGCACCAACAAGTACGTGGGGATACCTTACGAAACCTAAAACGGGAGATAACGATATTGGCGCGTCAAGCTTATGGTAATGAACCTATACAGATTTGTTGAATGGATTAACAATGAACGCGTTTATCAGTGCTATCAAGGACGACCATCAACCGAGGTAAAACCGAATGAAATATTGCCATATGAGGCAGACAGAGCT
Source organism: Nephrotoma flavescens (assembly GCA_932526605.1). NCBI lineage: Eukaryota > Metazoa > Arthropoda > Insecta > Diptera > Tipulidae > Nephrotoma > Nephrotoma flavescens. Next base: position 59,869,050 of record OW052220.1, on the reverse strand, counting down.
AGTTTAGCTACTGATTCAGAAAAGTTTCACAAGCTGGATTCGAGTATCTGGAAAGGTTCAGTGTCTTTACGCGTTCCTCATCTCAATGTTTCGAATGTACATAACCTGTATTGGAAGCAGCCAAGAACTGTCAGTAAATGAGGCAGTTAAACGTTGATCGAGACGAGGAGAAAATACAATTATCTCATTTAATAAACATGGGAACAGAAACATAAGCTGGTGAAAGGGAAACATCCTTCAAGAACATCGTTAAAATCATACAACTTGGGATAGATTACAGAAGTGTAGCTGTTATTGGCATATTGGCACAGTATCAATTCACATTTACACTGGCTACTGGAGCTTCGAAATCGGTTGTTCGACCTAATATGGTATATTCCGTTTTAATTTGGGGACACTTCAACTGTCTAGACCCTCTGGTTGAATAACCATGATCTACAAATTCGAATTGTATAGTCGAAAGTAACGATAGGATGTGACACTTAAACATGTAGTTCGACACATACATCTCAAAAATTGCTTTAATTGGAAAAATGCCTATAGCAACAGTCGAAGGTGGTTCAGTAGGAAACATAAGGCAGTTTATATATTGCTTTACAGCACCTATTTTGTAAAACCAGCAATTTAGAATTAGTATGGTTATCCCACGCCATATGCTTGTCGAGTTTTACACCAAGGTACTTGAATTTGTCCACTTGCTCTATGGTGCAATTTGCTACTTGAAGTGGTGGTAAATCAATGTGTCGTAGGCGTGGGGAGTGAACAATTATATATTTCGTTTTGTTAAAATTTACTGATACTTTGTTCAGATGCAGAAAATCTAAAAGTAAAATAATGTTATCCCTCATTTGTGACATTGCTACCTGTTAATTCCTGGATTCATAGAAGTGGGCCGTATCGTCAGCAAACATTCTAATATAACCCGTGAGCGGTAAATTGGCCATATCATTTACGTTACCACAGTTCACACGTAAAGTGGAGTTTTTTACACGATTTAAAATCACAAACTGTTTTCGATTATTAAGGTAGCTTTCTAAAAGTTTGTGTGATAGGCCACGGAAGCCAGAAATCTGTAGTTTCTGAAGAAATAAATTGTGATCTATCTATACAATCAAAAGCTTTTTGAAGCTCAATAAATAAGCCAGATATATAGTTTTGCCCGTCAAAATTCAAATCAGTAATGTTTGTTAGGACCAAATCTGTACCAGAACCTTGTCGAAATCCATACTAACGAGAATAGAGAAACATAGATTTATTTAGAAAATCGATCATCCGGTTAGCAATATTTTTTTCTGAAATTTTCACATTTTTTCTGTCACTTTACCAATTTTGAGACAATCGGGGTTAAACTCCGGTTTCCAAAACCACATTAAATAGATCAGCTAGAAATTGTGAAAAAACTGGCGAATAATTCTTCAGAACCACATTACGAATGTTATCATAACCACCACCCTTTGTATTACTGAGAGTTGAAATTAAATTCGATATTTCGCTGCAGGAAGTGGGCGAAAAGAAACATGAAGACGCCATAGTGTGAAATCATCTGAGCCTGGGCTAGAACTACTTGCTGATAAAGAAGAACTAACAAAGTTAACAAAACTGTAGATCATGATACTCAACATCATTACAAATAACGGAGTGGATCGTATCATTAAAGTAATTTTTGTGCGACTTCCATGAGTTTTGACACACATGATGTTTGTTCGTAACTGTCGATTCCCAATTTATTATTTGCAACATTGGCTGGTTTTTGCACGTCGCCGAAATTGCACATCTTATCTACTTGGAATTATTCTGTTTCCATGTCGTTGTTATATTCATCGCATAATCTGCATAAGCAATCGTTTGTTTTTTGTCGGTGCGCATTTAAAATTTCCATTTTAGCCAATTTCCATCACTCTCCAATTTTTCAATCTTTGTACCGAAATCAAAATGAATAAAAATTAACGTGTGTCATCGTCTTCCGAATTCTTCTTTGGAGTTGTAATAAACGCTGTTCCTTTTTCAACGCTTCCTAACAATTTCGCAACACTTCTCGGATATTGTAAGTGTAACCTCAAATTTTTTTAAACACGTACACACACACCATTCACACGAACTACCAAAATATTAATTTTATTTTCAATTCATTCGTAGCCATAGGCAACGTTGAATTGTTCAATTTACATAATCCTTTTAATTTTCCAACCTTCAGTACAATATGCGGAAGAACGAATAAAATTAATGCTGGCGTGTGTAAACGTGCTTCTTAGTCGCTGTCAAAAATACAACAAGTCTAATTAGTTCGGAAATTATTTTGGTTTGGTAGCAATGGCCGTCAGGACTATAAATAATTAAAAGTGGTAAGTTCGCTGAATCCTAGAGCAAAATTTAAATTGATCTAAACGAATATTTTATGATGGTGGATGTATTTCTTTTTAAAATTCTGCCTAAAATTTTCTAAACCAAATTAACAATAAAGCACGCCAGTAAATAATCATTTCATAAATTGGTGAAAAAAATAAATATACTGCACGAAATTGAATGCGGTATGATAACAAAAAATATTTCTGTATAAATTTTTTTTATTTTTATTTTTAAATCGAACATTTTTATAAACAAATTCCAATCTATGAAACCACCATTTGGATAAAATTTTGATCTATCAGTTTTATTTTATTTTTTTCGAGATAGAATTTATTGTTTAATGTAAATTGTCAAATTGCCCGTTTACGAAAATATTAGAGAGGAAATACCAGAGATTTCAAATTTTTTATTTTTGTCAAATATTTCGCGGTTTTTTGCAAAACATTATATTACGTTCCTTGATGCATAGATGTAAATAATTTGATTAGCTATATGCAATTATGTGCGTGTTATTGTGGGTGTATCCACGTTTAGTATAAAATTCAGATATCCTTCGCTTCAAGATTATTAGCAACACGTTGCTTTAAATACCACTGCATCTAATTAATTAACGGTCGATTTTGGTATATTTCAAAATTAAACGAAAAAAAAAAATAAAGTTAGTCAAATAAAGTTTTAATTTACTTTTATTTTATGAATGAAAAGCCTAAATTAAAGTGGTTCGCGAAATATTAATTTCAACCAATTTCAGATTAAATTAAAAAAAGTAAGATATGTCCTTAAACTAAACATTTAGTTTTAACTTGCGGCGAAGCATGGATTAAATAACTAATTAAATTGGAGACGAGCGGAGGTATTTCTTTCTATAGTCATGAACTCTACAAGCGATCAATGTCTGTTCTTTAGGTTAGGGGCGCCTGAAATCGACCATGACATTACCTTTAATGATCAGCCCTCTAACATATCCAACTTTAGATCCAACAGAGGAGCCGACATGGACAGCGAACATTTTAATTTTACAATAACGCCAGAAGTCTGAATATGAATGGTAAGTTCTGGAAAATTTTAGGGTTGGTTGATAGGAACGTTTTTAGCTTTATTGCGGCAAACCAGAATTGGCTTAAACCCTGGGTGTCATAGCTAAATCATTGGAAATATCACGTTTTACTATTTTTAGAAACAACAGATTAACTCATGCAGGTGGGGGGTGGCAATTTATCTTGAAATCAATGAAATGGAAACCAATTAACAGGTCCTGTGAGAGCATCTTTATTTTTTGGAGGAAATATTTTCTACCAAAACAGCATAATTAGGCATCCTTGAGGCTGGGTACTTCAACATTAGTCTGCTTTCTGATAATTCAGAGTCTATGGCATTTCCTTATTAACCAATTAATGTATTATTCTACAGCATATCAGACCTCCTCGTTCATTGACCTTTTAGTCACATTTAGCGCTGACCGTATTGTACGATTTGGACAACTTGATATATATTTTCTTGACCATGATTTAATTTAAGCTGGCTATTTTTAAAACCACAGCGAACATCTTGGCCACACAAAAGAAGAGTGCGATCAAACTGGAGAAAATTAAACATATTTGTGACATCGTGGAAAGAACCCTGGAGGTTTTGGCACTTAGTGCAACAAGTGAAAGTTGCGGATCGTCAGGTTGCCTTACCATGGTTCGTTCTTTTTGTTTAATAATAACAAAAATTGGGAATATTGAGGAGCGAACTTGGAGAAGACATGAAAGCGAAAGCTCACCAATTTCGAAAAATACGAAACTTCAAAGGTAAGCCGATCGTCAATTTGCTACATTTAATTGTTGTTTCATGATTATAACGAAAAAGACCAAAAATGGAGATTTCGTGGAGCGATTCTGGGAAATGTTGGCATATAGTCACCTATAAAGTAAATTAGAAGAAAGCAATTAAATTTTAAAAAGTTATGACACGTTTATTTTTTACAATTAAAACGAAAACTTTCTTAAATGGTCCTGTTTGTGGAACGAATCCAATGGATTTTGGCACATAGACACCTACATAGTACAATAGATGAAAGTCAAACATTGTTAGCTGCGTTGCTTTCGCAAATCCCGCTTAGCTTTAATATTAGAGGCCTTTTTTTCAGCAATATTTTTTATGAATTTCCAGTAACGAAAATAATTGTTCGTCTTAGTTGGCGTATTTTTTAGTAGCAATTAAAGTCGAGTTGGCTTTAAATAAAAACTAAAGAAAAAACGATTTTCATAAAACCGATTCAGATTACAATTACTACTGACATAAAAGCCAACTATGATGAACATTTTTTTTCCGTTACTGGAAATTCACAAACAAATATTGCTGACACCAAAATTGGCCTCTAATATTAAAGCTAAGCGGCTTTGCGAAAGCAACGCAGCTAACAATCATACTAGATTTAAACGGTCAATTAGAGCAGCAGAATAAAAGCACATTTGAACTGGTACTAGTCAATACCCTACGTTGTTACGACTTCATGGTCATAACATGGTTTTCCAGTTTTATTCTAGATTTTAATTTCATTTCAATCGGTTGATTATGTATCGTAGTGTTGGCATTGCCATCTGTGAGAAAGTAGAAATACTAAAGTCATTTGTTCTACGGGAATTAGTCTTAGTCGTGACATTTTGTATTGTATTTTCTTTTTGTCCATCCCTACTGTAAACATGAACGACGAGTAGTTTCGGAGCGAGACCAATGTATACACCGTGTGCGGGTGTAGTGAAGATATAGAGAAATATTTTTGTTGTGTTTTCTCGTTTTGTTGTTTGCATTTGCCGCGCTGTGCGAAGGAGACCGCGGCTGACGCGCAAAAATACAAAACAAAAAAACATCCACGAAAAGAAATACTTTTCTAGATTATTTTTTTTAGAGCGAGTGGTTTTTAGTCTCGTTTTGGTGTGGTAAATTAAGTCGAGTTGTTGAATATTGTTACAGGAGTTGTTGAAAAGTGAAACAGCCATTTTGGGTTTTAGTTTTTTCACGTTAAGATTTATATTTTCTTTTGAAAAACTAACAACGCATCCCCAATAGAATTCCTTATGACTTTTTCCTTACAGAAAAGTATGAAAAAAACTTGAGAAAAAACATTTTAATTATATTTCGAATTATTATTAATTATTATTATAGAGGAGAGGCCCCGCAACATACGGGTGGCCAGTTGAGGCCACTTGATTACTTAACGGTATTCAATTATATAATGACAGGCGAGACCAGTCACACATATCCGGTTCACGGCGGGAAGACGAGCAACGGTCCGGGTATAACCACAACCTGTGGCATGACGGCTCCAAGGCCGTAACACTAAGGTACAATTTTTTATTTTATTTTGATTTTCTTTAATTTAAAATAATTTTTTTTTTTTTAATTTTCCATTTCTAAATTTCATCTCTCCGTCCGCCTCTGTGTATTATTCATGGTCTTCGGGTTTATTCAATTTTTCTTTCATTCCTCAGCTTTCTTGGTGTTCCATTACTATTCTGATTTCCGGATTATTTTACCTATTTTGTTTTTTTTCGTTTTAGTAATAAAATTACTGAATTTTTGGGTTGATGTGGTGGGAGGGGAGACCCCATTCTGTGTCGGTTGGCAGGACATCCACAGGATCGGAGTGGTGAGTCTAGCGGATGTGTCGTTCATTCGAAGGCGACCGTGAAATGCACGTGGTCTCCCCGTAGCACTTCGGCGGTCTCATGTTGCCGAAGTGTGAATTTTGTCGGATTTATTGGAGGTCTCACCGGATGAAGAGAGGCCTGGTCTCCCTCAAGTTTCGTTCGGCAAATTCTGGTCGACGTAATTTAATTTCAGCTTTTTATTACTTGCTTTGATTTTGATTTTTCTGTTCCACGATGTAGGGCAGGAGCACGCAAGTCTCTAATTACATCACGACCCACACCATTACCCACAGATCTAGCCAGCACAACATCACCGTAAGAAGTTCTTCTGCGTGCTTAGTTGAAAACTGTGGGTTGGCTGTGAGCCATCCGTAAAAACTTAAACTGTTTAAATCAAATTAGTTTTTAAGAAGAATTTTATAATCGTTTGTGAATTTAATTTGTTATTTATTTTGTAAGGGTTTGTGTATCTTTGTGTACACTATTGTCCTGGGGTTAAAGGTTTGGGGGAGGGGAGCGCATTTTTTCTACTTTTGTGGTAGAAATATTGTTAATAAATGGCCTCTTTGTTTTTGCGACTAAAATAGTTGTAAACATCGTATGGGTGTCCATTAAAATAATATTTTGTCCGAAAAGCCGAAAAAATTCTTAAACAAATTAAATTCACCGACGATTATAAAATTCTTCTTAACTATATGTGTTGGCTGTTACACACACATACATAGTGAGAATTTCCTGTGGTTTCTGATTTAGTGATATATAATTCGCTAAATCGATATGTTCTTGTTTTGTATTATCGGTACAAAGCAAGAGTTGTATTATTGCAGTTTGGTCGTTGCAACCTGATGAGTAGACCAACTTTTTTATCAGTACGAAACCAAGCTGCCAAGAAGTTACCTAAGGAATTTCTCATTTTTGTAAGGGTTTGTGTGTCTTTGTGTACACTATTGCCCTAGGGTTAAAGGTTTGGGGGAGGGGAGCGCATTTTTTCTACTTTTGTGGTAGAAATATTGTTAATAAATGGCCTCTTTGTTTCTGCGACTAAAATAGTCGTAAACATCGTATGGGTGTCCATTAAAATAATATTTTGTCCGAAAAGCCGAAAAAATTCTTAAACAAATTAAATTCACCGACGATTATAAAATTCTTCTTAACTATATGTGTTGGCTGTTACACACACATACATAGTGAGAATTTCCTGTGGTTTCTGATTTAGTGATATATAATTCGCTAAATCGATATGTTCTTGTTTTGTATTATCGGTACAAAGCAAGAGTTGTATTATTGCAGTTTGGTCGTTGCAACCTGATGAGTAGACCAACTTTTTTATCAGTACGAAACCAAGCTGCCAAGAAGTTACCTAAGGAATTTCTCATTTTTGTAAGGGTTTGTGTGTCTTTGTGTACACTATTGCCCTAGGGTTAAAGGTTTGGGGGAGGGGAGCGCATTTTTTCTACTTTTGTGGTAGAAATATTGTTAATAAATGGCCTCTTTGTTTCTGCGACTAAAATAGTCGTAAACATCGTATGGGTGTCCATTAAAATAATATTTGTCCGAAAAGCCGAAAACATTCTTAAACTAATTAGTTTTTGTTCAGCCAGTTTCAGCTATTTGAAAGAACCCCTCGATGCCACCTCACATTAATTGACGCTCACTGCGTTGGCTTGGATCAAGGATTCAACCAAATGAGCAATATGCATTTGGTATAAATAAAGACCTTTAATTTTTTTAGAGATTTTATATTTGATTATAACTTCTTGATAAAACTCGATTGCCCGAATGGAGGCTACATGTGTGGAGCTGAATAATTGTATGGGTCTGTAGATTTATCATATCGATCAAGACAATGTCTCTAGCCAACTGGCTAACAATTCGACAGTAAATTAAGATCATTTATAAAAAGTCTTGAAAAAGATTTCATTTAGTCAGGTTAAAGTATATTCAGCAGTCTGTATGGAATTATTATATAACAACGCTCTCGAAGGCGAGACGTAATACTGAAACCCTATAAAACTGATTAATTATTGAAATTTAATCCAATTTAATTAATTAATCAATGATAAATAAGGCACACTCTTGCATTTCAATCGTGCCGCATTACTAAAACAATGGGCGCTTTCAGGGCACCCAACAGTTGGGAACACGTTGAGTAAAATCGATGCCAACATTATTAAAATGTTTAGCACTATGAAATTTTTAAATCAAAGTGGCGATGATTTTACTAATCATGATAGGGAACATGAAAGCGCCCAATGTCTTCATTGAAAATACTCGCATTATAAAATTCGAGCATACTGTTCTGAAAAATATTTTAATTTTGTTTTATACAAATCAATCTGCGGACCTTTCCCCAAGTGTATTGAACAAACACATCATAACACCAAAAAAGTAGAATGAAACGAGTGTCCGCAATTGTTATAACATTATCTAGATTGTTTATTATTTTTTCACGTAATTGCATGTGCCTTATGTAAAGTAAGTAATGCACACTTTGTACATGTTCAATGCTATATCACGAACTACAAACAAGCAATAAAATAATGTAGTTATTGCAGACACTCGTTTAAACGCATCTTTTCGTTGACATGGTGTGCTATGTTCAATAAATATGTGGATGGACCAAATCTTGATTATTAGAGAATTAGGGAGGACCTGTTTAACAATTTTAATTGTCAACGGATTTTTTTCATGGATACCTCTTTTCATACATGAAAGTCGTCAAAGACTCTCGACGCGCTTGATTATGAATGGGTATGTAATATACACGATCTATATTTGTATGACATCATAATGACATCATAATGTTGTAAATCAATTAGAAACAACACTTAAAAAAAAAAAAAAAAAAAATTCTTTTGGCCTACTAAGTCAGTTACATCAAAATGTATGCAAAATCATGGTATGCTCTCTGTTTTGTTTAATTGCGAGTTAAATACAATTTTCTGCTCATTTTGTCACAGTATCAAGACAGAAACATTAATAAAGTTTCTTTTTGTAAAGGTGTAATGCGCAACAGATTCAAAAAAATTACATTTTTTCGTGACATTCTAGCGATGACAAAATCAGGTGAGTGAATAGGAATTTTATGTCGCGGGAATCAACTTCATTTTGCCATTTTGAACAAGTGCTTTTTCTGCCAAAAAAAATTTCACATATCAATCGTCCCTATTCAACTGAACTGCAGTGTATTTAAACTGAATAACAAAATATTATTTATTGCCAATGTTACAATACCACAATGAAGATTCATAACCACTTGTAACTAAAGCTTTTTTGTCTTTTTTATAGAGTTTTGTGGAATGCATGAATTTATCGATTCGGTTCATAGATGTAGAATTTGTTGATATGTTTATTCACGTAATTTTACCTTCAGCATAAATTATCTCATTTAAAATTAAAATACAAGAGAACAGCAATAATTATAAAAATTAATGATATGAACAATGTTAGATGGGATGTTTTGGGCTAAATGTTTCGAATTTTTTCTAACTTAATAAATAAATTTTGAAATTATGAATAAATTTTCGGATTGAATTTATTTGGATACGCTATGCAAATACACATACCGACTTTAATATGTATATTACATAATACATGAATTTGATTTTTCGGTGAACACGATTAACTGTTGATTTGATTTATTTATACTTCTAGAAAAAAAAAATTATGTTGTTTGTAAAAATAAATTTGCATAAGTAAGGGCTGTCACATTAAATCGTGATTAAATTTTCGGAGCGTTCAATGCATCTTGAAGCCAAATTTACTAGTATGACTTTGGGGTTCGTAAAATATAAAATCAAAAAAAAAATAATTTTTAACAAGTCAATGAGGATCCAAATTCTAATCTTCAATATTGGTCATTAAATTCGAATATAAAGTAATACTACTGTTGACTATGGCATACACACGCAAATATAGTGAGCGGCAAAGCAACTCCATGAAGTTCATCGTCTTAGGTATTCATCATCGAAGAACTAACAACTATGACCAATTTATAGTCGAATTACATGATCGGCTATTTGTAAGTTGCTTCAAATTAATTCGATTAACTTTTCTAACCTTTACATTGCTAAAAAATTAAATTGATTAACGTTACGTGAATTGAATTGGGCATTAAAGAATTTCAGTCATGACAGATTTAAAGAATCAGTGTTCTGCTTCTTCCTTAGTGTATAACAAGTATAATTTAGTTCAGCATGAAATAGAAGTTTCAGAAGATTCATCCATAAATAATCGGGAAGCTTTAGAGGATGACTCTGGAACAATTCCATAGATTGAATTGTTGAACACAAGATCGATTTGATTTCACCACACGAGATATCGAGCAATGCTAATAATTTTATGGAAATTCGTTTTCCCAAATTTATTGAAACTGGTAAAATACGATTTTTTCCGATCACTCCAAGTTAGTAATTTAAATGAGAATCTTACAGTTACCACAGACGTAAGATGATTTACGATTGTTATAACAATGAGGTAGCAATTCAAAAGATCCACAAAAAGTGATTTATTAATATAAAAACTCTCCCAGAGAATTCATCGAAATCTCTACCAACCTTTATCGGCCATATCCAAAGACACTACAATGCTTTAAAGTCGTGGAGTCCTCGAAATTATACTTAATAAACACATTTTTATTAATCACTTGTTTTTTGTTCCGCAGAATATTTTGAATGTCTTTCAAAAAGTTTAAAAAATCACTCGATCGATTTCGACTTGTTAGGTCATCATCAGGAGTATCTACTCGACCTAACAAGTCGAAATCGATCGAGTGATTTTTTAAACTTTTTGAAAGACATTCAAAATATTCTGCGGAACAAAAAACAAGTGATTAATAAAAATGTGTTTATTAAGTATAAGTGTGTTTCGCCAAGTGCCTACGGCAAATAGCGTTAAAAGTATCCTCGAAATTACTTGCAATTGAAGCTCTACCGTCGAATGCTTTGCAACAAAAAGATATGCGAAAGTTAATTTCGAATATATTAAATCACCACCGTTGAAATCTAGTTGAAGTAATCTAGTGGTGGCCCTTTAATAACTTATTGTTGTTCGTTTAATGAAGAAAAAACTTTCACCCCAAGTATGGCTCCAATCTTCTATCTATAGAAAAGTATTTATGTAACTATATTTGTTCCACAAAAATTTTTAATCCGCACTAGAGCGATTGTTCCCAAATTTTCCATGAATACTTTTTAGCAGCCGAGAAAAAACATAGCGGGCATAGTGATCAAAAAATGTTACCCCTTCTTTATGGTTACTTGTAAGCAGAAATTTACAATATATGAACACTTTTGATGAACTTGTATTGATTTTATTCAATTCACTTAAGTATTTCTAATTAGTTATAAAATAAAAAAACACCTGTTGAAGTTCAGCAGTTCAATTTCAACCTGAGCAAATCCGGGTACCTGAGCTAGTAATAAACTAGCTTTGCACACAATTATTTGTCATATTAACAACTAATATACGTGACTACAATAAGCTTCCTTGTCCCTTATGCTAATTCAAGCACTACTTTGGACTTTATTTCAAAAATGTCAGATGGGCCACGACGAAAGGAAAAAAAGAAATAACTTCTTCAAATATGATGTCGACAGGATCTACGGAAGTTTCATCAAACCATTCAGTTTCACTACCGGTAGGTTTAACCGGCCTGAAATATATAAGATATATATCGAGAATTTATATTCGAGTATATTTCATTGGGTCACATGGTTAACCAGACTAAACTTCCAGTTAAATTTCACAGGCTTCATCATTATGTTTTAAACGAGAGCAGCGCTCACTACAGTAATAGTGGACTATTCAAGATAGCGCTAGGATGACCGCATTCCCAATAATTCGGAAAATCACTGGACCAATTTTAAATCCAACTGATTTAGAGAAAACGGTCGTACCACGATGCGTTTCAGCCGTACTCGCATGACTTCGGAGACGCATCTATACGAGCGTTTAGATGTGTGATTTATATTTGGGTGAAAGATTCTTTAAATTAATCTATGTAATATTATTATGTGCCAAATTGAACGTGGCCCACTCACAAAACCAAGAATCGCACGCCGAGAGCGTTATTCCTCTTTGTTATTAGCGGAAATGACTGTGTTTTTGAATGTCATAGATATAATATTTGATTCATCGTATTACTGATCAATATCAGAATACACATTGAACCGTATTAGCACCAAATAAATATTTATCCTTGGCAGCTAACAGATTTGCCATAATTCATGATTATATGGCGAGAAGCCTTAGGCTATCCGAATTTTTAACCACAACAATTTATGGTTCGGCCCGGAATATTTATGCTTCGATAAACACGACATGACCGATAAACTTCAACAACCTCGGACTAGGTTAACCTATACAACGTTGAAATTTTTGAATCGACCCCAAACTAGTTGAACTGAGAACGGATTAAAGGTTTTGATAAAACTAGTTGAACTAATGTTTATATGAAGAGCAAATTAAATGGCTAATGGTCGGAAAATCACTTTTCATTAAATGCTTATTACCAATGACAAGTCCTGTCTTGGATTCTGATGGTATATTATGGTAGGTGGCAGCTGGAAAAGGCACAGACATCATACGACGGTAAACAACAAATAATTCCTCCAAGAACACATCCTTTAGCCAAATCTAAGATTAGGCTCACAAATGATTTGCTTTGCAACTCGCCAGCTGGAAGCCAATTACTCGGTTACAGCAATGCGAGACTTAAGTATGGATCGAAACCATGTTACTAGAAAAACATGTACATTTAAAAGTACCCACAATAACCAGAAAACTTTCCACAAGAAACACCTTAATACTAAGCGATCTTTTAATACTTGTAACAAGTTCCTACAGAGCAGTTTCACGAGTTGGAGGATAGGTAAATGATGTTCTCCAATATATCTGCCAACAATTCTTTCCAAAGCTTCAAGGAAAGTTGAAGAAAGACTAATAGGACGGAATGTTCTGGGGTCGGTACAATTCGACTTACCGCAGTTTTTGGGATGAAAATATTTCCGTTTCAAAATAAATTCATGCTTGAAAAAGTAGAAGTAAGTGATCCTGAATTAGAGAAAACCCATGCTGTAATGCAATTGGAAAGACTCCATCCGGACCACGGACCACCAGATTTATAGGGTGCGAAAGGAGCATAAACTTCGTTAAGCACTTTGTTAGTGAACACCTTTTTAAAACCACTTAAATTAATAAAACAAAATAAATTTACATTAAATTAATTTATTTACAAAAAATGAACGTTTTCGACCACTTAGTGGTCATCTTCAGATTTACATTTTCGCAATACAATAATATGTTCAACTCAGAATGCTGCAAGTGACAAGTCTACCGGTTAAGTCCCAATCGGGTGGAATACCAGTACGATTAATGGGAAAATGCACAGAAAGCAGTAATTCGCCAATTTCCGTTTTGGAAGAGGTCATCTAAATAGAAGTAAGTCTGTCATCTGCAAGATCCATTTTTAACAAGAGGTCTACTGAGCCTGGTAATTCCAGAAAGCTATTGTATAGTCTCTTCACAGAGGTTAATGCAAGATGAGCTGCAAGTGGATTATAATTTTTTTTTATAATCTTTTTGAGATGCTAAAAATAATCCCAATCAACCTAAAAGTTGGATATTTTGATTTTATTTTTGAGAAAAACCAGATTTTTAAAAAACCAGAAAGCCTTATTCCCAGTTTTTTCAAATATAAGCTTTTTGGAAAGCGAGTGTGATTTTTTTTGATCACCCGTCAAAGACGATGCTAGCAAATCATCGGTTAGAAGAGAATAACTCCCGGTTGGTAATCTTCTTATGATGGTAAGTTTTAAGAGTCGGCCTTTTAAGGTTTGTGTTAAAGGAGATGCACCTGTGGTCAGAGGCAAGAGTATCATTGACCACCTTTCAATTAATGATTAAACCGATAATCTGACCACGCTTACTGAATTGGTGAAAGTTGGCTCGCAGCCTTTGTTAAGGGTTTCAAGCTCAGATGTGCTTAAATAGTTAAGTAGAGACAAACCGCTATTATTAATATTCGAGCTAGCCCGTAACGTGTGATGGGCATTGTCATCACAACCCACCAGTGGTTTTCATGAATTCTGCGATTTAATAGTGACTAGTATGGCTGCAACATCTGTTGTGCTGCATTCATGAATTGAGTCGTACTAAATATTATGAGAAACATTTAACTTTTTCAAATTTTATTCCAAAAATTTCCAGCAATTGATAACAATAGCAATGTTGCCTACTAAAAAAACTGCCTATTGGGAAAATTTAATTTGTTCATACTTTTAGGGAAATCACCGAAAACAAACATATTAAGTACCATTTTTTCGTGTTCAATATGAAATAGAACATCAGTACTAGTTTGATTTTTGTGAGAAACATCAAATAGTTAATTAAAAAACTAAATAGGCGAAGAAAAAAAAAACAGCCAGAAGATTAAAATCCGAGGAAAAATCAATTTCCGAACTCGCGAGAACCCTTGCAAAATCACGTAAACTAGTATTAAATGCACTAAAACAGGAGAACCCAGTCGAAAATCGTGGGGTTATGCTGGTAGTGCATCATGCTGGTACATAATTTAATAGGCTGCACTGTCTAGCATGTCCCACTTCTCTCAAAAACAAAATGTAAGAGCCCGGATTAAGTTTGTAGCAACGGTACACGAAAAAAACAATAAAACATGATGGCGGTTCTATTATGTACAGATCCAATTTATTGGATAAAAGAACGTATGACAGCGGATGTTACGTCGAAATATTAGATGACGTGTTGTTCGGATATGCTGACCCGAAGCATTCCTCGAGAAAAGCGAAACAATAGCCAGCACAGTCACCCGATTTGAATATGCGATCAAGAACTTGTGGAATCAACTAAAACTAGCCATTAGCCAAAGAAAATATAGCAATAAACAGGAAGAGGGGGTGGGATGAGGTGTTTTGGGTTTGGTGTGGGAATTTGGGATTTGGTGTAGAAGGGGTAAGATGGGTGTAGGAGTGGGTGGTCGTAATATTTGAAATACGCAAATCAAACTGCATAGAAATTCTTTATAGGCAACAAAAATGCGCTTATAGAGTTCGGCCCCGAACCTTTCCCGTCTTTTTAAGCATTTTTGTTAAAAAAATGCTATATGGTTTCGGTTTGCCGTCTGTCCGTCTGTGTGCACGATAACTTGAGAACGAATGGAGATATCAACTTAATTTCTTCACTAAAAGTTCAAGCAATTCTTGGGAATGATCCCTATTGATTTGGACATTTCTGTGTTTAGGGTGTTCGGAGGTAAGTAGGGTTTTGTTAACCCCCCTCCTTAAAATTGTTAGATTTTTTTTTAATTTTCTATTCTATTTTGGATTCATAGAGCATGTGAATGTGGAATTAAAATATATCTCGTTTGGATGTGGTTTTGTGTGGGTGGTGTGGTTATGGGGGTGGTAGGAGTGGTGGTATGGGAGGTGGAGGGGGTGGTATGAGGCGTTTTGGGTTTGGTGTGGGAATTTGGGATTTGGTGGATGAGGGTTGTATGGGTGGTTTGTGTGTGTGTGGAAGTGGGTATAGAGGTGTTAAAGGGTGATAATATGGGTGGTGCGGTATAGGGTGGTGTGGGTGAGATAGGTTTTGGGGGTTTTGGATGGTGGGTGAGGGTGGTAATAATGTTTAGGTGTGGTGGTTTGTGATTTTTTTTGTGGAAAAACTATTTTCTTTTATTTTATAGGCAACAAAAATGCTTATAGGGTTCGGCTCCGAACCTTTCCCGTCTTTTTTCTTGTGTTCCTATTATAAACTGAAATAGAATTGTCTTATTTATTTGTAGGTTAATATATACACAATCTATAAATAAAAAAATATCGTAGAAAATTGATAACCATTTGTTTATTATTAACAATTTCCAAAATAATTCGCAACTAACATATAATATTTCAGTGAACACCGCTGTATATCAGTCTGAGATGAAGCAAGCAGCCACTTAAGCTCTAAACGAGCTGTTTTGCTATGATGTAAGTTCATCTGTTTCAATCTGATTCAATTTCTTAAGAAAATCCTAAATTCATAGGATAAAAAAAATTAGTAAAGTATTTTTTTAGACACTTAAGCCCCTTATAGCTTTTCAAATGGTTTGGAGAAGCACTTCCGGTTAAAAAAAAATATCACGCCATCTCACCTGCGGTCCAAAGGGAAATGTTTGCTGAAATTGATCGAAGTCTCGAGCCCATGGTGATCACCGATGACCCTCGTTTGTAAGAAAAACGGAAAAGTACGGCTTTGTTTAGACACTCGTAAGCTTAATAGCATCACAAAGAAAGATGCTTTTCCACTGCCGATTGTGGATGGACTGTTGGAGCAGTTCGATAAAACCGAATATATTTCCAAAATAGACCTTAAAGATACCTTTTGGCAAATTGCCTTAAATCAAAGTTCTAAAGAACAAACCGCTTTCGCGATCCCAGGACGACCCCTTTACCAATTTAAGGTCATCCCTTTTGGGCTCTGTAATGCACCTCAATGCACCTCAGGACCGTGTATTCTTCTACCTTGACAATTTATTGATCACTACTGCCACGTTTGATGAGCTCATTTTGCCTCTGGAAGATTTTGCGAATCGGTTATCCAAGGCAGGGTGGACCATCAACGTGGTGAAGTGTCAATTCCTTCTCAAGGAGACGGATTAGACGGATTACTTGGGCCATGTAGTGGGTGTGGGAGGATTGCAACCTAATCCGTGCAGAGTGAAGGGTATTACAGAGTTCCCGAGGCCCAAAACTGTTCGTCAAGTGTGGCGTTTCCTGATTATGGCGGGCTGGTACCGGCTTTTTATAAGGAACTATGCGGAATTATCATCTCCGTTAACAGACCTCCTCAAAAAGGGCAAACGATTCAATTGAACTTCTGTTACTCAAACTGCGTTTGATAATTTTAAATCGTGTTTAGTTACCTCTCCTGTTCTAATTCCACCAGACTTTTCGAAAAGATTATACATCCAATGTGACGCCAGCTCAACTGGAGTTGGTGCAGTTTTATTTCAGTAGGACGATGAAGGATCAGACCATCCCATGCCAGTTTGACTTGGCTCATGCCATTAAATTATGCCCACGGTAAGCTAGCTCGGTGGAGTTTGGCACTCCAGGAATTCAACTTTGATGTGGAGTATCGGAAAGGTTCCCAAAATGTTTTACCAGATGCTCTGTCAAGAGCCTATATGGACTCTCTCTCTCTCGCTCTCTCTATCTGGGGAAAATTTTAGAATTGACCTTAACTCTCCACATTTCACTGCGCCTGAGTACCTAGAACTAGTCGAAAATACCCGAAGTGCATGTAATAAGTGTAATCTCATTGTGATGAATGGTAAAATTCTTATTAATACTACACCGAAACCCGAAATGAAGAGAATGGAAACTATTTATTCCTAAAAGTTTGACAGAAACATTAATTCATAACATACATTCGTCCCCTACTGCCGGCCACCTAAACCATCAAGAAAACCATTGAGTGCTATTTTTATTGGCCAACCTTATCGCACGATGTTCGAGAATTTATAAAGTCTTGTGAAGAATGGACGACAAATAAAGCTGCAAACTACTGTACACGTCCACCGCTGTTTTCTCTTCCATTCACCTTGAGACTCTGGCAAAGGTTATATTTAGATTTTTTTGGACCATACCCACGAACGCGGGCTGGTAACACGTGCATTCTGATATTATTAGATCATTTTTCTAAATTCGTGATGACACTGCTACTGCGCCATGCGACTGCAATTGATGTGGTAAAATTCTTGGAAAATCGGGTGATCTTAACGTTTGGGGTCCCTGACGTGATAGTAACCGATAATGGCAAGCAATTTGATTCGAATTTGTTATGCAATTTATGCAATAAATATGGAATCAAACATATCTTTACGGCGAAATACTCCCCACAAGCTAACGCAAGCGAACGCGTGAATCTGAATGATGTACATCTTTACGCTGTTACTTTTGTACTACGAAACACGACCCACGATTCTACCGGTTATTCGCCGCATTTTGTCGTCATGCTTATATGTACCCACTTTTACAGCAACTACAATCAATTGGCGGCAATCACATTTCTTTGGAAAATAAACGACATGATATATCAGTTATTTTTTCATAAAATTCAGTCGAATCTCCATCACACGGCTAAAGTGAGTCACCAAAATGAGAATTTACGAAGTAAGATTCCAACAATTATATAGTCGGCCAGCAAGTATATGTGAGGAGTTTCGCGCACAGCAAAGCAACTAACCAATTCGCGACTAAATTGGCACCAAAGTACATCAAAGACAAGGTCCTCCTATTGGTTGGCAACGTCTCGTGTGAAATCACTGACGAGTTTGGTAAATCTTTAGGGATTTTCCATTTTAAGGACCTGAAAATTTAAACCGCATGACCCAATTACTATTTCAATATTGGATGTGTTTTGAAGACAAAACGCTTAAGCACAATTTTGAATTTATGTTCACGTAATAATATTCTCGCACTACTTAATTGATCACTTATCGGACTTATGACAACAAATGAGCTTAGAACAATCGGGTTATAGGTTAAATAACCCTTGAAAACCCCATCCCTTACTACTGAGCAGTAACCGCGCTTAAAACAACCACAATGAAAAGCCTTATGAAGGCTTCTCAAAAAATCATACAGATTTAGGTGATAAACATATTAAAATCGAGAAATTCAACTTCTTAAGAAATTCTTGAATTTTTAGGATAGAGAAGGTTCTTAAAGTATGTATTTGGCCACGTGAATGCCTTTAGCTTTTCAAATGGTCTAAAAAGTTGAAAGTAAGTCTAACCTAGACCTTTCAGAAAATCATACATACCAAGATAATACACAAATTAAATCTCAAGATAATCAGTTTCTTAAGAATATGCGCAATAGTAAAGTATTTATTTAAGCTCGGGAATTGAATTAGCTATTCAAATAGTTTGGAAGGTTCGTAGTCCTAACTTAGACCTGTTAGAAAATCAAACAGACTTAGGTGATAAACGTATTTGTTCTCAAGCTATTAAATTTCTTAATAAAAGCCTACCTTTTAAGATTAGTAATGTGGCTGGGACTAATGCACTCCAACCGCCCCGCTCCCAAAATAGTTCAACACTAAAAAATAGTTTCAAATATTTAAAAAATTCGCCTAAATGACGTTGTTATTTCTTTTTTAACAATTACATTCTCACATTTTTTTAAATTTAGTTGGTTTAGGACCAATTTAGTTCTTCTTTCAAAAGCGTTCGCTAGTTAGGTCTAACGTCACTTGCATACGTTTTAAGTAACAATAAGGCAGTATAAAGTAAAATTCCAGCAAAAGTGCTTGTTCTCATTAATAGCACAGAATACATATATACAGAAGCGACGTAACTCCATTTTTATATGAATTTCTTTCGATTCGAATATTTGACCTTTTACATCAAAATAGGAGTGGTAAAATTGTTAAAATGGTAGATAATAGATAGCGCTAGTAGTTTTCAAAAAATTAAAAACGATTATAAAATCTTCGCAGTGTACATCTAAAATTTCCTTTTAATTGGCTCCTCTCTCAATGTAATGTCACTTTGATTTTGGCTGCCAACAGTATTGCTATTATTCGTAAAATCTAAACCATATCTAAACTAAATAAATATCTAAACTATTAAGCGTGTAAAGAATTAAAGTAAAATGATAAAAATCGATTTAACGTATAAAATTTCCCAATATCCAGATTGGCATTTAATTTTTCCGCTGTTGGAATTTTTGTGCTACAAGAATGGATTTATGTATGTATCATATTCATAACCTACAAATGCAATGAATTAATTTTTTTAGATAGTCGTCAAAAAAGAATTATACGAGAAAACTTTGGAACACCGTGAATAAAACCGGTATGATGGATTATACGGCTGATATTCGCCAAAGGATAAACTATGAGTGAAGCGGAAGAACTTTCAAATCGGATGTATTAGCTACATTGAAAGAAAACTGAAGTAGCCTAGCCCCCCATTAATAAAAGCTATGAAACTGGAAGAATACGGTTAGTGTGAAAGATCCAAAACGTTAATATCAGGAATTTTATTTGTATGAAGTAAATATCAGGATTCAATGCCGTATTTATATTTTTGCTTTTTAGTCATGAAACCATCCGGCAAAAATTATTTAAATGTATTATGAGGATATTTGGCATCAGAAATCCTAGTCCTTAACTGGGGAGTCGGCATTGGAAAATTTAAATCGCCTACGGCTGGTTTTCTATATCGACAACAGCAATCTCAATGATATTTAAGCTCTTCAGCTACGGACATGATTGATACGCTGGAGTGTACAAGGGTTCTTCAATCACACTGGGGGGATGAGACGATTATTGAAATGTTTCTGTATGAAAAACAAATGCCATTCAGACAATGTGTTCTCGCATTTTACGGTATTTGGTCACATTTCTCTCTCTCTCTCTCTCTCTCTCTCTCTCTGGCTTTCACATCCCATGAAGCGATTTCGCCGCCCGTACTATGGCTCTCCATCCATCTGGATTCATTGCTCTCGTCCTCAAGTTTCGACATCCTAATGTTCGTAGATCTTGATCGATGTCGTCACGCCAGCGTAGTCGGGGTCTTCCTCTACGACGCACTCCGGCTGGTTGTTGGTGAAACACTTTATTTATCATCCGTTGTTGTTGGGACCTTGTAACGTGGCCGAGCCATCTCACTCGATTTGGCCACATTGATTATCATTAATCGAGGGCGGCGTAAAGCACAAAGGTTTGATTAAAGTTATTCTGTCACGGAATTCTTGGACCATTTCAATTTAAATATTTCGAGGGGGCTCGGATGAAACCATGAATGCCAAACAGTAACCATTTCTTTATAATAGGTTGTTTAGATGAATTGGTTGAAAACACCCGTTTAATGATTTTGGGAACATGAATTTGGCAGAATGCATCAATGCGTTACCATAAGTATGTTGGATGGATGATAAATTAAACGTGTAATTAAAGGAAGCTGAGTACTGGATTGTGACTTTAATTCGTAATGCTGGACTCGATGCTAAAATTGACTAGAGATTGGGACATGTAGTAATGGGAACGCAATCTTTGTCAACATAACAACATTTATTTGAAATAAGTAATTGATTCCCTTTCGGTTCGTTCGGAAGCTCTCACTGGTTCTGTAGAAAGAAACCCAAGCTAAAGCACAAGAAAGGGATGAAAATGATTAAAAGTAATACTAAACAATTTAGTCACCCGATAAAATTGAGAATCCAGAATAATCCGAATTTATGAAAATTAAATTTTCATTAACCAACAGTTGTTTTATTTTTAAAAAATTCAGGTAAACTACGTTCGGCATAAGTGTTGTTCTGAACACAGTAACTACCACCAATTTTGGTCGATGCACACTAAGTAGGAATTACTGGAGATTACAAGTAATGCTGGAGTACGAGAATCGCTACATTTTGATTCGCTTTACATCTTCGACAAATCTAACAGCGTTTTGTCGGCCTTTAATCGCCATTGTTTCGATAAGCGTACGGTTGAAATGAGTATAATGTGTCTTGTCTCTGGAATTCTTCAAGAAGCAACTTTTAGGGATCCCATTTTAGACTCCTCGAACGCGACACTGCTGATTGCAAGGGGCAATTATGCCGATGTCGAATGAATTAAATTCATTCTGATATAGCTTGATGACGAATTCAAATAATTGGTTTGCCTTGGCTGAATTGAACCACGATGGACTGTCGGTGTTGTAGATTCCGATCAAGTAATCCATGGAGACAGTATTTTTTACTCGATCTGGGCATATTCGATCAAAAATATTAGATACCCGTGCCAAAGAATGTAGTATATTCTGTGCCCGTGCTAAATTTTTAGCCTTAACCGAATCATTTTCATTAATAATAATGCTCATTGTTTAACGAATGATCGCGAAAAATTTGACAGAAGTCGAAGAGAGAATTTATTTTAACACTACTAAAATTTAGAGCCATCTATTGGCGAACACGAAAACTATTTTAGGAGTATTGTCAAAAAAATGGTGTCTAACTGTCGTTTTTGATATATTCTGTGTTAATAGACCCTACCCGTGGAGTAATATATTAATAAACGATAGTAATCTATTAATAAATAAAAATATTAAAACATTTAGACATAAGTAGTTCAAGCGAATGTAAACACTAGCTTCCTAATCGTACAGTAAATATTCCATTTAGTAGAATACTTTTCATAACAATTTAGTGTAAATAAATCCTGACATTAAGGAGTAAAACCATTCACCTTCTGTACATTTCATAAATATATAAAATATTATCATTGAACAAAATAATATAATTTGTACTTACCATATTTCAGTTGCAACGTAATATACATTTCCATAAACATGTACATATGCTCTTTCCGTGTTTTTCCACCACAACAAAAAATTCACAAAATTTTAATACAAAAAAAAATTACGTTTTCGAAAGTTTTTTTTTTTTAAAGAACTAAATTATATGGATTATGTGTTGATTGTAGATTTTATACTAAATTCAATTTACCAACTCGAAATACTATGTACGAGCGGTAAATACGGTAAAAAAGAAAATTCTTAGGAAAATCTCGCCCGTTATGTATATTTCGCTCTACGTACTTTGTTTTCATTTTATTTTTGTTATACGGGGAAATTCCGTTTAAAAAGTATTAAGTAGTAGCAACAACAATAATAATAATAATAATATAATAAATAGTAATATGTTGATTGTAGTAGTTATAGAAAATTGAAAATCAAGTTTTATATTTTCCTGATTTTCATGTTGATTGCAGATAAGTTAATGTTTGTAGTTTTATTTTTTACTCTTTGTTGATTGAAGAATTTTTTACCATTTATAATAAAATTGAAAAAAAAAAATAATTTTTATAATCTTTAATAAGCTTTTTTACGAATTAGTTTTAAAAAGCTATTTAAAAAACGATTTGTGATTAATAGTTTAATTTTAACCTCTGTACATGGTGTGAATGTCTGCGTATATATTATTAAGTTGTATGTTACAAAAAAATTGTTAAGTTCATAGTTCAAATTGCTGAGAGGTGTATACGATTTACATTTTAGTTGATTGAGATGCTAATTAGTGTTTGGTTATTGCTTTAAAACACATGAAACACATTTCTTTAATAACGTTAAGTTGGGATGTCCAACAGTGATTCAACCATTGGTATTAGGTCAAATACGATTAAGTTTTTGCAATTTTAAAAAGTCTTGCTAAATTTTATAATCGGTAACAAATCACGTAGGTCGACCATCTGGATAAGCAGAAAGCATAATTGGTTTCCTAAACAAAAATAAAATATTTAATGGACTCAATTCATGAAACCTATTTGAACACATAAGAAGCATTGGTGAACAACGGATTCGAAAAAAATGATATGACTTTACATCTACCTCAGTGGTAATCTGTTACTGATTTGCAAAAAGAATTTAAGTGATATAATTTTGATTGATAGTGAACCAGTTTGACTCTGTGGTATACCCGAATCTACTAGGAATAAACTTGCCTACTTAGGTCGCCATATATTTGAAATTAACTCGTTCAAATCTGTCGACACAATATCGAGATGCGCTCGATTTTTGTTTTTGTTCTGTAAATCGATTTTTGTTTTTGTTCAAGTTTTTAACGAACAACGGAAATTGTCTAGGGATTTGGAAAATCTCAGTCCGTAGGGTTTCGTTAAAAATTATGGTAAATTGAACCGCTAAAGTCAATGCGTATGAAGAAATGGTGGGCCGTGCCAAACAATAAAAATTTAAACCTTCGTGAAAGCTATAAGATTGAAATTGTTGGCTTCGCCTGGTTTAAGTCTTCGAGCAGTCTGAGATGAATAAAAAATAGGTTTGAAAAAAGCGACGTACAAAATACAAATTTCGGAAGTCCAACGACTTTTCTTTTGTATTTATATCTCTGTCAAAATTTTTAGGATTTTGTGTTAGACGTTCATCTAAGTGAAATAGGTTCTTGGTATACGGTAGAAAAGCCCGCTTAAACAACATGCACGAGGAGGAAACAAAAGAAACAAAAATGTACAAAAGAAAATCTTGTTGGTTTGACATTTTTTATGCAACACCTTATTCTAAAATCTTTCCGTTCCGTCAAAAATACCGAAATCTCTGGAGAAATCGCCTAAAGGTACAAGTTGCAAAAAAAACTGCTTTATTGTAAAATGCAGCTGAAATGATAGGGCTTATGAGGACGACCGTATACCACCTATACATTTTAGTAAAATGGGGGGGGGGGGGGGGTGGTAGGACGACCACCATTTTCAACGATTGCCCACTAAGGCAAAATTTATCAGCGGCCTATTAAGGTCAGATTTTTATGGATACGAGTTTGGTGGGACAACGCCCAACCAGATTATTTACGATGGCCAGATGAGGCCACTTCATATATAACGAGTAAGGCAAGACAACGCCCAAAATTTATAAATTGCGGATTTTTGCGGTGGACAATGCCCAACTTATTTTGGCGGCCAGTCGAGGCCTAGTGTATTTACTGAACGAGGTACCAGAACCGTCAAGCCGCAACGGTTCGGGCGTGGCGTCTGAGGCATGACGGCAACAAGGCCGCAACGGTACAAGTTGTAAAGGTACACATTTTTTTTTTAAATTTTTACTTTAATGTTACTTTGTAATCTAGTACCAAAGGACGGTGTTCGCGCACGCGGCCATGATTGAACGTTGGTGTCGCTCGCTATTACTCACGTTCGGCGGCCATATTTGATTGGATCGACTGATATTTTTACATGTCAATTAACAAATGCTATTTTTTTTGGTTTCAAGGTCATTGGCCATCTTAGTATTTTATTTTCCCGGCTTCACGGTTTTCACATTCAGCGAACATTTGTTATAGTCGACATTTGTTTCTTCGAATTCTATTTTAATCCCGTATTAACCGGGGTATTTAGTTCACATTTTTTTGTTGTTTTGTTATTATAGAATTAAATACTACCTCCTACATCCCCTGGGGCAGGACATTCACAGTATTGGAGTGGCAAGTCCAGCAAATATGTCGTTCATTTAGGGGCAACCGTAAAATTCATCTGGTCTCCCCGTGGCACTCCGATAGTGTCGAACTATCGGAGTGTGTAATGTGGGAGACTTGGCGGAGGTCTCTCCGGGTGAAGAGAGGCCTGGTCTGTTGAAAAGACGCCCCTACCCTATTATGTCACTTCATTGTGGCTGGACATCCGCCTTTTGCGGTCGATAGGTCATTGACTGTAGTCTCTTCAGCAGACTGGGTACGCCACCGGATGGGCACAACCGGTTATTATTTTTTTATCAAGTTCCTCAAGTTTCATCCGACAAATTTCGGTGAAACATCCGGGTTTTTTGCGATTTTTTTTTGTTTTTTTTGTAAACATGGCGTAGGCCAAAATTATGCAAGCCTCCAAATCCCCACGACCCAATACCCTGAGTATTAGCCTACAAAATCACCGTGCGTGAGACCGCTGGGCTTTGGGGTATTTAGAATACGTAAGGTGTATTAATCCTACTAATTCGAGTATTCTTGAAAGCTGGATGGAACCTGGAGCATTCCTAGCTGGAAATCTTAGAGCTTTAAAAGAAACCACGGACCTTTCAGTCTAAATAATTAACTGGAGGAACATCCTGTAGGATATAAAGAGGTTTAAGGCATATATGTCGGCACGGACTAAACGATACTAGTAGAGTTCCATTACTAACCACCTTCGGCGTACCAAAACCCGGAGAATTTTATGTCAATTTTATGTTCGCGCGGTGAATTTTATGCCAAAAAATTGACAAGCTAAAGTCAGCTTGTCCCACACTCAAGGTGCTCTACTTAGATTATAAAAATCGTCTGGAATAAGTCCAGAAGAAGTCAAATGGTCAACTGAAAACCTCAAAGAAGCGGAGTTTTAACTTTTTAGTGAAAGATTTCTTCCCCGACTGTATAATTCTGGGCAATCAGGATGCCAACGAGGCACCATCCCATAATTTTTTTAAGCAGCAGTCTACAGGCTTACAATTAATATTTTTGTCTCTGGAGGAATCCGCTGGCTAAAAATCATATCGGACATTACAAATGCCCAGGTGGAAGTGGGATGCACTCTAAACTGCTGTTGAAACCTCTACTTGTTTGGCTTCATAGGGACAGCTAAAGATTCAAATATGTTCGAGGGTGCTGGACAGATGCACGTCAGCTTAAACAACTATTCGCCTGACGCGAATATATTATTTTAAAAAAATTATCCTAAAAACTGCGTCACTATAGCAAACTCCATAAATCAGCAGAAAATTAGAGACAGATACGCTTCGAAATAAAGAAATGTTGTTGTGGGTCTTTATTGATATGCAAGGCGTTTTTTACAACAATAGTTTTGAAAAAATTCAACCACAAGCTAGAGCAAGGGGTCTTGACCCATTTATCTTAGGATAGTCGATTATGTCGAAGAGCAGAAGGAATCAGCCCTCTATCGGTGAAGAAACCATTACCTTTGCAGAGGTTCCAGTTACTCCGTGGAACTCAAAAAATACCCCCATTATTAATATTAGCTAAGATGATGACTTAGCTCTGATGGTTTAGGGAAAACTTGAAAGTTTAGTTATCTTAGGGGCAGGAGTAATAGGGTAACAGACGAATGGGATCATATGATGCGATGGTACTTTCACTACTAGACGTAGCCTCTCTATCCTTCTTCTGCCTGACTACGTCCACGCTCGTGTCGGTAGGAACTCGGTTCTAGGAAGGAAGATCGAGGCAGAGGTCAGTCACATAGATCACTTGATGCGAAATGATACGCTTAAGAGTTATGTAGCTTCTTGGAACATTGAGAGGCGTCTCGGCGAGCGAATGTACCTCAGGAAGGGCGGCTAAGTACCTACTTCGCAGAAAGTATAAAATGCTAAGGGCGGCACCTAGAAAAAGGAAGAATTCAACATGAGTTCAGTTAAAGAGAGTTTACGATAAGCACCATTAGTACGCTTTACGGCTCACCTGTAAGTAAGATGAACGTTTTGGAAAAGCAGTGCCAAACTTCACCGATCAATAATGACGGGAAGGAAAATTTAGTTGGTCTATGAAACTGTCTATGCACCGACCTGATGCGGAAAGTTAAGGTGGACCCGACGCTAAATACTCTTGGTGAAAGGATATCGAACATGCGTCAAACTTACAGTGGAGGAGGTTCTGGAAGCACAGTTTGAAGGGGTGAAAGGTGTCTGTATTGTAAAATCACTCACAAAGGACTATCGAAGAATGCAGACAGCGGTTGTTAGCCTCCCTAGCACTATGATGCGGAAAGTGCTAGAAATGAGTAAAGTTAGAATCAGATGGGTTTCCTGTCGAATCCGGGAGAAAATATAGTTGACTAGATGCTTTAAATACCACGGTTATGAACATCGGTCATGGAACTGTAGAAGTGAAGCCGATAGTTCAAAGCTCTGGAGAAGATGTGGTGAAGAAGGGCACTTTGCTAAGCCATGCCAAAAAGATTCAAAATGCATGCTATGCAACAAAACGGCAAAAGGCTGTATCAAACACGTAACTGGTAGAGTTAGATGTCCGGCTTACCAGAAAGCGCTGCAAATGGAGTGTCGGAAATGAGTCATCCAAATCAAGCTTAACCAGTGTGAGGCTGCCCAGGAACTGCTGCAGCAGGAACCTTGATAAACGGTGTTGGGCTTCAGATAGATCGAGTCGAGCTGCTCTATGGGTTTGTGGTGGGTACCCTACAGGAAATTGGTGGGAGTATTGTACCCGGGTTTGTCAGAGCCAAAGTGAACGGCGTTCAGATTTATACGCACCTCCTAGTGCATCAATGATGCACGGAGCCACAACCCGTTACTTATAGCAAGGGATTTTAATGCCTGGGCCATAGAATGGGGAGGTAGAGAAACCAATAGCAAAGGTACTGCACTGTTAGAAGCCTTCGCATCATTACCGGTCGTATTAATGAATACAGGGAATACGCCTACTTTCTGTAGAGGAAATGCAACCTCGATAGTTGACCTAACGTTTATGAGCCTTTATCTTGCTGATACAGGAGTAGCATGTAGAGTGAGCAATCTATATACACGCATAGTGATCACCAAGTTATTGTGTACGAACTTGCGGATAGTGGGCCAAGAAGGACCACAATTAGACACAGAAGGAGAATAGGATGGAAGTCTGCAGCGTTCGATGAAAACATCTTCCGTCTCATGATGGAGGATCTTACATTATCTGGTACCGCAATTAACTTATGAAAAATGTTACAAGAGCATGTGATGCAGCAATGCCAAGAATGATGGTGGATAACCGTAGAGAACCAGCCTTCTGGTGGAACGACGAGATTTCAGAATTTCGTAAAAGGTGTCTGAACGCAAGAAGGCGATACCAGTGTGCAAGACATGTCGAAAACTCTCCCCTTCGACAACGATATTGTAAAGCTTGATAGGAGGTCAAGCATGCTATCAAATTAAGTAAGCGAAAGTGATTTCGCGAACTACGCGAGGAGGTCGACCACGATCCCTGGGGTACACCCTACCGATTGGTGATGAAAAAACTCAAGCAATTACGCCAATGGTCCCACATGCCCGGCAATGCTGTCTGACATAGTGAGTCACCTGCTCCCGCAGCAACCCGATTGTGTTCTGTGATTGAGGTTCTGAAGGCATGTGGCAGAGTGAGTAACAATAAAGCCCCTGGCGTCGCCCACATTACGATTATTGCGTTGAAGTCGGCGGTTAAAGCATACCCAAACATATTCACGGAAGAATATACTGCTTGCTTAGTTGAGGAGGTGTTCCCTATAAATGGAAAGAACAGAGACTGGTACTGTTGCCAAAATACGGCCAGCAAACCCCTAGTGAGATTTGTATGTGACCGGCTACAAGAGGCAGATGCAAGTGCTCAACACTGGATGCGATCAAAGAGGTTGTAGATACGGCGCACCAGGCGATATCCGGTTCACGATGGCTACATGGTAGTAAAAAATACTGTGCTATACTTGCATTGGACGAAAAAAACACATTCAACACGGCAAATTGGAGCTGTGTATTTAACGCCCTTACACGAACTGAGGTACCGAAGTACCTGCTGAGACTAGTTTCCAGCTACTTTAGCGAAAGGATCTTGATTTATGATATTGAGAAGGAAAAGAAAACTTACGAGATGACTGGTTCCTCAAGGATCAGTGTTAGGTCCTACACTCTGGAATGTGATGTACGATGGTGTACCTCAACTGCCCATACCAAATGATGCACGGGTGATTGGATTTGCGAACGACATCGCGATTGTAGTTGTCGCAAAATACAGAGAGGAGTTTGTGGAGATCTGTAATAAGACGGCCAGACTTATTCAACAGTGGTTCACATCTGATGGGCTGCAACTAGCAGAACATAAAACAGAGGCTGTCCTTATTACTAGCAGAAAAGCAATGGAGAGCGTAACGTTAGAGATTGGAGCGCAACAAATTGTTAAACAACCTGATTGTCATATAAGACACACCTCACTGCGTCCAGCGAGCAAGCAAGGATAGTTAATCCGGATAATGCTGAACACAAGAAGGGCGCGGATGAGCAGCAGAGTTCTGTTCGCCAACGTTGTTACATCTATAATGAAATATAGGGCACCTATATCCGATGCAATTTGGGTCAACTCATTGGAAAAGGATGCTTATATACAAAGAGTTGCATCAGTTCTGAGGCTAAGGGTTCTGAGAGCTTTGTGTGTGAAAATTATCAGTTTTCCAAAAAAATTCTCGATATGGATTCTCGAACGGGGCCAAGATGAGATCATTAATCCGTTGTTCCCCATCAAGGATTTATAAGATACGAAGTCGGATCAAAAACAACTACGAGGAATGGAGCTGGAATAATAGGACCTATAGACTTTCGCAAGCGTATTTTCAACGGATCTAGCAAAAATGAATATATCGGAAGAAGATACAAGAAAACAGAGATTTTGATAATCTCGGATTGTCAAGCAGCATTGCCCTAGTCGGCCCGTTCTTCTATTCTAAGTTGACATGAAGTTACTTTTGCTTTTTAAAAGAACTAAGCAAGGAAAAATAAGTTATCTAGGATGGACTATTTCTGACATTCTGGTATACGAGTACGTCGATCACTTTAAAGAGTTTGCCGTTTAGGTGGCTTACACGTAGCTGTATTGACTATGCGACAAATTGATTGTTAAAAAATGCAACTAATATGATATTTAATTTTGACATTTTCGTCTCGTCAGACTAAAGCAAGGCGACCGGCTACTTAAGCTAAATATAACGAAATCATCTTACTAAAGGGACTTCATAAGAGCATAGTTCTGGAAATAAAAAAAATAAATATTTTGCCAAAAATAAAGTAAAAAATTCAAATCCAAGAAATATCTAGAATCTTTTGAATCCATACTGGAGGGAACTCCTTAACCTACTTGTATAAATTTTTCAATAATGTTTCAAAAAACGTGGAGGAAGGAGCAAGGTTATGAACTTCGCATACTTTTGTAGATATTTACAAGGATTTTAACATAAAGACTTATGGGGTAATGTATCGGAGTTATAATTTATCCACTCATCTGTCACACACCCCAAGTATTTATTTTTATTCACAGGAACTTGACACTTTTAATATAATTTCAATACACCGGAGAAAATATACATCTTGCAATAATTTTTACCAAAACGGTTATTTTTATATTTATTATAATTTATTTTAATTTATATAAAAACGAGTAATTACATATTAGTTTTTTATTTATACTATTTTTATTTTTTAATACACCATGTATATCTATTTTGGGCTAGATACTATTTTTCCCACGTCTTGCGATTCTTTTAAAATATTGAATAGAACTATTTTTTCAAAACAAATAAAATTTTCTTTTATAGAGAAAATTTTGTTATTTACAGGTTTCTAGATTATTAAAAAAATATAAAACTTAACTATCCTAATGTTGGTATCCCTTCAACTTTTCTTTTTCCTCTGCCATCAAACACACTCAAATTTGCTCAATATAATTTTGACATCTACATGAATGACAATGACATTTCTCTAA
The DNA here is from genome assembly GCA_932526605.1 of Nephrotoma flavescens. Classification (NCBI taxonomy): domain Eukaryota; kingdom Metazoa; phylum Arthropoda; class Insecta; order Diptera; family Tipulidae; genus Nephrotoma; species Nephrotoma flavescens. The sequence continues at coordinate 59,838,080 of OW052220.1, read as the reverse complement.
ATATGACGGAAAAAGCACAGGGGTAAGCAACTGGATTTTGAGTAAGAAAAATAATACAAGAAAAGTTTATATAATATTGTCATTTTCTTTATTTATTTTATCTAGCCGCTACACATACTCCCTTTCCAGTGAAATTGCTACAAAAATTTCACGATAATATTTAATTTTTATGCTCATATGGAAACTAAATGTTGTAAATATTTGAGCGGTGTTTTTGTAATTCTTCCAGTTCTGGTGATTTGTGGTTGTATGTTTTGTGTTGTTTTTGTGTTTTGTGATTGAATATTTTTGTCTGTCTGTGGTAAATTAAAACGGACAGTTTTTGAATTTTTTGAAAGTTTACTTGTTGTTGAATTGTTTTCGTTGTTTGTGTTTAGTACTGTAGTGTTTTTAGTTTGTTCATTGTTCGTTGAAGTAGGTAAATTCTGTAAATTATCTTCTATATTTTCACTGTAGCATGGTTTAATACGGTCGATAGAAACTTTTGTTGCCTTGTTATTTATCATAATTTCGAATTGTTTGTCGTTTCTATCTACCACCAAATATGGTCCTGTATATGGAGGTTGAAGTGCTTTTCGTAGTGCGTCTGTCCTTACAAAAACATATTTACAATTTTTTAGTTCAGCACTTACAAAAATCTTACCAATACCATGTCTCGATGCAGGTTCTGGCTTTAATTCTGCGAAATGATCCCTTAATTTTAAAACGAAATCTGTTTGTGGAATATTACCTTTTCCCGTTTCCAAAAATTCTCCTGGAATGCGAACATTTGTTCCGTATACTAATTCTGCCGGTGAAAATCCTAAATCTTCTTTAATTGTTGATCTCAAACCTAGTAGTACTGTAGGTAGAATTTCTGTCCAGTCAGATCTGTCATGACACATTATAGCTGTTTTAAGTGATCGATGCCATCTCTCGATCATGCCATTTGACTGTGGATGATAACTAGTGGTCCTTTTCCTCTGAAAGCCTAATAAATGAGATAATTCACTGAATAATTGTGACTCGAATTGTCTTCCCTGGTCTGTCACAATGAATTTCGGGACACCAAATCGGGCTATCCAACTTGTGTATACTGCAAACGCCACTGTAGATGCTGTAATATCCTCTGTTGGTATTGCTTCTGCCCATCGTGTGTACCTGTCAATTAATGTTACCAAATATTGTTGTCCATTTGATATTGGTAGTGGTCCTACGATATCAAGATGAACTTCTGAAAATCTTTCCTCTGTGTTGGGATATGTACCGATTTCCGCCTTGGTATGTTTATTGATTTTTGATTTTTGGCATTCTATACAATTTTGTGCCATTTTCCTGACATCTTTTTTAATGGAAGGCCAAATAACGTGATTTGCTAATAGTTTCACGGATGCCTTAATGCCAGGATGTGATAAATTGTGGAAATTATTAAAAACATTTTTTCTCCATTTACCTGGAATGAATGGTCTATTTCTGCCTGTTGACGTGTCGCAATAAATTGTTATATTTGAGCCGAATGTTACTGGAATCTGTTCAAACACTAATTTTGAATCTGGAGTATTGATTAATTTTGTTAATTCTTCATCTGAATTCTGAGTTTCTGCAATTTGCTGGTAATCAATACTTTCTAAAATCTCAATGGATTCAATGCGCGACAATGCATCTGCTACAATGTTATTAGCACCCGAAATGTGTCTGATATCTGTCGAAAATTGTGCAATAAAATCTAATTGTCTTCTCTGCCTTGGAGAAGCTTTATCCAACTTTTGCCGGAAGGCAAACATTAATGGTTTATGATCTGTTAATATGATGAAATTTCGACCTTCAATAAAAATTCTAAAATGTTTAATTCCTAAATATATTGCAAGTAATTCGCGATCGTATGTGCTATATTTAATTTGTGTATCGGTGAAACGGACTGAATAAAAACCAAGTGGTTGCCAAATGTCGTCCACGAATTGCTGTAACACTGCACCTGCTGCAAAATCGGAGGCGTCTACCATAATTGCTAGTGGTGCTGAAATAATTGGGTGTGTCAAAATGGATACATTGCTCAACTTTGCTTTGCACATCTCGAAAGCTTGCATTGATTCGTCTGTCCATTTGATTAATGTCTTGCTGTTTTTTTTATAACCTTTTAGAAAATTGTTTAACAGAATTTGTTCGTGAGCTGCCTTTGGTACGAACCTACGGTAAAAATTTAACATTCCTAGGAATCGTTTCAGCTGCTGAACATTTGTAGGTAACGGATATTCATTGATGATTTTTACCCGTTCTGGATTTGGTAAAATTCCTTTGTTAGTAACAAGATGACCCAGAAATAACACCTCTGACTGCGCTAAAATACATTTATCTTGATTTATAATTAGTCCAAAATTTCTTAAACGTTCGAAAACTTGTTCGATATGATGTAAATGTTCATCTTTAGATTTGGATGCGATTAAAATATCATCCAGATATACGAAACAAAATGATAAACCATGTAGGACTTGATGCATTAATCGTTGGAAAGTTTGGGCTGCATTTCGGAAACCGAATGTCATACGTACAAATTCGAATAGTCCGAATGGAGTAATAATTGCTGTTTTAGGAATGTCGTTGGGCTCGACTGGAATTTGATGATACGCTTTAACTAGGTCTATCGTTGAAAAAATTGTGCACCCTTCTAATTGAAATGAAAAATCCTGTAAATGAGGTATAGGGTATGCATCGGGAATAGTAACGTTATTTAATGCCCTGTAATCACCACACGGACGCCATTCTCCATTTTTCTTGGGTACCATGTGCAGTGGGCTGGCCCAAGGACTATTGCTTGGCCTGCAAATTCCCTGACTAACCATCTCATCGAAATGGTCTTTTGCGATTTTAAGCCGATCCGGAGCCAAACGTCTAGCTCTACATGCAATCGGTGGACCTTTTGTCTCAATAAAATGCGTCACTTTATGTTTGATAGTGTTAATATGACCTGTATCATGTGTAATGTCTTTAAATTTGTAAAATATTTTCTGAATATCTGGATCTAATGTATTAGTTTTGTCTACGGAAGATAACGTAGGAATATTCATTCGTGTGATTTGTCCTACTGATGCTACCGTAGTTAGTGGATCTACGATTTTTCCCTGTTTGATATCTACTAATAGTCCTGTTGCATTTAAAAAATCTGCTCCCAGAATTGGTATATTGACATCAGCAATTATAAAGTCCCACTTAAATTCTCTTCTAAGACCTATGTTTAATGTTAATTGTTTTTGTCCGTATGCTGATATGGTGGTCCCATTCGCTGCATATAATTTAGATGACGGAATTAACTGATTTTTATTACGAAATTTTTTTGGTAATACTGACACGTCAGCTCCAGTATCTACCAAAAATTTAATGTTTAAATGTTTTTCCAAAATTAATAAACGGCTAGATGAGTGAATTTCATCAAGACACGCCGCTGGATGTTGATGAAAATTTAAAAATTTGATTTCTCCAAAAATGTGTTATGCATTTTACACCCTGATACACATTTTTGGGCTTTATCACCGAACTTAAAATGGTAATAGCATAGATCTCTTTTTTTTGATTGATCTCTAGATTTAGAACGACGACGGTTTGAACTCTGACGATTAAAATTTCGACTATTGTGGTCTGATGGGTTTTGTCGTTGTACGATCTCTCCCACTTCTGCTAAGATATCCTTCTTGAAAGACTGCATTATTTGTTGAATATCCACTTCTTTCGATCTTTCTCGGATTGCATCTTCCATACCGGATTTGTGAGTGACACCTGCTATTTGATTAAATGATCCCGTGAGTGTTTCCACTAAATCGTCAGCTCGTTCTGCTAATGTTTTAATATCTAAATCGTGTTCAAATGGTGTTAAAATTAATTGAATTTGTGAGGGTAATCGTTGCATCCATAATTGTTTGATGGAAATGGCCGAAAAACCGGAAGCATTCGCCTGAAATTCCTCGAGTAATTGTGAGGGTTTTTTGTCACCTAGGGTTAAACCGTGAAGTATTTTGTTTAGTTTCGACTTCTCTGATTCACCTAAAACACGAATCACCTCCTGTTTGAAAACCGAATATGGTTTGTTCCCTTTATCTCTAGTTATTAAATGCGCAAATTGATTATGTAAGTGTGCATCTAACGCACCGACTGCGTGTGCATACATAGTCTTTTCTGTTTTGATACCTGACACCGCGAATTGTTGTTCTAATATCGCGAACCAGGTTTCAGGATTTTGTTTGTATAATGGCTGTGGTGCTTTAAAAACCACATGTGCCACCTGATTAAGAGGATTACTTGCAGTGACATCTCGTTCATCACCATTTCGGACAAATGGTATATATGAACTTGATGTACCACCTGCTAATAATTCTCTAATACGCGTTTCTACTAGTGCTTGCAGTTGTGTGTTTGTCACGACGATATTTTGCTCCATATTATTTTCGGTATGAGCAATATCGTCACTAATAATTCCCTCAGTTTCTTGTTCTAAAACTGGGGCTGCCTCTACAACACGACATTTTCGTGCTAGATAGCAAATAAATAGAAAACAACAAGCGAAAACGAATGCAATACCCGCCATAGTAAACATTTTACTATATACTTGACGATAAAAATTACAGAGGAACAACAAAAAATCAAATTATTTACCCAAGTGAAAAATTGATAAAAGAAAAACGAAAAGAAATATTTTGCCCCGTGTGAAAAATGAAAAAATTATATTTGAGCAAAAAATAATTGTGTTTTTTTTTTAAAATAATAATAATTAATAAAATTCAAATTAAATTTTTATTTAATAATTATTTATTTATTTGGCATTTAAAAAAAAGGAAAAAAAAATTGTTGGAATACTTACAGTTTTTTGTATATACTAAACCCTATATATATACTCCAGAATAGGCTTCTATGGACTGCTATCACAAATGGATCGACTGGGTTGAATATGCTGTATGTTGCTGTATTCCTTTTGATGATCTGGTTGGTGTATCCACTGGTTCGTAATATTATCTTGTTGATAATTCCTCTCAGGATGCCCGCAGATATTTATTTTACATAACCGTTGTTATTTTGATGAATTTTATTTTGATGATATTTTATTTTATTTTGTGTAATCTGTACATATTACATATATGTTTCCGATGATCTGATGATGCCTGTTTTATCACGTCGGGGTCACCACTTTATGGGGTAATGTATCGGAGTTATAATTTATCCACTCATCTGTCACACACCCCAAGTATTTATTTTTATTCACAGGAACTTGACACTTTTAATATAATTTCAATACACCGGAGAAAATATACATCTTGCAATAATTTTTACCAAAACGGTTATTTTTATATTTATTATAATTTATTTTAATTTATATAAAAACGAGTAATTACATATTAGTTTTTTATTTATACTATTTTTATTTTTTAATACACCATGTATATCTATTTTGGGCTAGATACTATTTTTCCCACGTCTTGCGATTCTTTTAAAATATTGAATAGAACTATTTTTTCAAAACAAATAAAATTTTCTTTTATAGAGAAAATTTTGTTATTTACAGGTTTCTAGATTATTAAAAAAATATAAAACTTAACTATCCTAATGTTGGTATCCCTTCAACTTTTCTTTTTCCTCTGCCATCAAACACACTCAAATTTGCTCAATATAATTTTGACATCTACATGAATGACAATGACATTTCTCTAAATATGACGGAAAAAGCACAGGGGTAAGCAACTGGATTTTGAGTAAGAAAAATAATACAAGAAAAGTTTATATAATATTGTCATTTTCTTTATTTATTTTATCTAGCCGCTACAGACTCTTAGTCGGCTCCGTATAAATAGTACAAACTACATTATAACTGAAGTGCTGCTCCTGTTTTTGGATAGCGCTGAAAGTCACAAATTTTTTCAAATTTTCATACATTGGAGCATTTCAAATACGACGTAGTATAAATTTCTTGAACTAAGGAAGCTTCACACCGCAATTGGTTACTCTATAAGCAAGCCATATCGTAAGTTTTCAAAGTTAAAAATGAAGCGAAAACGTTGAAACGTTCGAATAAAATGCCTTCAATCTAGTGACTATGTATGAAAGACTTAAAGCATGTGGTGCAAGTTAACCAATTTTTTTTAAATTTTCATGACCCCGAGGGCCACAAGGGTGGCCTGTTATTGGATATTTACAATGGCAAAGCAAGGTTTTTTTAAAAAAAAGGGGTCAATCGGCATTAAGAAGAACCTCCAACAGACCATTGTAGTCTTTACGGTATGGGGCAAAGGTGACATAAAATCACTTTCTAATTGCGAGCCAATTGTGGTCTTACTTTGGAAAATTCGAGTAGGAATGGCCAAAGTGACAGCCAAGCGATTTTTTTTATACTTTTATCGGTTGGTACAAAAATTTCAAACAACAAATCAAACGAAGCATGCGATTTACTTTTATGTCATAACAAATATTTATGAAAATGTAAAATGCGTTCGTTAATATGGCTTTTCAGATTAATTTAGCATCGGAGTTCATTTTTTGAATTATTGATTTATGTCATTTGATTCTTTATGTGATAAAAATAAAAAATCTAATTTATTTGATAGTTGACAAATTTAAAATTGGCTTTCGCCAACCCATAAAATTATAAGTTTCGAAGAATTTGCTCTAGTGGTCAATAGGATAACATTGCGTAGAATAATTTTATTCTTATTCCAACAAAAACTTGGAATGAAACTATTCTGGTTGGAATGAAATGTATGGAATTGTCGTTGTAAAATTCCCAAAGTAGAGCTCGAAACAGAACAAGAGCGACAACGACAAGCGTCGACGACTTAGCTAACAGAAGTACAGTAGCTAACAGTGCGACAGCGTCAGCGTATGGCGATAAAAAACACAAACAAAATAACCACGACATATTTTATTTATGTCAAAATGGATTCTAAAAGGTAACCTACTCCAATACTAAAAATTTTAAAATTATAAAAATTGTTTATCTTTTATGTTTCTGACACATGACGTTGGGGCATTACCAACTTATATATATTATATACAATCTAAAAACAGTTGGCAACAATATTTCGACGAAAAAATCATGCTGTATAAGATAGCGGAATTTTGACAGCGGAAAATAAGAGATGACGCTACTCACCGCAAGTGGCAGCACTATCACTAAAGAGAATTTTTTTGCAATGTAATTACCAGCGGAAATTTTTTATTCATTATGTATATATTTTTTCACTACGTAAAACAACTCAGCGGAATAAAATATTAGAAGTGATCCTTAAAATGGCAAATAGATTGATCTCCGAAGTAAAGGAACTCGGTATATGAAATGTTGAAATTTAACAATAATTCGTCTTTCCGTTATTTCTTCCACTAGTAACCAATATTTTCGGTTGGTTTTCTAATAGCTTAGTCCATGAATTTTCCCCAAATTTTCCATATAGTCTCAGTATGACCTAAGCTACTAGAAAAACAACTGAAAGTATTGGTTACTAGTGGAAGTTTTTGAGATATTGGCCAAAAACTGAAAATAACTTATATGGCCGCAGAAAATCAAAAAATTCTAGTGAAAATTCTAGTCCATGAATTTCCCCCAAAATTTCCATATAGCCTCAATATGATATTTATGCTATTAGAAAAACAACCGAAACTATTGGTTACTAGTGGAAGTTTTTGAGATATTGGTCAAAAACTGAAAATAACTTATATGGCCGCAGAAAATCAAAAAATTCTAGTGAAAATTCTAGTCCATGAATTTTCCCCAAATTTTCCATATAGTCTCAGTATGACCTAAGCTATTAGTAAAAATAACAGAAACTATTGGTTACTAGTGGAAGTTTTTGAGATATTGGCCAAAAACTGAAAATAACTTATATGGCCGCAGAAAATCAAAAAATTGTAGTGAAAATTCTAGTCCATGAATTTCCCCCTAATTTTCCATATAGTCTCAGTATGACCTAAGCTACTAGAGAAATAACCGAAACTATTGGTTACTAGTGGAAGTTTTTGAGATATTGGCCAAAAACTGAAAATAACTTATATGGCCGCAGAAAATCAAAAAATTTTAGTGAAAATTTTAGTCCATGAATTTTCCCTAAACTTTCCATATAGTCTCAGTAAGACCTAAGCTATTAGAAAAATAACCAAAAGTATTGGTTACTAGTGGAAGTTTTTGAGATATTGGTCAAAAACTGAAAATAACTTATATGGAGGCAGAAAATCAAAAAATTTTAGTGAAAATTCTAGTCCATGAATTTTCCTTAAATTTTCCATATAGTCTCAGTATGACCTAAGTTATTAGAAAAACAACCGAAACTATTGGTTACTAGTGGAAGTTTTTGAGATATTGGTCAAAAACTGAAAATAACTTATATGGCGGCAGAAAATCAAAAAATTCTAGTGAAAATTCTAGTCCATGAATTTTCCCCAAATTTCTCGTATAATCTCAGTATGAGCTAAGCTATTAGAAAACCAACCGAAAATATTGGTTACTAGTGGAAGAAATGCCGGAAAGACGGAATATTGTTAAATTTCAACATTTCATATACCGAGTTATTTAACTTAGGAGATCAATCAAGTTGTCATTTTAAGGATCACTTCTAATATTTTATTCCGCTGAGATTTTTTATTTAGTGAAAAAATATATACATAATGAATAAAAAATTTCCGCCGGTAATTACATTACAAACAAAATTCTCTTTAGTGATAGTGCTGCCACTTGCGGCGAGTAGCGTAATCTCTTATTTTCCGCTGTCAAAATTCCGCTATCTTATACAGCATGAAAAAATCGTCGTCGACAGCTTCGATGGTGGTGTTTGTAATACATGTTTTCGGTGTTTTGTATTATGACAGGCGATTTCGCTCGTCGCATTCACTCTTGTTCTGTTTTGAGCTTAACTATCGGTTTCCATTTAACATGATTGCAAATATTTGCAAAGGGAAATTTTTGTATCATACAGTTGTATTTGTGTGTTATTTTCATTTGTATATCCCTTTTGCTGCCCACTAACACAATGACCACGATACAATTTCCAAATAATGGCAGCAAAACTAAGATCTACCTACAAAGAAAAGCTACTACGCCACGAGCTTCGCTTTTAAATATATTCATTTTATTCTGCGAGCAACAATTTAATCCAATTAAAACAATTTTTTATATTAAATAACAAATAATATTTGAAAAACAAAGAAGTTTATTATTCAAATCAATCTACGGCCATTTATTAGCAAAACATTTTGACATAACACAATATGTTTGTTGTTGTGTTTATTGCAGGGTTGAAAATTTCCCTTTATAATTTGGGAAATTTTCGATTTCGTTTTGTAAATGCAAAATTTGCAAAGCAAAATGTTGTATGCCCGACTACTTTTGATTGCAAATTGCTTTGTAATTTTTTTTATGTATGTGTAAAAATCTATATACCGATACGGAATTATTTTGAATGTGTGCTATCGAAGAAACTAATTGCAAATAATTGCAAAGCAATATCAAATGGAAACGCACAGTAAGACGCTAAATATTTAATGAAAATCCTATATTCATGCAAAACTTGGAAAATTTCCATCCAAGAAGACCAATACAAAATACTAGACCAGAGAAGCAGAGATATAAATATCCGCCCCTTGTTAAGTAGTGAAACGATAAGGAAGAATTCATTGACACCAGTAGTCACGTTTTCATTAACATTAACACGAAAATACTCAGGAGACATTTTAATTTGGTTCATATTGATTTAAGTGAATGGAAATAAAGATCGGGGAGGAGATTAAATTGAAGTGCAATACATAGTTGATCGAGGTTTTGTGGAAGAAAATGACCAAAAGTGCGGTTTACTGTGCTCACCGCTAGAAGAAGCACCACCACAAAAGAGAATTTATGAAGGTATTTTATACCTAACTGAGTAGGAATCTTAAAATGTTATTCAGAACTCGGCCATTTCTTCTTTAAATATAGTAAAATTTAGTGGGCGGGACCACGTCATTTCCTATTCAATTATAAATTTAGTTGGTGAGAAATGTTTGATAATCTAACTGTAACAATATTTTAGGTGAGGTATTGGAATCTGTACAAGCAAATCGCAATTTTGCCATTTCTGTACGATTATATGAAATTTGGTTAATACGCTGGGATTAAAATGTCGGCTTAGAAAATTGATCTATTGTGTAAAAATAACAGTGTATCAGAGTTAACAGCTGCGATGTTTTGCATCCTAGCGATGTGTGTCGGAAACAAGTTAATTCTGCGTGATTTGATCATTTTAAAAGAAATTTTTGCTAATGGTAGTTTAGTGCGAAACCTGCTTCAATTTTTGGTCGACACATAAATGGTGGAATTTTGAAAAAAAAACTTAGCCTAACATAAACATGTGGTATTTATATGACAAGCACAGTTGCAGCTTTGGAACTTAAAAAATAAAGTAATAGAAAATGTCAAAGGTTAATTTTCAAGATTTTCTTGAGAATTAGAAACTCTCGATAAGGGTGGAGCGACTAATGTCAGCAAAGTGCGTTACCAAGAGAAGGCTGATTAATTAGCATGTGAGTGGACCGATTAGGCATGTACCAAAGATGAATATTATATGATAATTATAAAGCTCATACCAGAAATAACATCAACCAGTAAATTTTTAATTTTTTCCATTTTTATTTGGAAAAATTTGAAAATGCTACTTTGAGCTATTAGCGATCCTGGTGATGTTAACAGATTCTTGGTTATAACGTGGTTCAATTATGATGATATTTTCTGTGCCACGCATGAGCCACAATTTCCATAGCACTTTTAAAACAAATGTCAATCAACAAATCGTATACAATCATGATTTAAATTATTTACGTTGGGAGTGATATTTATGGAGGGCCATTAAAACAAAATAAATCAGAAACATTTTGATAAATCAAAAAGTTCTCATATAATGGGTATAGGTGGATGTATTTTATATGTATCGTATAATTTATGTTACTGTTTCACAGAGGTTAAAATTAATAATATTAATCACTTTACCATTATTTACCGGTGTGTAAAAATGTATATATTCGTAAACTAAACCGTAACTCTTGCCGTTCTTACCCGTGAGACGCAATAATTGATTGATTTAAACGCTGTGACGATTCATCATGCTGAGTTGATTGTTGTAATTGCTGTTGATGTTGTTGCTGCTGTTGATGATTCGATGAATGCGATTGATGGTGGCGGGATGGCGGCCGCGTCTGTTCACAGCTACGTTTATTAAACGTTTGCAAATCTAATGCTTGCGGTATTATTGGACTTTCGCGAGGCCTTAGCGTTGTTGGGGGACCACGATATGTCATGTACGGATGGCCAAAAAAATCAGTTGCCATAATTTCGATAATTTTGCGTTGGCCAATTGCCAAAGTCCAATAAAATGTTGATTTTTTACGTAATTTTTTGGATTAAATCTATCCACAAGTAGAAGAAGATGAAGATGTCTGAAATTAAAAGAAAATATGTGTATTATAGAATCAATCATTAAGAATTTTTTATTTTATGCAAAGTCATTTAGTAATGCTTTTTTGTAACTGAAGTACAATCACTTCATTTATTTAATTTGGTAAGGTAATCCAACATATAATGAATAAATTACTGCGAGACTTGAAGATATGTAAATTATAATTATTTGAAATCATATGTACATAACAGTTCTTACATTGTATACTCGTACAAGTAACGTAACACGAGCGATATACATAATTAGTCTATTGAACGTATCAATCATTTGATGCCTCTAATTACATTCGAACAACAATTTAAAGTTATTTTCTTCCACTAATGAACATTACATGTCATTATTTATATTTTTTTTTTGTAATATCGTATATTTATAGTTGGATGACCTTCTTTTATGATTTTGGTCGAAAGCCAACTGAATTTTCCAAAAAAAATATTTTATTTTATTGGTGTCTGCACAGAAAATATTTATTAACCTTTTTTCACATGTACCACTGAGCTGAGTTCTGGTTTATAGTTTGAGATATTCACCGTAGAAAGTTTAACCGATGTGAAGGTGCCAGACTCCGTATTCAACGATTAGTAATAAAAAATTTACTAAGAAATTTACTTCTGTGGCGGTTTTCACCGGGATTACCTGAGACTTCGGCAAATGTCACGAAATAGCGTAGGCCATCTGGAATATAAATGTAGCCCATTTCTATACGTGCTAGAAATAAGGTTTCTGTCAGACCCAGTAACGATTTTCAATAAAAATTTTACTAAGAAGTTCTCTTTTGTAGCGGTTTTCTCATGGATTATTTGAAATTTCGGCTACTGCCATGATACACTACTCATACGCCATCTGGAATCCAAAAACTATAACCCCATTTTTAAAACATCTGAAAAGAAGCTTCGTGTCACACTCAGTACGCAACAATTTTGAAGAAAAAAATTACTAAGAAATGTTCTTCTCAAGCGGGAAGGGGGGAGGGGATTACATGAACCTTCGGAAAACATAGTGTCTTGATTTATTATAATTAGAAACTGAATTTCATACTGAGACTAAAATTTTCTTTCCAGCGCCTACATTTTTGAGGTTTTAGATGGTCTACGCAAAGTCGATGAAATTAGCCTGAGCCCTAATTTTTTGGTGGATTTCTTGGATAAGTGTAGCCATTTCGAAAAAGTGTAAATACATTAAAAAGTGTAGCACCATCCCAAAAAACCATTTATACGTGAGAAAAACAAAGAATATAGAAAAATAATATTATTGTGAAAAAAAATACTGGTGAACATTTTTTTTAAATTTATTTAACCCGAATAGCGATTTGTGTAGTTGTTATGGGTCCACATTAAATTATATACCACAATACCTGGAGATAAAGCCACCAAGCAGTGTATATGGTCAGACAGGCCACGATACTATTTAAGATTGGACAGGGGCCAATTCTACGTATTAGCTAGTATCGTGGCCTGTCTGGCCATATATGCCGCTTGATGGCTTTATCTACAGGTATTGCGGTACAGAATTTAATGTGGACCCATAGTAACTACACAAACTATTCGGGTTAAATAAATAAAATTAATAAAAGGTTATTTCCACCTGATATGAACTTGGGACTAATTCGGCATCTGAGATAGTATCGTGGCCTGTCTGACCATATATGCCGCTTGATGGCTTTATCTCCAGGTATTATGGTATAGAATTTAATGTGGTTCCATAACGACTACACAAATCGCTATTCCGGTTAAATAAATTTAAAAAAAATGTTTACCAGTAATTTTTTTTTCAATAATATTATTTTTCTATATTCTTTGTTTTTCTCACGTATAAATGGTTTTTTGGGATGGTGCTACACTTTTTAATGTATTTACACTTTTTCGGAATGGCTACACTTATCCAAGAAATCCACCAAAAAATTCGGACTCGGGCTAACTTCATCGACTTGTCTACGCACTACTTCGTGGCAGTGACGAAAATTTGAAAAAAAAAATCACACGGACGATTTTTTTTGGTCACCCTGAGCGTTCTCGAGTGAGTCAGTGACATAGACGTTTATAACGTTAAATATATATATAGCAAAATCGTTTAGTACCGAGTCTGGCACCAGTTATCTTTCCAGCTCGTATAGAAATAGGACTTCAGGTTTTAGATTAGATTTAGATTTCAGATGGCCTACACTGCTTTGATACAGTGGTTCAAGTCTTAGGTAGTTCCTGTGGAAACCACAACAAAAGAAAGTTTTTTGAGTCTGACACGAACCTTCTTTCTAGGTCGTACAGAATGGTGCTACATTATTTGGCTAATCGAGTATGTTGATATTCCTAATAATGATATTACATATACCTATGTTAGCAGACCTAATCCACAAACAGTACAGGATGATGTCTGTGGAGTTGGCACGAAAAGTCATCACGAAAAACACTATGGCAACATTAAAGGTTAAAATATTGAATAGCACATTTTAGTACAAATTAGCACGAAAAATAAAGTATTGATAAATACAACTGTAAAAAATTAGCACGAATTTTACTAAAAATTTAAAGGCAAATAAAAAAAATGAACTTAAATATAAAATAATGTGCTAAAACACGAATAAATAATAAAAAAAAAATCAATAAATATTTTCATGCTACTCGTCGAATACTAAAAATATAACATTGAGACATGTGTCTTATTCGCACTTACCGGCAATGAATTAAATTTCACAAAACAATCCAAATTTCCAAACAATTCTGTGATTTGAATGGGAGTACTAATCGTTCATGATGAGCCCCTTCTCAAAATTATATTCTGTAAACGTGCTTGCCACACGATTATATCTACAAATCATAACACTTCTCTGGTTCGAGTGAACCAATGATCAGGTAGTTCCTTTCCTTTAATTTGTCACCCCCAGAACTTATTTTAATCTTTTTTTTATTTTTTAGTTTTTTTTTCTCAGCACTAATGATTTTGAAGAAATTTACTGAAACGGGATTTTCGGGTACCAGAAGCATCGATTGCGATGGGTTCTGACTTTGGGAAAATCGTTCAGCGGCTCCTCTGGTGGGGCTCTGGCGCTACTTATTAGTTTTTCTCTCAGCACTAATAATTGTGAAGGAAGTTACTGAATGGGATTTTTGGGTACCAAGAATCAATAGCAATGCTTTCTGACTTTGGAAAAAATCGTTCAGGAGTTCTTCAGGTGGGGCCCCGGTTCTTCTTTTAAGTTATTTCTTAGCACTAATAATTTTGAAGAAAGTTGCTGAAACGGATTTTCGTGTAACAGGAATCGATTGCGATGGGTTCTGACTTACTCTGGTGAGGACTCAGCACTTTTTTAACTTTCTTCTCGGCACCAGACATTTTGAAGAAAGATATTGAAACGGGACTTTCGGTTACCAGGAATCAATTACGATGGGTTGTGACTGTAGGAAAAATCGCTCGGGGGTTCCTCCGAAAGGGCTCTAGTTCTTTTTTTCGCGAATAGTTCATAAATAAATTCAAGAAGTATTTTGGCGTTGATAAAGTTCTAGGGTTGACAAACTAAAATTTGAATCACCCGCGATCAATTGGTACATCTGAACAACTCAAGAAATTTTTCAATTTTTCGATATAATCATGCGGCAACCACGTTTACTCGAGAATGAGTCATAGAAAAATTCTGAAAATATTTGTGGTATTACGTAATGATCTGACCTAGACATTGAAATAAGTTCTGGGGTTGGCAAATTAAAGGAAAGGAACTACCTGACAATCATTGGTTCACTCGAATCATAGAAATATTATGATTTGTAGATATAATCGTGCGGGAAGCACGTTTACAGAATATAATATTGAGAAGGGGCTCATCATGAACCATTAGTACTCCCATTCAAATCACAGAATTGTTTGGAAATTTGGATTGTTTTGTGAAATTTAATCCATTGCCGGGAAGTGCGAATAAGACATATGCATGTCTTACATTGTAGTATTTTTAGCATCAAAAATTCGGAAAAAAAATTGAAAAAATAAATTCGGAAAAAATTTATGGATTATAATTTTCACTAGAATTTTTTGATTTTCTGCGGCTTAGATGGTTTTTCTAAGAGTTGTTCCATGTATTCTCAGTATGACCTAATCTATTATAAAAACAACTGAAAGTGTTGGTTACTATAGTGGAAGTTTTGTAGAAGTTGTGTAGTAGACCTAGAATATTAGAAAAACAACCGAAAGTATTGGTTAGTAGTAGAATTTTTTGAGGTATTAGCAAAAAATTGAAAAAACCTTATATGGCCGCAGCTATCTTATATAGCATGAAAATGACGAATTTCGAACCAACCAAAGAATTAATTTTACACGGCCTTAGTCAGCGCATAAAGAGATGTCAGATTCGGTGACGTGAAGTTTCAAAACCTCACGAGTTTTAGCAGTTATCTCAGCTTAGAACACCGTACAGAATAGGCCTAAGCTCTGTGATCATCTGAGGTTAAGGTTAAGCCTGGGACAGTAGATTCTAAAACCATCATAGTTCAATCGCAAACCATCAAAATAGCAAATTGGCGATTTGGAAAGGTCATTCCTGAAGTCCTGAGAAAATGGCGGCAGCTTTATAAAGTTCATACTCGGGATTTCCATTCCAAAATAGTTTAGGTTTTTAGCTCCTTGATGACTTACACAGTCCGTGTGGGATACTAAAGATCATGTTAGCGAATAGAGCGGGACTGATAGGACCACCTAAATTTCTACGTCTAGTAAAAGTTACTAAATCGCGTTTAGATGGATTTAAAGGAAGACTTTTTCGACACACCATTCACCAATCTTCCGCAATGGGGAGAGCTTGCTGAACCAGAAAAATTTCAATAACCAAGATCTACAACAATAGTGAGAGTACATTCCCTTGTAGACTTGCCAACTTTAACAGAAACAAATAAATCATCCAACTCATTCTCAACTATACTATTAAAGTTAGCCGAAAGTTTCCAGCCGAAAGATCAAAAAAATCGATAATGCAGATAGTGTCTTCGCTTTCTCAGCCGAAAGTATATAAATACGTCACCGTTGATCAACATTCTTCAGCCGAAAGCTATCAGCCGAATAATTATTTCAACAACACATCAACAGAAACCAATTTGAAGGTTTTAGTATGCGAAGGTTGTTGTAAAACCTAATTCTATTTAAACTTGAGAAAAACAAATGTTTACATTAACCTTGCTCCAAATGAACATAAAATAAGATGGGGATGCCACTATGGGCATTTGATATGTCATAATTCTTGGTCAACTTTGGCCTAATTATGTAGAAATTCTGAAGGGGATAAAGAGGTGTAATTTATCAAAATTCCGCTAATTCAATATACCGAAAATGCATTGAATGGTCTGTCGTTCTAGGTTTGCATACCTTATCATTGATGCCACGATGGCCACTTGATAGGCTTGAATTGTCCAATTTTCCAAAATTTCCATAGTTTAATTTCTGAACAATTCATTCAATGGCCTGGCGCTCTTGCTTAACCTTAATTCGCATTGATGCCACTATGGCCATTTGATAGGCCCTAATGCCTGCTAACAACAGTACAATTTTGAAGAAATTCTGATGGGGATACAGAGGTGTAATTTGAAAAAAAAATTCCATCGTTCAATTTCTGAAAAATTCATTGAATGGCTCGGCGCTCTTGCTTAACTTGTTTACAAATGTTTACATTAACCTTGCTCCAAATGAACATAAAATAAGATGGGGATGCCACTATGGGCATTTGATATGTCATAATTCTTGGTCAACTTTGGCCTAATTATGTAGAAATTCTGAAGGGGATAAAGAGGTGTAATTTATCAAAATTCCGCTAATTCAATATACCGAAAATGCATTGAATGGTCTGTCGTTCTAGGTTTGCATACCTTATCATTGATGCCACGATGGCCACTTGATAGGCTTGAATTGTCCAATTTTCCAAAATTTCCATAGTTTAATTTCTGAAAAATTCATTCAATGGCCTGGCGCTCTTGCTTAACCTTAATTCGCATTGATGCCACTATGGCCATTTGATAGGCCCTAATGCCTGCTAACAACAGTACAATTTTGAAGAAATTCTGATGGGGATACAGAGGTGTAATTTGAAAAAAAAATTCCATCGTTCAATTTCTGAAAAATTCATTGAATGGCTCGGCGCTCTTGCTTAACTTTAATTCGCATTGATGCCACTATGGCCATTTGATAGGCCATAATGCCTGCTAACAACAGTACAATTTTGAAGAAATTCTGAAGGGGATACAGGGGCGTAATTTGAAAGAAAAATTGCAAAGGTCAATTTCTGAATAATTCAGTAAATGGCCCGGCGCTCGTAATTCGCATTGATGCCACTATGACTATTTGATAGGCCCTAATGCTTGCTAACAACAGTTCAATTTTGAAAAAATTCTGATGGGGATACAGGGGTGTAATTTGAAAAAAAAATTCCATAGTTCAATTTCTGAAAAATTCATAGAATGGCCTGGCGCTCTTGATTAGCCTTAATTCGCATTGATGCCACTATGGCCATTTGATAGGCCCTAAACCCTGCTAGCAACAGTTCAATTTTGAAAAAATTCTGATGGGGATACAGTGGTGTAATTTACAATATTTCCATAGTTCAATTTATGAAAAATTCATTGAATGGCCCGGCGCTCTTGCTTAACTTTAATTCGCATTGATGCCACTATGATAATTTGATAGGCCCTAATGCCTGCTAACAGCAGTCCAATTTTGAAGAAATCCCGAATCTTGTTAACAGGCATTAGGGCCTATCAAAAGGTCATAGTAGCATCAATGCGAATTAAGGCTAAACGAGAGCGCCGAGCCTTTAAAGAATTTTTCAGAAATTTCAAAAATTTTGTCCAATTACACCCCTGTATCCTCATCAGAATTTCTTCAAAATTGTACTGCTGTCAGCAGGCATTAGGGCTTATCAAATGGCCATAGTGGCATCAATGCGAATTAAGGTTAAGCAAGAGCACCGGGCCATTCAATGAATTTTTCAGAAATTGAACTCATTAAATCTTGTCAAATTACACTCCTGCATCCCCATCAGAATTTCTTCAAAATCGAACTGTTGTTAACGGACATTAAGGCCTATCAAATGGCCATAGTGGCATCAATGCGAATTAAGGTTAAGTAAGAGCGCCGGGCCATTTAATGAATTTTTCAGTAATTGAACTATTGAAATCTTGTCAAATTATTCCCCTGTATCCCCATCAGAATTCCTTCAAAATTGTACTGTTGTTAGCAAGCAATAGGGCCTATCAAATAGCCATAGTGGCATCAATGCGAATTAAGGTTAGACAAGAGCGCCGAGTCATTCGTTGAATTTTTCAGAAATTGCACTATTGAAATCATCCTCATTAGAATTCCTTCAAAATTGAAAAAAAACTTTTATTTTAATATCAACTTAAAGAAGTTAATTATATGAAGTATTTAATAATATTTCTTAAATACCTAACTTTCGGCTGAAATATATTGATCAACATTGTTGAATTTTTCTTTTCGGCTATCAAACCAAAGACACAATCTGCATTATCATTTTTGTTATTTTCGGCTGGCAACTTTCGGCTAACTTTAACAAGGTATCTCAACTAGGCGAAACTTAAGCATGGATTCAATCAAATTCCCAAGAGAATTATCGGTCCCAAAACTGTGACAGGCATTAGTGATAGTGGTAAACGAAGTGCTATCAAACGCTCCAGGAAGTCACAAATGAGAAACTCTTGAGTAATCAGTACACTTTCAATCCTAGGAACAACTTCACGTAAGGTCTTTTCATCAAACCAATTAAATACCAAAATGCTCCTTAATAAAGCGGTCTATGACTGTCGACTATTCTTTCTAACGGTTCCAAAAAGATCGAGGACAGACTAATTGGACGAAAACTTTTCTGATTGGCTTAGTCAGATTTACCGGCTTTGGATATAAATACGACTCTGCTCCTGCTCCAAGAAAGATGGCACAGCTATGCTACAAGAAAGCAGGACAAATGTGACATGTTCAGGACCGCGAGTCAGTCTTATTCTAGTTGACAGTTTCGGCACCGATAACAGACTAAGCCGTTATCAGCGTTGGGATCAACGGCGGCACATCCAGGATAAAATGAAACGCAGAGGAACTCCTCAGCCCCCTTCGATAACGAAGTAAACCCACCATTAGTTGGGGAGAAACAAGTCTGCAATTGCCATTCTTACATTAGTAGGTGTATACAGGGTGTCCCAAAATTGGTTGATCAAACGAAGCAGAGCTCATTTCCACCAAAAATACCCAAGTAAAGTTTTTTTCGACTTGCCGATGGTTCAAAAGTTATTCCACTTTTAGTGTTAGTGTTTAGTGTTTTAGTGAAATCGCATGAGCACCCACCAAAAAATTAATTTAAAAGAAACCAAGAGTTTTTTTGTTTAACTTACTTTTTTAATATGGTCAGAAAACAAAATGAATAAGATATTTTTTTTTTTTAATTTTAAATATTATTATTCGGTTTTCCCTCGAATTTGCCTGATTCTCCCGGATTTCCACTGGATTTCTACCGGGTTTCCCCCGGAATCTGGGAAG
Organism: Nephrotoma flavescens; assembly: GCA_932526605.1. Taxonomy (NCBI): domain Eukaryota; kingdom Metazoa; phylum Arthropoda; class Insecta; order Diptera; family Tipulidae; genus Nephrotoma; species Nephrotoma flavescens. Next base: position 59,818,137 of record OW052220.1, on the reverse strand, counting down.
TTCGGAAGAAAACCGGGCCGAAACAATCCGAGGGAAATCCTGGGAACATGTGGGTAATCCGAAGAAAATCCGGAAGAAACCCGAGAAAACCAGGCGAAATCTGGCGGAAATCCGGAATAATCCGACAAAACTGGGGGTAGTCGTACCAAGGGTTGATTAGTTTCTAGAAAAATGTTGGCACGACTTTTTACTTGTGGACTGCGGATTTTTGGTTCTATATATTATTTCCCCAATTAAACAATTAATTTTACGATCTTTACTGACTGCTTTTTATTTATATGTTTTCACACTGCGTAGGCAAGATTTACAATTTTATATTTAATTTTATTACTTAATACTTTGGTTCTTGATGTGGTTGTCGTCGCCATCAAATTTGTTCTGTTCGTCTTTTCTACCAAAAGCAAATCTAAAAGCTCGTTTCTATTATTTGACAATAAATTTCTTAGTGACATCTAGCTAACAATAGTTAAAATTAGTTTTATAGTGACATCTATTAACAAGAACTGAAGCACAAATAAAGTTTAGGAATCTCTGATTGATTTGATATTTTTATGTAATCTGTCAGAACAGCACATCACAACAATTAGAGTATATAAAACAAGTGATTGTGCTACAGAAATGGATACATATACAATTAATCAGATAAGTATAACTACGTTTGATTATAAATACCTCTAGATACTTTGTGGTATCTCCTTTTTCATTTTAGGTACACAATTTACGTTAGCTGATGCCATCAAAGGATGTGTTAACATGCAAAACATAGTGATGTACATAGATAAATATTAATAGTTAAATTACATTAATGCTAATTAATAATATAGTTTGTTTATTTTTAGGTATACGATTATCGAAGTCAATCACAAATGAATATGTGTTACGCTGCATTACATTGGACATGAGATCCCAAACAGGAGGAACTCGAGAAAATCCCAGAAGAAACCCGGGAAATCTTGTGGAAATCTGAGAAATTTGAAGGAAATCCGTATAATATTATTTAAAATTAATAAACAAAAATTATTTTATCCATTTTGTTTTATTTCTGACACGCATCATTTTAGAACTCGAAATTTTGTTAAGTGCGTTTTTTAACAAACACGACTTACATTGTGAAAAAAATGATAAAAAATATTCTATTGTGAATAGCTCGGTGTGTTAACCATTTTAAAATCTGCATTAGTGTCGCATATTTTTCTGATAGTGGGCCAACTTTCTGTAGTACATTCTTTTTCCGCTGGCGTCATTTAAACATCAATGAAAAATTTTGGAAAACAAAAAAAGTTTACAACACCAAAGTTTTTATTTGACAGAAGATAATGCAGTTATAAAAATGATTTTATTGGAAAGGCACACTCTTCTAGTTAGCATTAAAAAAGAAAGTTAAACGTAAGAAATCTTGGTTTCTTTTAAATTAATTTTTTGGTGGGTGCGCATGCGATTTCACTAAAAAACACTAAAAGTGGAATAACTTTTTCACCATCAACAATTCGAAAAAACTTGATTTGGGTGTTTTTGTTAGAAATAAGCTTCCCTATATTCTTATCTTCTTGCTTTATTTGATCTGCCAATTTTGGGACACCCTGTTAAGTAGGCTCGTTAGTGAGGTAGAGAAAATTTCCCAGTTTAACAATTTTCTATTACGGTACGTCATAACGGTGATCCCTTCAAATTAAGATTAAAAGAGATACATTTATGATCGGAAGTTAAAATATCATTCGTTATCCTCCGTTTGACCATAAAATCGATAATAGATATGGAACAAAAACTGATATCAATCACTTTGCGACGAGCGGAATTGTCAAAGGTTGGTTCATAGGTACGGATAAGAATTTCAAGCTTGGTCGACAATACAGGATCAATTCACTGAATTTGGACCAGAATATATTCTACGAGTGAATTTGAATTTGTATGGCTTGCTATTTGTATTTTATTGTAAAACCGAGAAATTCTTGTTGTTTTCCTAACCAAATTTCTCTATCGTCTATACTTATCATTCAACACCCATGATCCGGCCTCTGAATTATCACAAAGGGCTCTGTAGGTCATTGGTATATAGTCCCGGATCCTCTACATTAAATTGGCTCTGATCAATTGCTGTCAATATTCGTTTGCTTACAAACTTAGTAACTTCGCCTTAAAACTGTTCCCGAAAAACAGATTTAAATTTCGTTTTAGGAATTAGATAGGCGAACGAAGACCATGTTTCAAATGTAAATCAATGGTGCTGTTTACACGAAGTTAGCATTGCAATGGAACACTACAACTTCTTACGTTTAGACGAAATTCGAAACATGTCTATGTGCGTGTAAAATTATTTTGATTTCGCATTGAATTTTGAAGTGGTACCACCATTGATTTATAACTCATGGATACGGCAAAATTGGGATAGCACTAAATTAATACCGGAAGTGCCCGCTTAGAGGTACTGGTGCTTAGCAAAGAAGCACTAAATTAGACTCCACAATAATTATTATTCTGGAAGTTGGACCACAAAAAGAAAATTTACATATCAACATTCTACATCCGCTATAATTTTTTATTATTAATTTCATATAAAAAATAAAAATCTATTAAATTTAGTTTTGACACATTTTATTAAAATAAAAAAAAATGCTTTTAAATAATAATTTTCATCCCGATATTTTTATGTTTGTTTAATATTTTATTTATGTAACAACACCAAAAACGCGAATAATAAAAAGAAATAAATAAAAAATCAGTAAAATATAAATTAATATTATATTTAAATTTTTTTTTTGATTTTTTTAATGTGTACAAAATAATACATAAATAAATAGAAATAATGCAATAAAATAAAAAAAAATTAAATATAGAATTTTTTATTTTATTATTAATTCTAGATTTAGTATTTAAAATTAATAAATAAAAATCATATATTGAAATGCAAATCATTTTTTTCGTACATATATTGCTCGGCTACGCCACCAACATTAAACCATAAAAGCACAATGGATATTTTGGCTATGCTGCAATAATGTGTAAATGGTATTTTTATTATGGATATTACGGTTTGAATACGGTTTTGTTCAATGGTTGATTGGTTTTATATCGTAACCGGTCGTTTTTTTTTTGCTAATTATTTATGGAATTTTGGGTTAATCTGGGTGATAGCCAGATATTATTGTTACATCGATGTGAGATTATCAAGACGTTGAGATCTAGGTGAGATCACCAAGACCAATAAATTCGGTCGTTTCTTCAGACTGCAGTGACCAAACTGCAAAAATATTGAAAAAACTTTGAACTTACGTACTAAGTATATAATCATAATGCTTTAGCGAATTATTATGTTTCGTTACGTATTCCTCAACCCCTTCATAACCTCGAATTTTATTGTATTTGCAAATTTCTATATGAAATTTTACGACCCTAATTGAAAATGTGCGAGCCTGATTCGCTGCATAGTGGTATAAATATAATTGGAAAATTAAAGCGTGCTACTACTGTTATTGCAGTCGTGGGGAATAAGTCCTAGTGTATTTCGTGCGAGCGCTGGTTATTTTTGCAACACGTGTGACTGATTATACATAGAATAACTTGTCTGTCGTTATACCGACGAACTCATATTGAGGTATGCTGATTTCGAGTTTTGGTGTTTCTACCAGTATTTTAATGTAACACAATATCAAACTGTCACCACACTTATACAGTTTTGACTGATCGAACCGAACATGTATGTGAGACCGTGTGAACATCTCTAGAGTGAAAAAAAATTTGAAAATTTATTAATATTCATGAAGTTTAAGTCATGTATGGCACAGTAAATACCATCATAACCAAACTCTGATCGGAACTATTGAAAGTCGAAACTTTGAACTATCTAAAAGTAATAACGTGACCCTGTGAACATCTCTAAGATTTCAGTTATTTCATTGTTTTTACAATAAATTGGGTTCGTAGCTTAGTTAGGAATATCTATTGGGTAAAATTCCAATTTGCGAAAATACCAAAATTTCCAATCTATATATGTTCATCAGCCGCTCAACCGATCGCCATGAAATTTTTACCATGTACAAGTTGCATATCCAGAACAACCTTATGATATTTTGGAAGGGGCTGGACCCCGGGTCTAGGGGCTGCGGTACAGTTTTTTTCTAAAATTTTAATTTTCTTTAAAATTTTCCACGAAAATGAGTTTATGGGGCTGGTTATATGAAATTACTGACATGTTCGAATCCGAGGGGCCCAGCCCTGGATCAAAAATTAATTTTTTATAGATACAAATATTTGATTATTCCAAAATGACTTCTCAGTCGCTCAACCGATCACCATGAAATGTTTACCATGTAAATGTTGCATGTTCAGGACCAATCTTACGATATTGTAAAAGGGGCTGGTCCCCGGGGTCTAGAGCCCATGGTACAAATTTTTTCAAAAATTTTAATTTTCTTTAAAATTTTCCACGAAAATGAGTTTATGGGCCTGGTTATATGAAATTACTGCATTTTCGAATCCGAGGGGCCCAGCCCTGGATCAAAAATTAATTTTTACATGTAAATATTTGATTATTCCAAAATGACTTCTCAGTCACTCAACCGATCGCCATGAAATGTTTACCATGTACAAGAACCAACCTTATGATATTTTGGAAGGAGCTGGACCCCGGGGTCTAGGGGCTGCGGTACATTTTTTTTCGAAAATTTTAATTTTCTTTAAATTTTTCCACGAAAATGAGTTTATGAGGCTGGTTATATGAAATTACTGACATGTTAGAATCCGAGGGGCCCAGCCCTGGATCAAAAATTAATTTTTACATGTATAGATACAAATATTTGATTATTCCAAAATGACTTCTCAGTGGCTCAACCGATCGCCATGAAATGTTTACCATGTACAAGTTTTATATCCAGAACCAACCTTACGGTATTTTGGAAGGGTCTGGACCCCGGGGTCTAGGGGCCATGGTACAAATTTTTTCGAAAATTTTAATTTTCTTTAAATTTTTCCACGAAAATGAGTTTATGGGGCTGGTTATATGAAATTACTGACATGTTCGAATCCGAGGGGCCGAGTTCTGGATCAAACATTAATTTTTACATGTATAGATACAAATATTTGATTATTTCAAAATGACTTCTCAGTTGCTCAACCGATCGCCATGAAATGTTTACCATGTACAAGTTGCATATCCAGAACCAACCTTACGATATTTTGGAAGGGTCTTTACCCTGGGGTCTAGGGGCTGCGGTACAAATTTTTTCGAAAATTTTAATTTTCTTTAAATTTTTCCACGAAAATGAGTTTATGGGGCTGGTTATATGAAATTACTGACATGTTCGAATCCGAAGCTCAACCGATCAGTCGCTCAACCGATCGCCATGAAATGTTTACCATGTAAATGTTGCATGTTCAGGACCAATCTTACGGTATTGTGAAAGGGGCTGGACCCCGCGGTCTAGGGGCCATGGTACAAATTTTTTCAAAAAATTAAATTTTTTTACGAGAATGAGTTTTGGAAAGGGGTTATATGAAATAAGAGACATGTTCGAATTCGAGGGGTCCGCCCCTATATCAAAAATTCATTTTTGCATGTAAAGATACAATTATTTGATTGTTCTGGAATACCGCCTTAGCCGCTTTACCGATCGTCATGAAATTTTTACCATGTATATGTTGCATGTTCACGACCAAGACCACGATACCTTTTAAGGGGCTGGACCCCGGGATCAAGGGGCTGTGGTACAAATTTTTTCTCAATTTTCAAATTTTTTAAGATTTGTTGAAAGGAATGACTTTAGTAAAGGGGTTATATGAAATTAGTGATATGCTCTAATCCGGAAGTCTGCCCTGGATCAAGAATTCATTTTTAGATGTATGTATAGATACAATTATTTAATTGTGCCGAAATAGCGCCTTAGTCGAAAAAATTTAGACACCAAAAAGGAAATCTAGCGTGCGATTGTTATACACAAATCATACCTCTACTATAATTGATTTAATTATTCAAATTAATTTTATTAATTTAAATTTAACACAATCTTTAGGTCGCAAAAATGACGGCGTTAATAAATTAAATAATGAAATTCAATCGGAACTACCCGGGCCACTAATGAAATACAAATCTACCGACACAGTTTCTTAATTCTTTGGAGCCACCTGGTATTTCACCACACATACTGTTTTTAAAAGAGAGTTCGCCAATAATACTGCTCCCAAATTTAGATCCAAAGAAATTGTGCAACGGAACACGGCTTTGTGTGAAGAAATTGATGCCGAATGTGATTGAAGCAACGATTATTACCGGTAAAAGTAAAGGAGAAGATGTGCTAATTCCGCGCATTCCTATGATTCCCACCGATTTGCCGTTTGAATTCAAGCGACTACAATTCCCATTACGCCTTGCTTTTGCAATGACAATCAACAATGCCCAGGGGCAATCATTGAAAATAGCTGGTGTTATTTTGGAAAATTCATGCTTTTCACATGGCCAACTGTGTGTTGCTTGCTCCAGAGTGGGAATGCCAAAAAACTTATTTATTTACACACCAAATGGAAAAACCAAAAATATTGTTTATCAAAAGGCTTTATAATCACTTTGATCTGGTTGGAGGTTTCTAAAAATAGAGTATAATTATTTGACAACTGGTAACAAATACCAAACCAAAATTAACTAACTATCCCCACAAACAGGATGTCCAATAATATCATTACAAAAGTTCGCCTGGATGCATTGACGGAGGCACCCGTTACTGAATGCAGCTACTTATAATTTTCTTTTCATATATGATTGCAACTACAGCGATGCAAAGAGAGAATTCTTGCTTAACAATCAAGATATTTGAAATATATACCTCCCGTGCAACGCCGGGTAACTCAACTAGTAGAGAATAAAATAGAAAAGTAAGAATTTTAAAGTTTTGAAACCACTGATGAAAATTATCATTTGTATCCCGTTTTCGCACATTATTCATAAAAAAAATTTCGACCTATTCGAATATATAAAAGAGGTCCCGTGAATTAAAAATAATCATAATTAGATCTTGTTCAGCACATTCATAGGGTTTTGATTGATTTATCTGGCCAAGTATGTGAGACTCCGTGAACATCTCTAGGATCGGTGAAATAAGATTTGAAAATTTATTTAAATTCGTATTTCGTGCTTCGGCACTTGGACCGGGAGGTACTGGATTCGAATCCCACCAGAGGCAGGATGTAAAGCGAATTTTCTTCATCGACTACGATCGGTTATGTTAATAAACACAACTTAGACCCTCTGTTGGAGTGTAGAATTCAGCGTCGACCCACTATCCATGTCAGTGTGGAGGACATTGAGATTGCAACGTGCAGCTGGTATACTGTAATTGTGTGAGTAGGTGAATAAGAACAATAAATCCATTGGATAATTAATACTTTCTTTTATTCAATGTAAAAAAAAGCCCAAGGCCCCCTAATTTATGAATTTATGGGGGCCGTATGACCCCCTTTGGGAAACACTGGTCTACACTATCCTAAAATAAATTGAAAAAACTATGAACCTCTCTAGGAGCGGTAACAGAAAAATTGGAAAGTAGATTGAAACCAAACAACAATTGTTTACAATACGCTGGAAAAGTTAAATATTATCATAATTAAATTTTATTCACCACAAGCGTGGCCTTTTGATTTAGGTGACTAGGATCGAAGATATAAAAGTAGAAACACTGTCTAAAATCGCCTTCTTTAGAATTAGAAAAACTGTACAAAATTGTAACTCAATTTTCTCGTGTTTATCTAAAATTGTTAAACAAACGTTTGATCTTTACAGCGACCCTCAGGGACTTTTCTATTCTAATATAATTGTTAAACATGAAAAAATGTTTCAATTCCATTACAAAACAAAACCAATTGGAACATTTTTAAATTTAGTACGCTACTTATCAGTAGCGCTACTCACTAACTCATATTGGGGTAATGTTATCTCGAGCTTGAAGTATTTCATAGTGTGTTTGTATTAGCATTATATTACAGCACAATATTGAAATGTTACAGAGCGGTCGACAACTGAATTTCTACAACCTGCCTCGACGTACAGTTGTGCAACTAAATTATTCAAATAGTTTGGGTGGTGCTACTGCTATTGCGGTTGTGTGGTCACTTAATCATTTAATCATTTTAATCATCAATTTAATCATCATCAATTTAATCATTTCTGCTTCAATTATCGGGCTACGATGGCTGCGAAAACGAAAACTCGATCGAAAAAATTCGGTGTGCTGTGACTTATGAAATGGCTGGTTCTACATTTGATGTGCGTATTGATTCTGCCTTAAAAAAAACTCTTGTCAACGTCAGATACTAATTGCTGGTGTTTTGTAAAACTAAAAAAACTACGGTAATGGATACCTTCAATCACATTTCCTGGACTATATGAAGGAGACCTTTCATGAGTTCTAGTCTAGTATATCGAACGAATTTAAAGTCATTATGGTTGTCAAACTACAATCTCTACAGTCAGCAGTTGCTGAGCCGCAATCACAAATGGCTTCTTCCGTCCACGAGATTAATAATTTCGAAACAAGGATTAAATTCATCGAAGTAGCTTTACTGATTCGCCAACTCCGTGGAGCGGCGGTTGAACTCCTCAGGCCGTTTTCTTGAAATCGGTGGAAATTTCCCCAATCGGAATAAACTTTTCTTTGAATTCCCCTATTTTATTCGATTTTTTCACCGGATACTTCAATCATTTTTTCAAATTTATTCTAGGGAGAGAGGGAAAAATTTCGAATCGATTTACTCAGTCGGAAATTTCCCCTTAGTAAGGGGAAAAAATTATGTTTCTTAATTTAAAAAAAGGAAAGAATTATAAAAAAATGATCAAAGTAGACGGCGACAAAATTAGATAAGAATATACAGAAATTCAAAGCAAATTGTATTCCGATTGGGGAAATTTCCACCAATTTCAGGAATACGGCCCCTGGAAAGATTGGGTACGCCTACCGTTTGAGGGTGGGCATATGTGGAAGTTAGTTGAGAGTAAAGTTCACTCAAGAATGTTTTTCAATGATAATCTCTCGCCCCAAATTGCTCATCTGAAACGCTTCTCACTTGGGCTTAAAAGAGAGGGTCAATTATTGAAAGTGCCCGTATTCAATGATCGTGTTCAATGTGCATATTATCACAGTGACTGGGTGGAAGTTCGTTGTGAAGTTGCAGGATGAGGTGCGTCAATATTTGGAAATCTTGCCGGATCAACACTCATAACCATCTTTTTAAAATATTTAGTTTTATTTTCACTTTTCGTATTTATATTAAAATTTTTTATTTGTTATTATTAATATTATTGTCTCTTCTTGGTGATACATAGGAGAGACGTGGGGTGTTGCACTTTTCGTTTCTACTGAAGTTAGGTCAATTCCTCTTCTCTAGAAATTATATTTGTCGAGATTATTTTGTTGGACCTTAAACTGCTTATTGGGGTAGTTTATTAATTTGTTGTGAGTTTCACAACATTACAACATACGTTAATATCGAGCCCTTACTTGCATATTACAAAGACTTGGGCAGGAGTTTGCAGACACCTGACGCTAGGCGCAAGTTTAGGTCTTCGACCCTGCTTGCTCTGTTCAATACACAGGTACCGTTCCGAACCAGGATTGTGGTAACTAAATCTTGCCATCTAAGAGGGGGTTCGCTTCTAGGGGTTTAAAATATGCAGGTATCGGAATAATGCAAATTCCATTGTAAGGAAGTTCAAGAGGATTATGCGTTTATCCTTTTTCTCGGTAAATTAGCATTCTAGTCTTATCTGGCAGATTATCTGACGTTTGAATCCTGCCATAAAACATGTTCTCCAGTCTAATAGCTTATCCGCTCTTTCATTCCACTAAATTGTCATCGAGGAGATATGGTTTGCAATCTCCTCCGTCAAATTAAGTGCGGTTTAGTTAGATAACGTTCCCATTACGTTTATTAAGATAGTATTTCCGCTATATATCCTTCAAACTACAATATGCGTGCTGATAACCTCGTCTTTTCCCTCGTTTTGGAAGAGTGCTCGTGAAATTTCAATTCCCAAAAATGGTATTGGTATTGAAAATGGAGCCTTCTTCACTCTGGAGCCGCGTCACACACGTTCACTGTTTTGCTTCTTTTCGACTTAAGTCCATTCGAACTTGGCAAACCGTTCCAAAGTCCTCCATCTTGCCGTTGCAGAAGAGTATCCCCTCGTTTCTCTTTCGTCCACCTCTTTGCAGATGATGTTCAGCTGCTTCATTCGGCACCTTTCTCTAAGCTAACGTCGTGTATCAGATGAATGAGGCTATCTCTTCCTGGGTCAGCAGAAACCACTTTGAGATTAATCCCCCTGCAAAACGTACCTTTTTTGCAGAGTCTTAAGAGTCTAGGTTTTGTGTTAAGACTCTATATCCTGGGAGTTTGGATTTTTTGCGTCAACTCGCTGACTATGTCTTTCTTTACATATGGTTCTGAAGTGTTTTCGGGCACTTCCATGGGTAACCGTGGTAAAATAAATCTTTGCTTTAATGCGTACTCTCAGATTATGTGATCACGTTCCCAGACCGGCTTTTGAGTTTTTGGGAATTTTTTTCTCTAATTTTCTGAATCTTAGAAACGTCTTCACGATTAAGGGTTTTCGTTTGTTGAATTCTTTACGTCAACCAAGTCTGAATTTTTCGCTATCTCCGCCACGAATGGAATGCATTTCGCCCTTTTAAGCTTATAATTTATAAAATTGATAGGAAGGGTCACTTGTGGTTGTAAGTTTTAAATTATATTTAGTAGTTTGTAATATTGTTCCGCACATTCAAATTCTAGTAAATTGTAAAAAAGGCTTCAGCCTTGATGTATTTCGCTTTTCGAGCTTGGAGTATTTCATATATATTTCGTTCAATTTATATTGTATTATTTAAATCCAGTACTGTACGGTACCTCTATATTTAGATTTGAAATATTCAGAATTTTTGTCGACTATAGGAAAGAATTCCATAAATAAATGACAGTGTTTTATGTTTGAACCGATGCAAGACAGTAGACAATTATTTTTAATGAAAATTGGTCAGTATAGAAGGGGATGTTTAGCGGTGCCTTGAAACTCATCAGTTTTGCAGATTTTGACGAAACTTATTTTTTTAGAATAGAACCTATACTTTTGAGTGTACCCTTCGATTAAAATTAAAATAAATACAACATTTTTGGAAAATATCCTAGTTTTGCGGAATATGACTGTTTGTATTGCAGTAGATCACCTTAAACCGAGGATTTTTTTCGGGGTTGAATTAAATCGACCTCTATTTTTGGCAGAAAAAGTACATTTCGAATTGGCTGGATCTGTTAATAAACAGGAAAACTCCTATTGAGAGACTGAAAATTCTAATCAATACTCCAACAAGCTTTACGGTTACGTAGAGTAACTGCATTCTGCACCGTTTGAGCTACCGGCTTATTGGATCATATTTCTTTCAGTGTAATAGTGGTGACGCTATAATAAGTTTGTGAGCGGTATCGTAATTTAATTTGACATACTGCGCTTGTGTTTTTTTTCAGGAAGATCCAACACCCCGCTATAGTAATTGTTTGAAACATTGCTTCCCATCAAAACAATTCCTTGCCCTTGTGTAATTGAACTGAGTTATTCAATCATAATGTTACGATCATTCTGTCGGTAACAATTTTCTCGGTTGAAAAAGCAAAAAAAAATTTTCGTTGGTAAAATTTTAGTCTACGGAGTAGCTCATTAAAGTCGCTGTGTGAGTCGGCTTTGTTGGGTTTCTGTTTGACCCGCGTGGCGCGATTGTCACATAAATGACAGAGCAAGAGCAATGTTCATCGAGTGTGCGAAAAGCAAAACATTCCATAAGAATGTTTTTCTTATATGCCTCTCGTTTACATCAATGCGAATAGATGTAAACGAGAAACAGAGAAGAAAAATAATCTTTCTGGAATGCTTGCGCGTCGTTGTTTTGGTGGGAGATTTTTTTTTTTTTGATGAGTCTGTTTATAATTTTGAAGAGTCCAGTTTTGTTTGATAAAAAGAACAGTCAGTTTTTGGAAATTCTTGATAATAAAAGTTTTTGTTTTTGGAATATAATTAATTATCGTTTTGGATGTTGTTTTGATTATTATTGATTTAATTGTTAAATTAAAACACAATCCGTGATTTTTTTTTATAAGTAAAAATATAAGTTACCAAAGAGGAATTAAAAAAAATATATTGTTGATAGTTAGTGATTTGGAAATAAAAATATCCATTTTGTTTTTTTTTCGTGTTTTGGATTGAGACAAGGGTGTAACATTTTTTTTTTGATGAGCCTTCAGTGCAAAGAAGGAAAAGGTGTCGTTCAAACCATTCAAGCACGTGGAATTATAAAATACGTGAATTGAAAGGTAGTGGTGGAGTATGTAATAGCAAAAAAATTACACGGTGCTTTGGAAGCGAGCGGATATAATAAAACTTGTATTACAAAATTTATTCAGGCGGTGGGGACGTTGTGATTCAGTTATAGGATGCCCAACGAGGTGTGCAGGAGGCTAGTTGAAGTCACGTCCTTGGTACCGATAATATCTAAACCTCGAGCGGTTTTGGTGATGATCAGAAGGTGAACTCAAAAATATTAAAAGTGCAGTGTGGTCATTCTATCTTTGTGCAACGCCCAAACAAGTATTTAAGGGTGGTTGGTTGGGGGCACTCAGTTTACAACGGATCCAGCGGCTAGTTGAAGCCAGCCGTATTATTCGAGTAGTACTTGTGTCGGCCGGACACAGTGGTGGCGTTGAGTAGCGGCATCGGTGGAGCAGGGAACGGCATAACCAAACCGCAACTAACGGTAGCCAACCTGCTGATGTTATTTATTTATATTGGTATCGGGGAGAGGCCCCGCAACGACACGGCGAGAAGTCGCCAAATGGTCCGGGGCAGTGACCTTGAGGCATGACGGCACCAAGGCCGCAACAGTAATTTTTTTTGAGGTACGATTTTTATTTTTATTTTTCAAAATTTTTGTTCTTTTTTAAATTTTTTTATTTTTTTAATTATAAATATACAAATTTGCAATCGGGCGCCGGATAGCGGTTGCGCGCTCGGTGAACATTGCTCTCCCTCTCTCTCGCTCCTTTTCTTTTTCGTTTCTTCTTGTGGGAAGTTGGGTTTAATTTTTTTTTGGTGTTTAAATTAAATAAATAAAAAAAATGAATTATTAAATTGTCGGATTGGGTGTGATGAGGGGAGAATTCCCATCCTGTGTCGGTGTAGGGTTGGCGGTCCCTTGGTGCCCGCATCCGGGTTCGGAACCGGTGTTTACCACCGTTTGCGTCCGGACGGGTGCGCGCACCAAAGCACCTCGCTTCCGTTATAATTTTTTTTATTATTATTTTTTAATCATTGGTTCGTTCCTCAGGTTCCGGCCGAGAAATTTCGGCGGAACATCCGGTCTTTTAATTTATTATTTACGTTTTTCTTTTTTTTTCCAAACTAGCCTCAATCCCCACGAACCTTCGCACTTCTCCCTGAGAATGTAGCCGGCAATAATCACCATGAAGACCTTTGCGTGCGCTTAGTGATATCTGCAGGTTGGCAGTAGCCAGCTTGTAACAATGACTATGCTGTAATGGGATAGAACGAACAGAAGGACACGTGGATCTTCAGATATTGTCTATAAATATCATTGTGATTTCGTGTTCATAATTTCATTATTGTGGTAAATATCCAAGGAATTTTCATTCCTACAAAGTTTCCAGAAAATATTATAATTTGCATACTTCGTTCTTCCTATTTTTCAAATCCATTTCCATGATATTACTTATGTAAGAGCAACGTTAAAAAACTTCGTTATATACAAAGTAGAAACTATTCACTTTTCAAAATCATCTCAATTGTAAGGCCTACGTGCTTTCAAAGAATAAGTTTAAAATTTAATTTTATACATTTTCTTCATCTGCACTGGATATGCTCAGTTCATGTATCTACTATATCTGCTATTATTTTACTTCGTAATAATAAAAATTCAACTATCTTTAAACTGTATATATGTATATATGTATGCATACTTATTCTTCTTGAGTAAGAAAAAAACATATTACATTATGTTATATGCTGTGTTATGCATCCTTTTTGCCAACTACACCAGTTCAGAATGTTATATGCACATATGGAAGTTATTCTTCTTAACCTTTGAAAATGTTATGCTTTTTTTGTACTTTATAATAATGTAAAGTGGATAAAAGTTTCAATCATATGTTGTTGTTGTTAAATACCAAACATTTTTGTGTAATATTGTACGAATATTAACATTTGCATTTTATATCAAATTACTTTAATTAAAAGTATTTTCTAAATTTTTTTGTATACAGATAGCTATATCGCCTTACTAATACGACTTACGTCTAGTTGATGATATTATAAAACGTAAAATTGAGTTTAAAAAAATTATTTGATGGAAATTAAAACCGACAAAAAAGCTAATTCCGAAAGGAAGACCATTTGTCTGCTTTGACTTCCAATAGTAAATGCTGTAAGCATCACGAAAAAGAAAAATACTGTAAAGTAGCTAACAAACATGAAGGGAGGGAAATCTGAAACGAAGAAGCACCAACTACTGAAGTTATTTTTTTAAAACATGCTTAAAAACTAAAACAAATAGTCACTAATATTTACTGGTGTCTTTGTCTTCCGTCGTAAACATGTTTATTGATCACCTAGAAGCTAGAACAAACGAGAATCAATTTCCGAAATTAAATTATATTTACTAGAAATTCACCGGTAGATGATGTGTTTACTGTTATTTGGAACATAGGGAATGCCATTTTTTAAAATTATCTGGCTCATTAGCTGAAACAATAAAGTTAGTTTTCCTATGATTGTGGTAAATCTGGTGGTTCGAATCCCATCAGAGGCAGGATGCAAAAGCGATTTTTCGTCATCGATTACGATCGGTGATGTTAATAAACACAACTAAGACCCTCTGGTGGAGTGCAGAATTCAGTGCCGACCCACCGTTCATGTCAATGTACAGGTTGACATGGAGCTTGCAATGTGCAAGTATGGTATACTGTAATTGTGTGAGTAGGTGAATGGGTGAGTGTGTGCGTGAATGAAAAAGGAGAGTCTTAATTGACCTTAAAAGGACATTAAATCCACTGGATGATAATAGTTTCTTTTTTACTTAAAAAAAAAAAAACAAATAAAAAAAAAGTGGCAGCACTATCACTAAAGAGAATTTGTTTGTTATGTAATTACTAGCGGACATTTTTTATTCATAATATTTCACTTTTTTCACTAAATAAAACATCTCAGCGGAATAAAATATTAAAAGTGATCGTTAAAATAGCAAATTGATTAATCTCAGAAGTAAAGGAACTCGGTATATGCAATCTTGAAATTTAATAATATTCCGTCTTTAAGCCATTTCTTAACGAATCACGATAAAATTTGGATAGTAGTAATGAACAGGGATTTTAAAGTAGGTTTTGGAAAAAATTCTAGAATCAGTTCGTGCTGGACTAAACTGGCCATTTCATAACCAGTTCTTATGAAAATGGTATTTGTACATTTTACACGATATAAATAAATTTTTTAATGGAGGGAACTACGCTAAGTATTTCTTAATTAAATCTTGTAAGTTCCCTTGAGTTCATTTGGAGATCACAATCAATTTGCCATTTAAAGGATCACTTTTAATATTTTATTCCGCTGAGATGTTTTATTTAGTGGAAAATGTGATACATTATGAATAAAAAATTTCCGCAATTACCAGCAACATAACAAGCAACATAATAAAATAAATTCTCTTTAGTGATAGTGCTGCCACTTGCGTCGAGTAGCGTAATCTCTTATTTTCTACAGTCAAAATTCCGCTATCTTACACTTGTTTTGCCGACATTTTTTGAAACCTGTAGAAAATTGATGAAATTTTTAAGCAAATCAATAATTCTCAGGAAAAACTTTTATGCAAAATCAAAGAATTTATGAAACTGACGAGAAATTTTATGTTTAAACGGTGCTGATGATGCCTACTACCATAAAAATATAAACCCAGAGTAGTTCCGGGGGTTTTAGTAACACTTTTGTTGAAATATTTGTTGAAACATTTCACATTATTGTATTTTATTATCAAAATTCATGATTATCTCACCAACTTCAAGCTCGTGCAAAAACTGAGACCGAACGACTTGCCACAGCGTCGAAGTTTTTCGGAGTCAGCTCTGAACATCTTAAAGAAAATCTGTTTTGTTACCGGAAAATTGGGGTTAGCAACGAAACTCATTTTTATTTAACCAAAAACGATAATAAACAAAATGGACGCATTTTGTGTGATGAGCAGCCACGTGCAATGCAAGAAGTGCCAATGCACCAAAAAAAAAGCATGGTTTGGCCGCGACCTTACCGTCAATGACGCTCGCTATCGTTCGATGATTTCGAAATTTTTTTTGTTCAAAACGCATGAACTTAATCTGATCTATATGTGGTTTAAGCAAGACGGCGCCACATGCCACACAGCATGCGAGACCATGAACTTATTGAGAAATGAGTTCGTTGAGCAATTTACCTCACGTTTCGTTCCGGTAAATTAGCACCCTAGATCGTGCAATTTGATACTTCTTGATTATTTTTTATGGGGCTACGTGAAGTCCGTCGTCTATGACAATAAACCAACAACAATAGTAGAATTGGAGGAAAACAGTAAACATCTCATTAGCGCGATAAAAAGTAAATGACAAACATTGATATATCGATTTATATACAAATTTCATACATTTTTTCAAATTTACTGTGTTTTTTGAAAATTATAAACCAAAGCCTTAGAAAATCACCCAATCGTTTTTAAAAAAAAATTAACTTTTATCGTTTCAAAACGTTTAAATTTTTGATAACTGCAAGAGTAGAAAATGAGTAAATTTTGTTTATGGCAATGGGTGATAGGTCTAAGGTTGGGTTTAAAGAGCTAATAACTGTGGAGAATGCATGTCTCAAAAAATCTTAAAGTTAAATATAAATTGAGAATTTTAAATTTTGAAACCGGGCCAAATAGCATCAAATTTTTGGTGATGGAAAAAAAATCAGGTGAATAATTAACTTTAGATTTAAAGTTTTTACGTTTAGCAAGTCAAAAAACGCAGGAAAATTCCCACGTTTTCCAGGAAAATTTTAACATTTTTTTTTCTATCTATTTGTCTACAATATTGTTAAGAATTCTGCTCTACGCAAATATAACACCCGGTCAGTGGTTAAGGTGAACTCAACAAAGTGTTGCCATCACAAAGGTCGCTT
This sequence comes from Nephrotoma flavescens, assembly GCA_932526605.1. NCBI lineage: Eukaryota > Metazoa > Arthropoda > Insecta > Diptera > Tipulidae > Nephrotoma > Nephrotoma flavescens. Next base: position 59,800,916 of record OW052220.1, on the reverse strand, counting down.
GTGTTTCGTGTCTAATCCGAGGAAATAATTTTCTTGAACAATTATGCGACGGTATAACCGGACCAAGTATCCCTCCAATGCTGATTAGAAATTGAATATTACAATGATGAATGATTACAACGTGCAATGTTCGCGAATACAAAACGTTCAAGTGATTTACAATTGCGATATGCATACATCGACAAATACAAAAAAAGGAATAATATCGAACAGTGGTGGGCAAGTATATAAGCGCGAACAAGTTAAAACGCAGACATAATTATAATTTACAATAACAGTGAACAGTCAATCAAAAAAAAATGAACCATTTTAAGTAAACGTGGACAGTGATCTTAGTGATATAGTGAATTTGTTGAAGAATTAAAATGTGTTGGGAATAAAGTGTCTAACTTTAAAACGTTGAGTTTGGTATTTGAAAAACCTGTTTCGAAACTGTATCAAACGTCCGAAATTGTTAACAATATGTAAAAGTGATTACATTTTACGAAATTTTGATGTTGGCCATGTGATTTGGTGTTTTTACAAAGGTGTAAGTTAAATTTATTTGGAAAAATCGAAACGAGCGATAAAATCTCTTCGATCGGTGTCTGCAAGGTCTCTCTCTCTCTCTGGCACTATATCACATCAAGGGATTTTGCCGCCTCAAATGAGGTTTCATAATCATATTTTCAGTTCGGATAATTAGTGAACAATTAATTGATCCTAAACCAGTAGTGAAATTGTTTCCTTGTCACCACCGGGAATCGAACCCGAGACCTCCGGTTGCTGGAGCAAGCATGCTAACCACTTTGCCACCGGAGCGTCTGTAAGGTCGACGAAGCGATTAATAATGGGAGCGGTAAATAAACCCGTAAATCATAATCCTGCTTTTCAAAATATAGTATTTTTAAAAAAATTCGAAATTTCTAGGCCAACTAGAAGAGCGGATTGACCTAGATTTGACCTGAAATAAGTGATGCAGAGGCCTAATGTTTTGGATGAACCCCAAAAGTGCTTATAAATGAACCCTCAGATACTGACTACAATGAAACTGAAATATTAGAGTTTGAATTGATTGAAAATTTGAAACCAATAACTCATGAAATCATGAAAATGCTACTTAGAGCTACTGTTTACGCATTTAGCATAACAATTAATGTAAACAAGCAAAAAACTTCTCAAACGTCAAAACAAAATGTCGGAAAATGGTAGATGGATTCCCGCATATTATTTTAAATTCAGTGCATAATAATATCGAAAGTTGTACACGACGCGACATCTATGTTTGAGTTTTTGTACTAGATTTCACAAAACATCGAACATTTTGATTAGGTTGGAGAAAGTTTTTGGTTTTGGTTAATTCAATTTTGTAATTTGACAAAGATACTTAAAAAATAAAAAATTAGAACAAAAATTCAAAAAAATTGTTTTTTGTAAATATAAGACCAAGAATAAAGTTCTTCGATATATTAAGTGATTATAAGTATAATAAAAAATAAATAAATCTTCGAATATACGAAATACTTTTATTTCGTAAGTGAAAGTTAGTGTGTTATCAAAACTAAAAAGGACGGCTGACATTTATTTGGTCCTTCGAGCCGGATATTTAATCCGGATTATTGGATTGTAACACCACAATCACTTCAAGAGTTAATAACGGGATCGACATTAACGTTCAACTATCCAGTTTGATAGGCCCGTTTCATGTGATACCAAAGTGCGGTTACTCATCAATTTCGAGAATCTTCGTGACTGTTACGTGTCACGCGTCACAAACAATTGTGTAAATTACACCGTTACATATCAACAAACAAATATTCTTCGAATACCTGTGAGTTGACTGATCAACCGTATAAACCTGAAGACGGTCATCAAATTCACATTTCAAACTAATATCACAACCAACATCAAACCAGCTGTTACTGGAAGATCGATTTGAATGTCATCGCGTGGTGAGCTGTATCATCTATAATTTCATCCCGTTCATTAAAACAACATTGGAACATTGTAAGTTTAAATTAGTATTAATTAAGTATAGTTATTATTAGTAATCTTAATTAATTTCAAGTCCTAACATTCTCTTAAATTTTAAATGCTATCTAAATTTTGATTAATTTTGACAAATTGGTTACGAATTATCAGCTTTGCAAATTATATTGAGGTGATAATTTAGTAAGGTTTGCTTGGGTTTTTATAAATATTCCCTCGTTTATTATACGCGATTGTAACACTTAACGGGTTAAATCTTAATCGTACACTATGTCTCTCACACAAGACGACCTCGACCAATTAGAACTATTCAAAAAGTAGAGAAGTTCTTTTAAGGGTCAATTAACAAATTTCAAAAACAAATACGGTAATGTAGACACAATGACCATTGGTTCATGTGAGTCCGTTTTACATTGGCTACGTGGAATTTATAATAAATACGATGAAATTCAATCCAAAATCGAATTGCTCGAAGTGACAGCGGGAAAGGATAGAGAAATATTTGAAGATGGCTATGGCAACTTTGAAAGTAGTATTCTGAATCAATTGCATGAAATTAAAAAACCCGAACTAAACAATATCTCATTACAAAATAATTCCGTAGTAGATTTGACAAACTCATCTACTTCATTGGAAATGCGAATGCCCGAAATTAAGTTACCATCATTTAGCGGTAAGGAATCTGATTGGTTAAGGTTTCGTGATGTTTTTGAAGAATTAGTTCACAAAAAAAATATTGATGATTCAATTAAATTCCATTATCTCGTGTCGCATGTAAGTGGTGGTAAGGCATACTCATTAATTGAAGGAATTCCAGTGGCAGCTGCTAACTATAAACAGGCCTGGACTGCTATATATGACAAATATAATAATGAAGTAGCAATTCAAAAAATGTATCTTAAACAGTTATATGACATAACATCACCTGTTCCACATTCTTCGGAGTCATTGGAAATATTCGTAGACAACGCTGTAAAAAATTATAATTCGTTAAAGGCTCTGAAAGTGAACGTCGAAAGTTGGACTCTAATTTTGATTCACCATCTATCGGAAAAATTAGATAATGCTAGTCGTACAGGGTTCCAATGACAATCAAGGGTTCCAATGACAAAACTCTGCTTACTTTTGAAAATTTCATTAAAATCCTTCAAAGTCGTATACGAGTGCTTAGAGCTCTCACACCTTTATCTTCGACAACTATAAAGGCGAAACCGAACTTAAATACTTTTAGAACCAAGAAAAACTTCTCAACATTATTGTCTAGCATTCGGTCCTGTTCCTATTGTCGTGGTACTCACTCCATCGATACTTGTCCAGACTTTTGTGATCCAAAACTCACTCCAAAAATGAGATTTCACTTCATTAAACAACAGGGAGTGTGCACAAACTGTTTGTCCTCATCGCACAGCGTTCGCAATTGCAACGACTCAGGCTGTAACCAGTGCTCATTAAAGCATCATCGCTTGTTACATTTTAATTACGATCGTCAACCACACACCTCAGTAACAGCAAAGTCGGTGAGTGCACCCTGTTCCGTTAACGTCGTCAAAGATATACCAATATCCAAAACCCAGTTGGAGCAACCAAATATATCAGATGTCAATAGTCCTGCTACAAGTAATGGGCTAGTCATGTTGGGGACTTATCATGATACAATCGAGAAAATTCCAAATATTTCAATTAATGAAGATAATTTAAGAAAACTATCATCGAATGGACAAATAATGCTGGGGACAGCAGTAGTAAAGGCATTTACAAGCAGTGGTAATTACATTTGTGCAAGGGTTTTACTCGATAGTGGTTCTCATCTAAACTTTATCACAAATGCAACCTGCCGTATACTAAATTTAAAAATGCACCCAACATCGAAACAAGTGGCTGGGATGGGAAGTAAAATTACGTCCCTCAATCACAAGGTGTATGTGTCAGTAGGATCTCTAATTTCAGAACACAATATAAATTTAAAATGTTACGTACTACAAAAATCACTGGTGATTTGCCATTGGTACCCATAAAATTCGAAATTAAATCAGTACCGTCGTATATAAAACTAGCAGATCCCCACTTCAATATTCCGGATCGCATCGACATTCTGATCGGAGCAGAAGTCTATCATGAACTGTTCTCAGGAAAATCAATCAAGCTAACTGAGGATTTACCGTTGTTCTATGACACTGTATTCGGGCTACGTCGTTACCGGAAAAACCAAAACAGAGAAATCTTCGGATTCTTCAGTTCAATATCAAAGGTCATTGTGCTCTTTTGAATTACTCGAATCACATATCAAAAAGTTTTGGGAATTGGAAAATATTACGTCCAAGAATAACTATTCACTCGACGAAAAATTGTGTGAAGAACATTTTCTAAGGAATTATAAAAGGTTAAGCTCTGGAAGATATTCTGTTGCCATTCCAGTCAATAATAAAATAGCAGAACTTGGTTCATCCAGTGGAAATGCGCGCCGTCAATTTTTTAACGTTGAGAAGCAACTTGGTAAAAATGCCGCGATATACCAACAATATAAGGACTTCATGAACGAATACATTCAACTAAATCATATGGAACTTATTAAAACTCCGAGCACCATCGATAGTCAGTTTAATAAATCCTACTATCTTCCTCATCACTTCGTTACAAAATATACAAGCAGGACCACCAAATTGCGCGTTGTGTTCAATGCATCGTGTAAATCATCATCACAAATCTCATTAAAGGATTGTATGTTGGTTGGCCCTGTGGTACAAACAGATTTATTTTCGTTAGTTCTTCGATTCAGAAAATACCAGTTTGCATTTTCGGCTGACATAGCCAAAATGTATCGTCAGATTTTCATTCATCAAAACCAGCAAGATCTTCAACGCATTTGGTGGCGCGATTCTCAGTCTGAACCATTGAAGTGTTATAGACTTCGTACGGTAACTTATGGAACCGCCAGTGCTCCATATTTGGCAACCAGAACCTTGAATCAGTTGGCTATTGACGAAACATCGTTCCATGAAGCATCAAAGGTCTTGAAAGATGATTTCTACGTCGATGACGTTCTAACTGGCGTAAATAGCCTTCAAGAAGCATTAACATTAAAACAAGAATTGATAACCTTATTGAAATTAGGTGGCTTCGATATCAGAAAATTTTCTTCAAACGTTCCAGAGCTAGCAGAGCGTTCCAGAGCTAGCTAGTTGTCTTTAATATTAGGACTCTTGTGGAATACTTGTTACGACTGTGTTGTCTGTAACAAGACATAATATTCGTTTACGCGTGACATCCCCATATTTTGTTAGATTTTATGTTTTTACGCGCGGTTTCTTGCGTCTGTGTTGTTGATGTCTGAACGCGTTCCGTGGTGGAGGGATTCCCGTATGTTTTTGTTCGTTTGGTTGGTAGTAAAACGAAAATGGGAGAGAGAGAGAACAATGCGAATCGAGTGTGTGCGTAAAGCAAAACATTCCATAAGAATGTTTTTCTTATATGCCTCTCGTTTATATCAATGCGAATTGATATAAATGAGAAACAGAGAAGAAAGACAATTCTTCTGGAATGTTTTGCGCGTCGTTTGTGCGGTGGGAGAATTTTTTTTTTTTGTTAGTCAGTCTAGTTTGGAATTTTGTAAAAAAATTAGAGTTGATTTTTATAAAGAAAAGTCTGGTTTGAGATTTTAGAGAAAAAGGTCGAGTTTGATATGAAAAGTTTTTTTTTGGGCTTGGCAACATAAGTCTAGTTGGCTAGTTTTGGAATGTGGAAGAGTCAAAACTTAAAATTTAAAAAATTGATTGATTGAGGTCGGGTGTTAGTAAAAAAAAAGATAAAAATTCTGTGAAATAATTAAAGAAAATAGTTGGATAAATTAAGTTAAATTTTAAGATTAATATTGTGAACTGTTATCAAGAAAAAATAAATAAAATTAAATTGTTGTGTTAATTTGGGGTTATGATTTATTTATTTGATACCCCAATGCATATTAAATATGCACAGTATTTGTGATTTTCATCAGACATCGCCAAAATGGATGTATTTGAATTATTCGTTGATAAATCAGCTAATAGTTCGTTGAACCTGCATTTTGTATAAGATAATAGCAAAATTATCTCAATTTATTATTGGAGTACATCAACTTATCAAAACTGTTTATGAAAGGCGGTCTATCAAGGCAAAGAGTACGTTGTTTCGGCGAGGCAACGCCCAAATAATTATTTTACGGGTGGCCAGTTGAGGTCACTCCAATTTACACGGATCCGGCGGCCAGGTGAGGCCAGCCGTGATTGCTTTGGTAACGGGGACAGGCCCCTCAACATAACGGTAGCCAACCGGCTATTGGTATATTTATCGGTGGTCTGCCGCAACGGAGTAGCCAGCCGGCTGGTTTTATTTATCGGTGGTCTGCCGCAACGACGGCCGCGCAAGGCCGCAACAAATTGTTTTTTTTTACCAATTAAGGTACCTTTCTTTTTATTTTTTTTATTTTATTTCATTTTTTGTTGATTTTAAAATTTTCCTAAATTTATTTTAAATTTTTTATTTTTTTTATACGTATATATATAAAATTTTTTTTGATTGTGATCGAGCGCCGCACAGCGGGTGCACGCTCGATGCGCATTGCTCTCTCTCTCTCTCATTCTCTCCTTAGCGTGGTACGGGTGGAGGGGGAAGTTGTTTCTTTTTTCGGTGGTTTTTTTTTAAAATAAAATGAATATTTAATTTTTTTCGGTGTGGTGTGATGGGAGCGGAGACTCCCTCTGTGTCGGTTTAGTGTTTGCGGTCCCTTGGTGCCCGCATCCAATTCCGTAACCAGGGCTTGGCCCCGTTTGAATCGGATGGACGCGCGCACCAAGGCACCTCTACCGTTATTATTATTATAACTTATTTTGATTATTCGGTTCGTTCCTCAGGTTCCGGCCGACGAGTTTCGGCGGAACATCGGTTTTTATTATTTGCGTTTTCCCATTTTTTTTATAATTTTCTGTATTTAATCACGGTGTAGGCCAGGAGCCCTGCATGCCTCAAACCCCACGACCTTCGCACTTCTCCGCTGAGAACGTAGCCGGCAAAACATCACCGTGGAGGCCTCTGCAGGTGCTTAGTGAAAATCTGCAGGTTGGCAGTAGCCAGCCTGTAACAGTGGCGCCCAAAGAATTTCGCGAATTTTGATTTTTTTTGATTTTTTTTTATGAATTGTAGCTTCACTCCCTTTGGCGTGCGTGTCCAGCGCCGAAACCAGTGTTCTGCTCTGTTTGACTTCGCCTTGACGCGCACACCAAAGCCAGTCTCCCGGTGGACATTCCCCATCTGCGATCGCAACCAGCACGGGCTGTTTGATTGCGCGTAGATGGGGGGTGTCATACCCCTATTCTTCAGACATCCGATTTCCGAGCTCTTTCCCATTTCCACTGTGTGGTGTTCGATTGTGGTGGAGCTCGGATGTCATTTGTCTGGAGTTTAGCATAGCTTCATTTCTTCCCTTCCCCGAAATTTCTCGACCGAAATTTGAGGAACGGAACACTTTATTATCATATTATTATTATTATTTTTTATTTTTTTTATTATTTAGCCGACACGGAGTAGGATCTCCCTCTCCCTCATCATACCAGCCGTTTTGTTGATTGTATACAAATTTATTTTTGATATATTTATTTGATTGATTCCTTTTTTTTGATTGATATTTTTGATATCTTCGATTTTATTTGATTCCATTTGATTTGATTTTGATACTTATGATATTTTGATTTTATTTGAATTGATTTTTTTGGTATTTCGATATTTTTATTGATTTTTGATTTTTGCCGATCTATGGGTTGTATTGAACCCACGGTTTGATTTGTACTTCATTTTTTCCTCTCTTCTTCGTATCGTTTCTTTTTGAGTTTATTATTCTATCTATATACCACTGGGTGTGTTGGTAGTTTTGGTATTTGTTATTATATTTTATTATTTTCGGTTTTCGTATCATTTCAAATTTCAACGAGCCCCTCCAAATTAGGTTCTCATCGAAAAGCGCCACTTTGGGGGGTATCTCGTCCAATCCGTGGTTAAACAATCGTGGGAGTACGGGCCCCACAAACTACTACAAGGTATCCATTCCTTTCTTCGTTTATTATTATCTTAGTTGTATTTTCTGTTGCCACTTTGCCTTTTTATTTGGGTGTGTTGGTAGCTTCATTATCTACGTTATTATTATTATTAAATTTTATTTATTATTATTTTGGTATGAACCGAAATCCGTGGGATACGCCAGAAAGACCTCAAAGACGTACAGTGTGGGATAACTCGGACGTAGAACCTCGTATCCAACGTATTTTGCCGTGGGATCGAGTGGAAGATAACCGAACTCAAATTCGAACTAGCTCTTATCCAACGCATGGGGTAACTTTCTGGCTATTTATCGTGATTTAAGTCATACTTTAAATTATTATTGTATTTAAAATTTCAACGAGCCCCTCCAAATTAGGTTCTCATCGAAAAGCGCCACTTTGGAGGGTATCTCGTCGTAGCCGGGTTAAGCAATCGTGGGAATCCGGGCCCCACAAAACACTATAAGGTAACCATTCCTCTTATCATTAATTAAATTTTTTTTACGTTTTTATTATCTAGTTATAGTGGGTGTGGAAATATAGTTATAAATTCACTTTACTCTGAAACCTTCAGTTTCGAGTAAAGTCATTTTGAAATAAAATATTTTTGTATCTTTTATAAATTAATAAAGACTACGTTTTTATCGAATTAATCGAACTTACTCCCTAACCCTACCTAATTCTAAAATGGACGTAACCTTACTACAACCAGATGAGATGGAGGTGGAGTGCCTCCTTCGAGATATTCGCTTCGACACATCCGATGCATTGCATCAACTCGAGGAAGCGATCCGAAGGGAGCAGGCCGCGATTAAGGAAGTACCATCCAAAATGCACACGAGTGCCTCTAAGAAACCAGGGGTGGAGTTACTAACTTGTCAACGAAAATTAGAGGGGATTCGGGAGGAGATCACTTGTTTGGGTCCGTCCACGCAGGATCCCTTGTTATTGGCTCAACGTTACCATTCCCGGTTGCTGCATTTGTCTGGTCGGCTTAGTCGCGCATTTAAATCACCAACATACGAGCAGTCCGCGCGTAAGATCCATCATGCATGTTCCGAATTGTTGACGAGTCTGCAGATGTACTTGGATGATCAGGACAAATTGAACGAGTCCATAGAAAGCGCAAAGGGCATAGATCTCGCGTTGGAAATACCGCCCCTTGATGATCAACATGACGGGACCCGATTGGAAAACCTCGGTAGCGAGGACGATTTCGAAAAACCACAGCAGCCGGAGCGAAGAAGTACTCTGGAGGATCTTCTCGATCAGCTTCACACGACTCACGCGGCGGTACATCAATCAAATTCACAGACGGCCTTGTTGGAATCCATGCTGCAAAAGTTTGAAACCGTATCGCAGCAATTGGTGAGTTTGAACCAGCGACAAACCGCCCTCCAAACGCAGCTGGATGGAAAGGACCAGTCAAACCAAGTTACGCCGACTCCGATCGTACAGAACCGGGCGCCTCCGACATCCACAAGTTCGCCAGTATCGCCAAAATTTGTTGACCGACGTTTACTGTCCGGTAGTGGACTAAGTTTCACGGGATCTCCCTCGGGAATCAACATCGATATGTTTCTGTTTCAAGTTGACACCATCGCGTCGTCTAGGGGATTGTCCGACCAGATCTTGCTATTGGAGCTACACACCATCTTGAAAGACATAGCGTTACAATGGTACTGGACATTTCGTAAACACAACCCGCACGCGACCTGGTCAGAACTACGAAGCGGAATTATCGAGCGCTTTCAAGATCGTCGCACAAATTACGAAATCCGCAGAATGGTCGAGGCACGTAAACAACAACCGAACGAAAGTTTTCTGGATTTTTACAATCATGTTTGGACGCTGACCCTACAATGTCGCACACCGTACTCCGATGAAGAGCTCATTCAAATTCTCATGAACAATATGAAGCCGACGCTACAATACCACCTAACCGATCGTCAATTTAGCAGCATCAACGAGCTGATCAAAAGCTGTTCGGCTTGGGAGGAGTCTTTCCGGCGGCTCAAAGCTCCGGCGGATCCTGCAATCCATCCACGACGCGTGATCAATGAGTTATCAGGCGGTCCGTATGATGATATTGGAGCATATGACTCTTATGAGAATTATCCCTTAACTGATGTTCTACCCGATAACTCAGTATCCGCAATTCAAACGGGGAGCAGGTATCCGTCGTCAGCGGCGAGACGTCCGGGCGGACAAGTCCCAGCCGACAGTTCTGGGGTAGTTTACAAACAGCATTCGAGTTATGGTAAAAATATCGTGTGCTTCAATTGTTCAGATATGGGACACACATTTATGGATTGTCAATTGGCTCCAGTCGGATTATTCTGTTATCGCTGTGGGCTGCGAGGGACAATATCTGCGCGTTGTCGACGTTGTGCGGAAGACCGAAACACGCAATCACGACTGTCGGAAAACCAGAACAGTGGTTCTTGGAGGACTGGGCCACGAGAATCACCACAACTACAATCGCAACCCAGACTGATGTTACCACGGACAAATCCACTCAAACCAATCCAGGAGGACGCAGCGAGCAATACGGACGCGGAACTCCGCTCCCAATCGAACCCGACCAGAAGGTAAACTCGTCTGCCAATCATGATTCCCTTCCCGATCCTTCTTCCCCACCAAATTCCCCTTCCCTTCCTGTCGCTCTAAAGTTTTTCTATAATTCTCCGTCGTTAGCCAAGTTAGATCGTTTAAAACGTTCCAAGAAATATTGGAACCACCGCGCTACAATGAGAAAGGACGTGATTTCCTCCGTTTTGTTCTCCGAGGGTAGTGACACTCGGCCTTATGCCCAGGTCTTTATCAATAAGATCCCTTTTAAGGGTCTTCTCGACAGCGGGGCGAGTGTCAGTGTTCTCGGGAATGGAGCGGAGAAAATCTTGTCGAATCCATTCGTAGAGTTTCATAATTTTCCATCCACGATAACTACCGCGAGTGGTCAAGTCCAACGAGTATTTGGTTACATACGAGCTAACGTCGAGTTTAATGGAATTACTCAAACCATGAATTTTTATGTTGTTCCTTCATTAGAACAACCGCTTTATTTGGGTATCGATTTTTGGAATCGTTTTGGAATTTCCCCAAAAATCTCCGCGCTAAATCGTTCGGACGAATTAGGTGAAACTACCAACACACCCAAATTTCATATTTTAACATCTGATGATCGTCGTAAGTTGGATCTAATCCGCGAATGTTTCCCGAGCAGCGATATTTTAGGTTTGGGCCGCACATCCCTCATCACTCATATGATCGATGTCGGTTCCGCAAAACCAGTCAAACAACGTTTTTATTCCGTATCCCCAGCTATCCAGAAACTCATGTATGCCGAGTTGGATAGGATGTTGTCTTTGGGGGTCATCGAGGAGTCACAAAGTTCCTGGTGTTCACCGGTCACGTTGGTGCGTAAGGCCAATGGCAAAGTTCGTTTGTGCTTGGATGCTAGAGAACTGAACAAGGCCACCGTCAAGGATGCGTATCCGCTGCCAATAATCAACGGATTGTTGGGTCGTTTGGGACACACCCGATTCATTTCGGCGATTGATTTGAAGGATGCCTTTTGGCAGATCCCACTCGACCCAGCATCCCGCGATAAAACAGCGTTTACGGTTCCTGGACGGCCCTTGTATCAGTTCAAGGTGATGCCGTTTGGCTTATGCAACGCCCCACAGACGCTTTGTCGCTTAATGCACCGCGTGATCCCGTACCAGCTACACGATAAGGTCTTTGTGTACCTCGATGACCTTCTGGTCACATCCTCCACTCTGGCCGAACATTTCGATTTGCTTCAACAGGTTGCTGGATATCTGTCGGATGCTGGTTTAACAATTAATTTGGCCAAAAGTAAGTTTGTGTTGAAAGAAGTAGACTATTTAGGTTATATTGTGGGTGATGGTTGCCTCCGTACAAACCCAGACAAATGTAAAGCTATTCTGGAGTACCCTATTCCGAAAACGACGAAACAGATTAGACGTTTTCTGGGAATGTGCGGATGGTACCGTCGCTTCATTCCGAATTTCGCCTCTTTAGCTTCTTCTCTCACCGATCTTACTGGTAAAAACACTAAAGTATGTTGGTCTGCAGCTGCTGATTCTTCCTTTAACGCTCTCAAAACCGCCTTGTCAACTGCCCCAGTTTTGACGCATCCTGATTATACAAAACCCTTTTTTATTCAGTGTGATGCCAGTGCCGTTGGGGTCGGTAGTGTCTTATTTCAGGTGGACACCGAGGGGGTGGAGCGGCCCATTGAGTTTTATTCCCATAAGCTCAATGCGGCGCAGCGAAACTACTCGGTGACCGAGCTGGAATGCTACGCTGCCGTCCTCAGCGTGCGAAAATTCCGTCCTTACGTGGAGGGCTACCCGTTCGTCATTTATACTGACCATTCCAGTTTGCGCTGGCTAATGAGTCAAAAAGATCTCTCCGGACGTTTGGCGAGATGGAGTCTTAAACTCCAAGCGCTGGATTTTCAGATTGGTTACCGAAAAGGTTCAGTTAACGTTGTACCTGATGCGTTGTCTCGAGCTTTTCCGGATGAATCCGCTCTTTGTGCGGATGATTCTGAAAGTAAGAGCACGCCTGATCCTGGTGCCCAATTTGAAGATCCAGTCTTGTCGAGTAAAAATATCGACCCTTCCGTGAATGCGTTAATACCTTCTTCAGTCCCCATTCTACACGTTGATCAAAATTCGGTTGCGTTCCAAGATCCAGATTACGTCGATCAGATCGAAAAAATTCGTAGCTTAAAAGATTGTTCGCACAACTACAAGATCCAGGATGATAAACTATTAATATCCCCTTCCTTCGGTTTTAAATACACGGATACCGACCTTTCGAATTGGAAACTTGTTATTCCTAATTCCTTAACTTCAACGCTGATCGAACAGGCACACGTCCCTCCCACTTCAGCACATTTAGGCGGCAGCAAAACTCTCGAGCGCCTTCAGCGTCAATTTTTCTGGCCTCAGATGGCAAAACAAGTCAAACAATACGTCGCTAGCTGCACTAAATGTAAAATGAACAAAGCTGTTAATTTCTCTACACAACCAGCCATGGGAGCTCAGGTCGCGTCAACTCGCCCGTTTCAAAAACTATATGTCGATTTTTTGGGTCCGTATCCACGTTCGAAACTCGGTAATACCTGCATCGTTATCGTTCTGGATCATTATTCGAAATTCGTAGTTGTAAAACCCTTACGCGAAGCGTCTGCCTCACTATTGTGTCGATTTCTGGAAAATGAGGTATTCCTTTTATTCTCCGTACCCGAAATTATCACCTCTGACAATGGGAAGCAATTTACCTCGAACTTATTTAAGGATTTGTTGTCTAAATACGGTGTAACACATGTACGTACGCCGGTGTACTCGCCCCAAAGTAACGCATCCGAGCGTGTTAATCGAACTCTAATTGCCAGCATTCGATCATATTTGAGCGATCACGACCATAATTTGTGGGACAAAAATTTACAAGAAATTGCGGCTGCTTTACGTAACGCCGTACACGATTCGATACATTACTCCCCTCATTATGTCGTGTTCGGTCAACATATGTCGATGCATGGTTCGGATCACTCATTGCGACGGTTACTCGATGAACATGATCCCAGCGAAGTCCAGGTATGGGCTAAGCCAGATCGAGTGAACCTTCTGAAAGATCGTATAATTCATTACTTACGCGTGGCACACGAAAGGGGAGCTCAGCATTACAATTTACGTAGTACTAAGCGCACTTTTCGCGTCGGACAACCCGTTTTCATACGATCTTTTGCGTTGAGCGATGCACCGAATAAATTTTCCGCTAAATTGGCTGGTAAATTCAAACCCGCGATTATTACCAGCAAAGTCGGACAAGTGGCGTACGCGGTCGAAGATTTGAATGGCAAATCATTAGGCACGTATCATGTAAAAGATATCCGCACATGACACATGCTTCACTCTATCGCAATATTAGTTTGTCGCGGTACAATGGGTGTGCATTTCAAATTAAATTGTTTTTATTTTCGTATTGTTCGTTTTAGGCCCGGCGTATGAGACATCTCAGGGTGTGGGACGTTCCCACGTTTGTTACGACTGTGTTGTCTGTAACAAGACATAATATTCGTTTACGCGTGACATCCCCATATTTTGTTAGATTTTATGTTTTTACGCGCGGTTTCTTGCGTCTGTGTTGTTGATGTCTGAACGCGTTCCGTGGTGGAGGGATTCCCGTATGTTTTTGTTCGTTTGGTTGGTAGTAAAACGAAAATGGGAGAGAGAGAGAACAATGCGAATCGAGTGTGTGCGTAAAGCAAAACATTCCATAAGAATGTTTTTCTTATATGCCTCTCGTTTATATCAATGCGAATTGATATAAATGAGAAACAGAGAAGAAAGACAATTCTTCTGGAATGTTTTGCGCGTCGTTTGTGCGGTGGGAGAATTTTTTTTTTTTGTTAGTCAGTCTAGTTTGGAATTTTGTAAAAAAATTAGAGTTGATTTTTATAAAGAAAAGTCTGGTTTGAGATTTTAGAGAAAAAGGTCGAGTTTGATATGAAAAGTTTTTTTTTGGGCTTGGCAACATAAGTCTAGTTGGCTAGTTTTGGAATGTGGAAGAGTCAAAACTTAAAATTTAAAAAATTGATTGATTGAGGTCGGGTGTTAGTAAAAAAAAAGATAAAAATTCTGTGAAATAATTAAAGAAAATAGTTGGATAAATTAAGTTAAATTTTAAGATTAATATTGTGAACTGTTATCAAGAAAAAATAAATAAAATTAAATTGTTGTGTTAATTTGGGGTTATGATTTATTTATTTGATACCCCAATGCATATTAAATATGCACAGTATTTGTGATTTTCATCAGACATCGCCAAAATGGATGTATTTGAATTATTCGTTGATAAATCAGCTAATAGTTCGTTGAACCTGCATTTTGTATAAGATAATAGCAAAATTATCTCAATTTATTATTGGAGTACATCAACTTATCAAAACTGTTTATGAAAGGCGGTCTATCAAGGCAAAGAGTACGTTGTTTCGGCGAGGCAACGCCCAAATAATTATTTTACGGGTGGCCAGTTGAGGTCACTCCAATTTACACGGATCCGGCGGCCAGGTGAGGCCAGCCGTGATTGCTTTGGTAACGGGGACAGGCCCCTCAACATAACGGTAGCCAACCGGCTATTGGTATATTTATCGGTGGTCTGCCGCAACGGAGTAGCCAGCCGGCTGGTTTTATTTATCGGTGGTCTGCCGCAACGACGGCCGCGCAAGGCCGCAACAAATTGTTTTTTTTTACCAATTAAGGTACCTTTCTTTTTATTTTTTTTATTTTATTTCATTTTTTGTTGATTTTAAAATTTTCCTAAATTTATTTTAAATTTTTTATTTTTTTTATACGTATATATATAAAATTTTTTTTGATTGTGATCGAGCGTCGCACAGCGGGTGCACGCTCGATGCGCATTGCTCTCTCTCTCTCTCATTCTCTCCTTAGCGTGGTACGGGTGGAGGGGGAAGTTGTTTCTTTTTTCGGTGGTTTTTTTTTAAAATAAAATGAATATTTAATTTTTTTCGGTGTGGTGTGATGGGAGCGGAGACTCCCTCTGTGTCGGTTTAGTGTTTGCGGTCCCTTGGTGCCCGCATCCAATTCCGTAACCAGGGCTTGGCCCCGTTTGAATCGGATGGACGCGCGCACCAAGGCACCTCTACCGTTATTATTATTATAACTTATTTTGATTATTCGGTTCGTTCCTCAGGTTCCGGCCGACGAGTTTCGGCGGAACATCGGTTTTTATTATTTGCGTTTTCCCATTTTTTTTATAATTTTCTGTATTTAATCACGGTGTAGGCCAGGAGCCCTGCATGCCTCAAACCCCACGACCTTCGCACTTCTCCGCTGAGAACGTAGCCGGCAAAACATCACCGTGGAGGCCTCTGCAGGTGCTTAGTGAAAATCTGCAGGTTGGCAGTAGCCAGCCTGTAACATACTGCAACAGATAATCTAGAAATGTCATTTAAAAAATTCAATTCTCATAAAACTAGCAACACAAAAAGGAAAATCCTATCGGAAATATGTCAGTTATTCGATCCTCTAGGCTTATGCGCTCCACTAATTTTAACAGCAAAATTATTCATGCAGGAATTATGGACCTCACCAGCTGAAATGGGACGATCTGCTTCCTGAATCGTTTGTCGAAAGGTGGGATAATTTTAAAGGACAATTAGTACGTCTGAATCGAATTTCTGTCCCTCGAGGCATCATATACCATCCATATACCAGCATTGAGTTGCACGGGTTTGGTGATGCAAGTGAGGTTGGATATGGGTGTGTATTCTATATCCGCACAATTGATCAATATAGAAATCATCGGGTTAATTTGGTTTGTTCCAAATCTCGCGTCGCTCCATTGAAGAAACAGACATTCCGAGACTGGAACTCTGTGCTGCGTTACTGCTGTCTCAAATTAGCCATAAATTGTTGTCACTCCTTAAAATAAATTTTGATATCATCTATTTGTGGTCGGATTCTGAGATCACGTTTCTTCGAATAAAATCAGAACCTCATCGTTACGCCACATTTGTAGCAAACAGGATCACTCAAATACAAGAATTGCCTTCAACTGATAACTGGCACTATGTTCCCACATCTTTAAATCCTGCAGACTACGTTTCACGAGGATTATTTCCAAATGAAATAGTAAATTCAACCATGTGGTGGAAGGGGCCTGAATATTTACATAAAAATAAAACTGAGTGGCCGCAAAGTGAAAACAAAACATTACTTTCGGATCAAGATCCAGAGATTCGAAAATTCAATCACACGTGTATTGCAACATCACAAAGTAAGTTTAATTTAATTCAAAAATACTCGTCACTTCGAAAATTAATTAATGTGACTGCTTACTTGCTTCGATTTTACAATAATAGTAAAAATAAATTGTGTGAATTCAGAAAATTAGGGGAACTAACCGCAAATGAAACCGCATTAGCTCTTCAGGTTATTCTTAAAAGGGTTCAATCAGAAGAATTTTCTGAAGATATTAAGTCAATTAATTTGAATTGTGTCAACAATAAACACAATGTCAACAATAAAAGTTCATTAAAATCACTTTCTCCGGTTTTAGATCATAATGGAATTATTCGTGTTGGAGACCGAATCAAAAACGCGGATGTGATGCAAGATCAAAAATATTCCATATTACTTCCTCAAAACCATTACTTTACGGTGTTACTAGTTCGAGATACACATATTCGATTGTTACATATTGGACCTCAAGATAACTTAAGACTAAACTATTGGATTATTTCTGGGAGAAACATATGTAGAAAGATCTGTCGCAATTGTGTTCGATGCGTCCACGTTCGACCGGACTTGATTAATCAAATCATGGGCGACTTGCCCAAGGATAGAGTGCAATCCACGAGACCATTCTCAATAGTTGGGATAGATTTTTGCGGTCCATTTAATATAAAATATTCAGGCAGATTTATTCGTTTGCTTCGCCGTCAAAGCGGTTCATCTGGAAATTGTTCCAGATTTGACCACTCAAGCATTCTTAGCGTGTTTGCGTCGTTTTGTGTCACGTCGCGGTATGTGCTTAAAAATATATTCCGACAATGCCACCAATTTCGTCGGAGCACGCAAAGAGTTAAAGGAACTTCGAGACTTTTTCCTGTCCCAGTCATGTCAAAGCGAAATCATGAAGCTCTGTTCTAACAGTAACATGGCGTGGATAACTATCCCACCACGCTCCCCTCATTTCGGAGGTTTATGGGAGGCCGCAATTAAAAGCACAAAATATCACTTGCGGCGTTCAATGGGAACCTATTGTCTTACGATGGACGAATTCCATACGTTAGTTGTCCAGATAGAGGCATGTTTAAATTCGCGTCCTCTCACGCCAATGTCAAATAACCCACTGGAAATGTCGGCGCTTTCCCTTGGTCATTTTTTAATTTACTCTACAATGACTGCTATTCCTGAGCCCTCTCTTTTGCATATCACGACAAGTAGATTAGCACGATATCAATTGCTGCAACAAGCATTACAACACTTCTGGAAAAGGTTAAATTCTGGAGAAGGTGGAACAAACCGACAGAAAATTTAAAAGTTGGTGCATTAGTCGTTTTGCATGATGACAATCTTCCCCCTTTGTGCTGGCCTTTGGGAAGAATAACTGAACTGTTTTTTGGCACCGATGGTCGAGTTCGCGTTGTTACGATTAAAACGGCGCACTCAATATTTAAACGAGCCGTAACTAAGATCAGTTTATTGCCGGTTGAAAGTGCTTATGAAAATGATCAACAAGCTAAACCATAAATCAAATAGTAAATACTTCAATAATTTGCAATTTTGATAATGATACAACCGAATTAAATACTAGAAAACAGATATGTATGTACATTGTAATTGTCTATCAAAACAAACAAGCAAAAAACTTCCCAAACGTCAAAACAAAATGTCGGAAAATGGTAGATGGATTCCCGTATATTATTTTAAATTCAGTGCATAATAATATCGAAAGTTGAACACGACGCGACATCTATGTTTGAGTTTTTGTACTAGAGTTCACAAAACATCGAACATTTTGATTAGGTTGGAGAAAGTTTTTGGTTTTGTTTAATTCAATTTTGTAATTTGACAAAGAAGCTTAAAAAATAAAAAATTATAACAAAAATTCAAAAAAATTGTTTTTTGTAAATATAAGACCAAGAATAAAGTTCTTCGATATATTAAGTGATTATAAGTATAATAAAAAATAAATAAATCTTCGAATATACGAAATACTTTTATTTCGTAAGTGAAAGTTAGTGCGTCATCAAAACTACAACAGCTACAACTTAGAGATGGCCAAAAAGAGTTAATAAAAATTAAAAAGGAGAACCTTACGCATGAATAAAAAATTCAACTTCAAATGTTGAAATAAAACGCCGCTGAGTACTAGAGCTGAGAACTAAGATCTTGAAGAAAGAAGCAAAAGTAGTTTTTTTTTTAAATTTAAGAAATACAATCGAAAAAAAATTAATATCGCCTATTACAGCGCCATCTATCATGAATCGAAAAAAATGTTTCAAGGAAATCCTACGTACTTTTAGCCGTACAATCCGAATCTGCAATAAAAAATAGGGGTTCATATCTTAGTTTCCAAGTTTCCCCCCACCCCTTACAAACAGGGGCAGGAGGTCCTAATTTTAGCACTAATGTATTTCCCCTCCAGAATGATTTAATTTTTATAATGGTCATTTTTATCGTAGAGGGCTTATTTTCCGAGATATTTGAAAGTTTCAGCTTAAAAAACTCACTCGGTATATTCACAATTTGCGCAGCCTTTAGTAGTGTAGTAAGGATTATATCGCGATTCCCGCGAGCCTTGAGCTCAAATAAAACCAGTCGTTTTCGTTCAATAATAATGTTAAACAAGAGATAAACTTCATGAATGAGATACTTAGATATTTTCACGAAAAGTTATAGGCACCCCTATTTACTAGAAGAAAGCCAATTCCCAAATTAATAAAAAAATCGAAAAGGGAATAATTCACTAAAGTTATTCACCCCGGAGCTAATTGTAGAAATCTCTTCTCTCGATAACGCTCTAAGCAGTATTATCGTTTTTGATATTTAGGATAATATACTGATATTTTGCAAAAAAATCATTCGAGCAAGTAATCCCGAATAATTGTTGACGTAAATATACACATCGATAGCAGCACAAGCAGAAAAATGACCGTTACAACATATAAGGGCGTCCTTTGTTATAATCCTGGGCGGTATGTTGTACCATCACTTCGAATCGAAATTCCAAAAAAAGTCGAATGGCGGTATGTTGTATCATTTACGAATCGCGATAAATGATAAACTTTCATCATTTAAAACCAAAGTAATAATAAATGTAGCTAACATTTCATTTTAGAAAAAGTATTGCAAGATTAAAAAACGATAAAAGTCGAAAATGATACAACTTTCACTTTTTCGATTCAACTTTTTCGAATATCGAAAAATTCGAACTGATGGTACAACATACCGCCCCTGGTTGCAACTCATTAAGTCCATTTGAGTTTTATAACACTAATCGTTTTTAATTAACAATCACTTTTGTCATTTAGTTATTTGTTCAAAGTGATTTAATATAAATATTTAAACGCCTTTGCAATTTTACACGATTGGCGCAAAATTGAAAAAGCGAGACGAGGAAAACAATCAAATTTGCTTTTCCAGTGTCTGGGTAAAAATTATTTTTTCAAGTGTAAATCTTTTCAGTTGTATTTATTTGCACTGTCGTTGTTTTTAAACCATCGATTTATGTAATTGAAGAAAAAAAAATTTAATTTAAATCGTTCACTGAAAACTAAATTATTTTTGGAAACTTTTCAAGATTTCAAAGTTTTTGATTTTCGTTTGTTTTTTTCAACAAAAGCTTATTTTCCGTGGTTGTGTACATTTCTATTTTCATACTAAGTTTTTTTTTATTCTATTTGATTAGATTGCATCTGGTTTAGTTTTAAACAATATTCTAGTAAATTTTATTTATTTTATGTTTACCAATGGCTTTGTTTTAATTTAATAAATGAAATCATGATGGAAATTGAAATAGAAACATCTAAACGGAAACTATATTGGTAAAGTAGAAAACAAAATCATTTCACTTCATAATCATTCTGACATTAATTTTACTTTGGGTTTTTGGTACACATGCACAAGTATTTACTATGTCGCATAATCATATGATGTATATTAAGAACATGAGCATGTGCATAAAAATTGTAATTGTGCATACAAAATTAAAATAATCTTAATACCACACAAACGAAATAATTTTTATTAGGATTGGATTAAGGAATGCAGAAGAATTGGATTAAAAAACAACCTAGAAAAAATGTATAGTTAGTTTCTGCCACATTGTTTCAAGAATTTCTAGATCTTGGTTCAAACTACAAAACAAATTATTGTGATTGTCGATAAGGTTTATTCTATGGTAGTAAAATACGTCGAATAAACCTTGCAACTGAGACTTGGAGAAGTTAAATAAATTTAAATAGGGTTTAAGTTAAATGAAATTGAAAAATGAGTTTTTCGGTTAAATGGGAGGTTATGTTTAGGTTTGTGCCTAATGTATAACTCCAGAGTAGGTACACCTACAAAAACAAAAACGCTCCCTTATTCACAACGGTTCCTGGAACGGGTTTTCACAACCTTATGTTGAATGGTCGATCCTTGGGGTTACTAAAATTTTGGTTTGAACATATGATACACTTTAATGAAAAACTTTGTCCTGCAAAACCAAAAGGTCCTTAAAAAGATCCTGGTTCCTGGAAGTGCTTAATCCAAAGTTAATCCAAAGGGATTGAAAATATAACCATACGTTTCAATTACTCCATTTCTCCAATACTCGGTTTAATTTCAAGTGATCGCACCCTGCAATATTTAAACCAAGTAAAAAATGTCTGTTATATCTGTCTGATATATCTTCTTCCTAATCTTCTTCCAGAAACTCAAACCTTGCTGATTAGTTTCTGCCACCTAGGAAAATTCATAATGTTCTTTGTTTTCCTTGCCTCGTTAGAATACTTAAGCTATTCCGTAAAAGAGATCTTAAGATCCTAGTCTCCGATCATCGATAACCGGGCGTGTGCTGTACTTCGAAAATTTCCCAGCAGATACTTTAAAGCAATACTCACACTATTCTGACATTAGACTGATACTTCTATCAGTACAATAGTACTAGTGAGTAACTATAGCGTCCAATCCTTAATGGCAGATGGCCTAGTGATAATAATTCTTGAAGTTGGCAAAATATCTGGCTTTGAAAAAATTGAGCGCAAAATAATAACATCGGCGCAATCAGTTCATCCGATGACAAAATTAGCGTCATCGAAATTCAGTTCCAGACCTAACAAATAGCTAGGTCATTTCAATTTATTTGTAGAAATGGAAGCGAAAATTTTATAAAAGTTGAAGTTGATGTGATGAACAAATTTTACAAATAAAATAAATGAAATTGATTATTATTAAAGGTATATCAATCATTACGACAAATTTCATCAACTACTCAAAAATTCATCAACATCGTTATCAATAAATACAATATAAATATGATAGCCCGGATGCTATTTGTATATTTTCCCATACCAATATTTTCCAACAACATTCAGTATTCAAAATATACAAATTGCTTAAATTTAAATTTTATTCCACAATCTTTCAATCGACAGCAGATCAGAATTTATCATAACAGCCAGTTAAATGTTTTAAGGCAAATAAATAAATTATTGCCTTCCTGCCCCAATAAAACTAAATCTTATTATTTATACTAAAACATCAACACCAGCTTACTACAAGGGCAATTCCCAAGCAGTAGCAAAAAATCAAGCAAAAATCAATTGGCACAGCTAAAAATAAATTTCATTGTTGCACCAATCCAGCTCTAAACTAGGTCATTTATGCCAGCTAGCATTCATGAATACTACATGTAAATCCATTGAATAAGTATCATGTATGGTACGTGGGGATATTAATACAACAATGACCACATGGACATGTAGGCTATTTTATTCCCAAATGCACGACGAGTGCATAAAATATGTTCAATTTTCATTTCTGAAGGGGGGAGCACATATGCAAGACATGTATTCGAATTCTTGGAGTTGAAACATCGTGCATTTATATTAAGTTTGAAAAGAAAATACATAAATAAGGATATCTTATACGAGTACCAAAAAGATGGGAAAGAAATTTTTTTCTCAACTTTACCATACACAGCAGAGATAAGGATACGTAATGGAATCAAAATATGTAAACGTTTCTTTTTGTCCAATTTTCTTTTACATTTTATTTTGGAATAACATCTAATTGACAGAAAGTTTCAGACGAATTATTATTTGAATTGAATAGTTCTTTGTATATTTCAAAAGAAAATGTAAGGACTTGACCTTTATAGTTTGTAGGGTGTTGTAAAAAAATAAATAATTATGCAACTTTAATTATATAATTCGGTACAGCATTTCTAAATAAAGTTACGGTTGTCGGGGAAATCTGAGCTTAATTATGTAGCAACAACTTAGCGCGCAAAACGCATTTCCTCTGGCGGGATGCAGCTGTGGGGTGGATGGGTAGTATCACAGGTGATGGGTAGTGGACGACTTCGATATAGGTTAGCGGTGAATTAAATAAGCCGCCCCAACCACAGCTGTGCTGGGAGTAGAGTCCGAGGGAACGTGGGAGTGGTTAACTACAGTTCACTAAATTCTGAGTGCCTATGATACCCAGCATGAAAGTGCGAACTCATGGCGCCATAAAACCATCGACTACCAACCATGGCGAACTGAGCGTCACGTTTTCCTGCGCTCCCGGGTCTCCAAGAAGTGAGTTGGGAACCCCTATAAACGGGTCATCCCTTGAATAGAATGGGTCCCATTGGTTTGGGATATCCATATGAATGGCTGAATGTGTGGGCGAATGTTAGAGGGGCGGGGCCGCTGGGGCGAGAGTGCTCGGAGAGCCAATGGGCTGGAATGAGGCGTTATGCAACCCGCGCTGATGATTGACTTGGCTGGAGGCCCATTTAACAAAGCTAAGTCGTGAACGGAGCCCCCTGGATATTTGGCGACCTCAAGTTGTATATAGCCTTACCCGTGTATAAGGATATCTGCACGAGAGAAAATATGGAATTTAAAATTAAAAGACAAAAAGAAGTGGTCAGCACTTCTCAAATGTTGGTGGAGTGGGGCTAAAACTGATTCCGAAGTTTGCAAGCCAGGAACTAGATGTAGTGGTAAGAAGGAGGTCATTGCTCCTGCAGTCGAAATCAAAGGGCCGAAAAGACAGAGGTCTAGCGAGGAGGAATAGGGGGGTTTAGATACCGAAAGAAAACGGACCAAGCTTCAGGTGACACAGTTGAGGAAGGGGCCAAAGCTCTTCAGCGACGTTGTGAAGGAAGGGGAGGTGGTGCTAGCCGTCGTAGACCGGCCATGAAGATGGGAGCATCACCGGGGAAAAATGAAGGTTGGTGTTTAACCCACTGAACCTAGTTTTCCTCAGAGTCCTTGGACAACATCCGGGACGGCCGCCAATATGCAGGAATGTGAGTTTGTATCAGTGACGGCTGAAGCAGACCGCATGTGCTGATCAACGATTGGCCTTCTTGTACAGGAAGGCGAACTAGGAGGTAGGCGAGGTATGACCGGGAGCTAAGCGCAAAGCAATTTTCAAAGAGGAAATACCTAGCAGACG
Organism: Nephrotoma flavescens; assembly: GCA_932526605.1. NCBI lineage: Eukaryota > Metazoa > Arthropoda > Insecta > Diptera > Tipulidae > Nephrotoma > Nephrotoma flavescens. The sequence continues at coordinate 59,776,660 of OW052220.1, read as the reverse complement.
GAGGGCAATGGTCTGGCTCCCTACGGAGCCGGAAAACTTGGATGAATCCCAGAGGATTTTCTACGTTTGGAATCCAGATCTTCTGACAGGGAACTGCAAGATTGTTAAGCAGGAGGAGCCTCAGGGCAATTTCAGATCATCAATTATGGTGATCAATAACGAATCTCTGGCTCCCCTGTCAAAAACCAAAGGGGTTATCAACTTCGGCTCTGTTACACTTAAAGTGTTCAGGAAGGCCGAGGTTGGAGTCAGGTCAAGTACTGCGCAGCCTGATAAAGGGGAGGTAGAAGTCCAGCCTGCTGAGGGAAGCGCGAGGAGTGGTATCTCTCTAGGAGAGACACTGCAGCTAGTGGCGAACTCGAGTGGAGGGTTGACTAGCGACCGTATGGACCAACTATCCCTTGACAGGGCAGATAAACTTACATCACACCAAGGCTGCTTAAGCGGCGCTATTTCTCAGACTTGCTAAGTCAGGCGAGGAAATAGCTCTAATTCAAGAACCTTGGATCAAAAATTACAAGATCTGCGGTCTGCGAGCGAAAGGTTATGCCCTCTTTTACCCTCGTGGAACTAAAAAGAGCAGATCATGCATATTGGTGGGAAATAATAAAAATGTTTTTCTACTTCCACAGTATAGCAGTGGGGCATTACTGCGGTCTTTATAGAGAAGGAGGGGAGAAGATTCTGGCTAGCAGCCGCATACATGCACCGAGAGATGCCAGTGCCGCCAGATATACTGAGGGCACTGATTTTTGACGCAGAACGTGGGAGTTATCCAGGGGTGCGACGCCAACGATTACTTCATTTTGTAATACATTTTGTTTTTGTTGGTGCAAAAGTAGTTGCGGCTTATGGTTGTTGGTCGATGAATAATATTGGTTCTCGACCAACAACCATAAGTTTGGTTATTATGGTATAATTTTGGATGGTTTCAAAATATTATAAAGATATACTGACACTAAACTACTAATAATATAACAACGTGGTTCAGTAAAAGTGTCTGAATATTTTTGAACCGGTAAAGACACCATACCACCGGTAAGCCAGTTTGCGACCGTAACTATGTTAAGTTCATACACACCGCAACGAGTGGCCAGGAGATTTCAATTCATTGGTATTCGGTTTTGGCAGCCAGCAATGCCCAACTACCTGATGAAGGCGGCGACAAGACCGCTACATTTTTTTTTTAATTTACGGGTGGCCAGTTGCGGCCACTTAATATTTATACGGGTTCGGCGAGACAATGCCCAACTTATTTTGGCGGCCAGTCAAGGCCAAATATATTTACTGGCGGATAGGCTGCAACTTTGGAACGGTACCAACAAGCCGCAACGGTCCGGCTGTGGTGTCACCTTGTGGCATGACGGCTCCAAGGCCAATTAATTTTAATTATAGTTTTTATGAACCATTTTTTAATACAAATTTTTCTTTTTTTTTCTTTTTCAAATTAATACATTTTTTCAAATTTCTAAGATTTTTCTTTTGTTTGTTTCTTGAAACTAAGATATTTTTCACTTTTCATTTTTTGTTTACTCATTTTAAATTTTTTTTTCAATTTTAAAATTCTTCTTATTGTAATCAAGCGCCATGGCAGGGTTCGTGCGCGCGACCAGGATTTGCGTTGGCCTCTAATTTTGAGGATTTCCTTTTACTTTATTTTTGGGTTGATTTCTATGTGCCCATTTTTTCTTCTCCCTCGTTGTACTTATCTTGAGGAAATTTGTTAAAAAAAAATATTGCACGGCGATTTCCGGCATTGGATTTATTATTTTTCTTCTTTCTTTTTTTGTCTCCTTTTTGGTCGGACTGTGTCTACCCTTCAATTTGTTTTTAGGATCATAAACAAAATGAATTAAATTTTTACGGGTTCGGTATGATGAGAGGGGGACTCTCATTCGGTGCCGCGTGCCGGGTCCTAATTTACGGGCTGGGCTTGTGACTTCCCTTCATCGCCTTATCAGGACATGCACAGGGTCGGAGTGGCGAGTCGTCCATTCGTGGGCGACCGTAAAATCCACCTAGTCTCCCCGTGGCACTCCGCTGGTGTCGAACGCTAGAGGCCTCTCCGGGTGAAGAGAGACCTGGTCTGTTGAAAAGACGTCCCTACCCTCATATCCGGTTTCGTTGCGGCTGGGCATCGGCGTTTCGGGGTCGATGGATCATACGGGGGGGAAGGGTTTCTTCAGCAGACTGGGTACTTGTCATTCGGGGAGATCCGGTCGCCACCGGAAGGGCACACCCGGTTATAATTATTTTATTCCGTTCCTCAAGTTTCGTCCCACAAATCTCGACGGAACATCCGGTTATTATTTATTTTTAATTTGGTTTTTTTTTTAATTTTCTGTAAACACGGTGTAGGCCAGAGTCATGCAAGCTTCCAAATGCCCAGCACCCAAAACCCTGAGTATTAGCCGGCAAAATCACCGTGCGTGAGGCCTCTGTATAACTGCGGGTTGGCTGCAAGCCATCCGCAACAACTTTCTGAAAAAAATTCATTGTTTTCTAAATCATCAATTCGTTTCATCACTATTTGCTGCCGGTAAAATGTTTTCAAATTTTTTATTACACTTGCGTCCATTGGCTGGAGATGCGTAATTAAATTCAGTGGAAAGAATATGAACTTGATGGATTTTAATTTTTCTGCAGTTGATTTGGCATGTGCCGGACAATTATCAATAAAAAACAACACCTTTTGGTTTTCTGCGGTAAATTGTTCATCAAGTTCGATTAAATATTTTTCAAACATATCAGACGTCATCCATGATTTAGCGTTAGCACCATATGTATTTCACAGTTAGGCTTTTTACGCTTTTGAAACATCGTGGTTGTTTTGATTTTGCAATAACCAACAACAGTAACATTTTGGATCCTGTGCCATTAGCTCCAACTAATACGGCTATTCGCTCTTTACTGTATTTACCACCAAGACATTTATGATTTTTAAAGTCCATGGTTTTATCGGGAAGACACATTTACGGGGTCGTAATGATGCAATAAATTTGGTAAGTTATTCGGAACGGGTACAAAGGGCCGGATTTCAAAGGGCCGAATGTCAAAAGGCCGAATGTGTCGAAGGGCCAAATGTCGAACGGCAGAATGTGGATGGGCCGAATGTATCAAAGGGCCGAATGTCGAAGGGCCGATTTTTGTTTTTGTTTTTAGAAGTATAATTTTTTTTTTTTTTATATAAATTATTGTTTTATGGAATATTTTGTAAAATTTTTTTATTAAATATAAATGAATTTCATACGAATTTATATATTTTACTATTTTTTATCTTTGGGTATTCATGAAATTCCACGTATCCAGTCAACGATAAATTTTGGTGAAGGAAAATTTTGTCATGCGCCAACTGAGATATTCGGGCCTATGTCAGCCTTCTGATAATAGGTATATGATGGTACAAAAACAAAAATTATTAAACAAAATAAAAAAATAAAAACAATATGTGTAATTCTAAAAAAAAAAAAAAACAAATCGGCCCATCGACTCATTCGGCCCTTCTGTTTATTGAGTCTCCGATTTAGGAATGAAAACATTTTCGTTCATGTGGATCCCTCTGCAAGCTTTACAGTTACATCTTGTAGTCCATTTTTAAGAACTTTTTTGATAATTTCGGCGCCTTTTCCGCGAATAACAGTCGCAAAGGTATGTTTTAAAGCTGGAATATCTCGGAATTATCCGCATAACATCTATTCTTAACGAAATCCCATAAAAGTCCAACGACGTCAAATCACAGCTCCAGGGTTGTCAAATTTGGCTCACAAGAGATCGATTTTCGGTCAGAATGTATGGCACGTAGCGCCATCTTGTTGAAACCAAAGGTTGTTCACATTGATAGTCTGTAACGGTCACCATTGACTGTACCGGCGTGTTCAGCAGTGTTTTCGAAGAAAAATCGGCCAATTATGCCACGACCCCGAAATCCACATCAAACAGTCATTCACGGTGGTTGCATTGGCTTCTCAACAATTACATGTGGCCGTTCCCGACCCCGAATCCGGCAGCACTGTTTCTTTACGTAGCCCTCGAGAAGGAAATGCGCTTCGTCTGAAAAGATGATTTTCGACCAAAACCGATGTCATTATGAGGCTGGTCTACGGCCCACGCAGAGAACTGATATCGAAGCGGATGGTCATTATTGTTGAGTCATGTGGATCTTGTAGGTGAATATTAAAATTGTGTCAGGTTAGACGGAAGTGGCTTCAAAAGATCAAGCCTTGTAAAGATCAGGTCAACCTTATCAAGGTATCTAATTCTCTTAAAATTATTCTTGTGTCAGATTAGATGGAATTTGCTTCAGACGGTATAGGTTTCAGATATGCAATATAAAGGCCGAGGTCACCACCTTTAATAATATATTACACCAGACCGCCACCAGAGTTTGAGCCAAATGTAGTTTTAGAAAACATGTATCAGGTCAGACTTGCCCAGGTGTGTAATAAACTACTTTTGTGTCAGGTTAGACCAAATTTCGGAAGCTTATTCCGTTTAACCGAGCATAAAACAAATTTGTTACCCCCCTCGGTAAGGTTGATTTGCTCTCCACAAGTCAAATGGAATAAAATTTCACCCGATATCTGATGTAAGTCTGGTGTAATAAGTTATCAAACGTTGTTAAATTGTAGATTTTGAAATGTTTGAAGTCCATTTTTGCAATAACATAACCAATGAAATGTAATTAATTTGTAATAAATGCTGGTCCAAGGAACATCCTAGCTACATTAAAAATTACAATTTTAGCGGTGCAGGTTTAATTATAAGCTAAACCATCCACTCATTCCTCGAAATTATTCGGAGTCGCTTATAAAAAATTATTTCGTCTACACATGTAAAAAAATTTAAATAATTTTGTCATAATTGAATATTCTTACTAATTCACCCAAAAAATGCTCTAAAATATAAAGTTTGATTCTAATGATTTTTAAACTCAACATTGAAAATTAGAAACAATAAACTAAATTATAAAGTTTACATTAATTCTCATTATGGATGGTAACAAACAAATAAATTTTATGTTTATCCACCTGTTTGATTATTTGTAATAGGGTAAAGTCGGGGGAGATTGTATAAAGTACTTAAAAAATAATATTTCTCTGTTAAAATAATCCACTTCGCCAAGAATAAATGTTGACACTTTACACAATATATCCGACCGTATAGAAATAAAATGTTATGCTACTAAAATATCAACTCTAAACTTTAAATTAAATTAACAAAAGATTTAAACATTTTATTTTGTGTGTTTTGAGATAACACGAGAAATCAGTGTGATGCATTTTAATTATTCAATTAAGATTCATAACTAAGTTTTTGTTTAAACGATTTCTCTAAAATTAGAATGTTTTCGTTATACGCTTTATGTTTACCTCTCATTGTATGGTACACCTTAATTCATATTTATGTATATATAAAGTAATATGTAGTACGACTATTCAACAACAGATGGCAGTAATGAATACATTGGTACAAAAAAAAACAAAATTTTATTCTTTCACGTACATGCAAGTGCAAATGTAATTATTACTTATGTACATAATGAATATTTTATTTAACATACGTCAACTGATTTATATATTAAAACGCAGCAAAATCATATACATATTAAATTAGACACCTCCCTTTATGTAAACGTCAACCGTAGTACCGTAGACTATCACAATAATCAATAATATCCAATTGCATTTATTTATAGTGGGTAGTGACGTGTAAATTACATTATTATGTACAAAATTAATCCGAATAGAAAAATAATTTATTTTATATTGAATATTTAATACTAGATAAAATAATTTTATAATTAAAATGATTGTCATTCACTCAAGCAAATCAACGATAATGCGGAAGAAAACAACACAAACTTTAAAAAGTAAGAAAACTTTCTTTACCTTCTTTTACAATTTTATAATGGAGCGCGAGTGTTGTAAAATTAAATTGGTTTAAGGTATGTTCACACCCATACATCCGTGCTGTGTCCGTCCCGATCAAAATATATTTTTTTATTATTTTTGAAAATAAATGATTAACCTTAGGATTGTGAATTAATCTCTCTTAAAATTAAGATATAAAATTTTTATTAAATATAACCAGAGACAAATCATTAACTAACCTTTTGGCACTTTCAAAATTAATTTTTGGTAGATTTTTTTTTTTATCTTGTATGCTTTGTAAAACAAAAAATATTTTTGAGAGCTTTTTGTTTTTTATTAGAAATAATTTTTTTTCTTGCAACTCGAATTTTTATTTCGCGATAAATTAAAATATATTTTTAATGGGTGCCATATATAATATCAATGGTTGCTGGTTAGAAAATCCTCAACAACAAGTTGTCTATTGGTTACAGACAACGATTTCAAAAATAAGATCTCATCAAACAATAATGCTGCTCGAAATCCGTTAAAAGGACAGATCGGGTAAGTGAATTTTCTATATTTTTATTGAGTTCGCATCAAATTATTCATAACATTTTTTTTTTGGTTTTATTTTATTACTCTGACTAATTTAAATGGTTTGCTCAAATTGTGGTTATGGTTTTCTTTTCACATTTACTTTTGGTTTTCGGTTGTTGATTATTTTATCAAAATGGAAATGACACAACCGGAAGGTTCCGCTAACTCCCCAGCGATGGAGTACTAATTCGTTTATGCTAAGCAGATTTAAGATTACAAACTTTTTTCAACAACCATCCTCTTCAAATCACCACAATTTTTGTACGGGCAGATTCCAACGGTTTGATTTTCTATTTTAGAATTATGAAAATTTTCGTAGGCAGTAGGAGCGTTGAACTCCCGATTGTATGATCAATTTGCAGACTTGATTTTTCGGAATAAAAGTTCACTTCCTTAGAGAGCGCATAAAGAGGAAGTACTCAGGGTTTTAGGAGAATCTGAAATGGCTAGCGTGAATAACGTTTTGAGCAACTTATGATTAGAAAACATAAAATCGTCACAATTGTTGAACTTAATTCGTCTAAACGCCGGCAATAATTCCAATGAAAAAATTCTTAGGCAATTGTGATGATAAGATTACTTTCTCAATTTCAAGTGATTTTAACCACCTTTGACCGGTGGGTGATACCTCAAACTAAATTAAACTCAGTTTCCAGTCATTCATCGTGTCGTCGAACAAAATACAATCACGTCGATTATAGAATCTGCGGGAGCAGATCGATTGCGGATTGGAAAATACATATAAATAAAATGGAAAACAATTGCTACTAATCAAAATAGGCAAGAAAATTTGTATTGATTTTCATATAAATCGTTTTTTATGATTGCAAAATAGTTGCGGATCTTAAACAAATTTTACTTTACTAATTGCATGAAAATTCATAGGGATTTCTATGATACTATGATTCACAATGATTTGTTTTATGATTTTTTATATGCAGGGGGGCTATTATGAAAATTCGATATCGGATACGAAAGCGGATTTTGCTATTGAAAATCCACAGAATTTTATAGAAAATGAAATTGATTTCATCTGACAAGTCATTTATGAATGAAAAGTGAACAAAATTTAATTAAAATTGTTGCCAATTTGGATAGAAACTAGTGTGTCTTTGCGGAGCATAATTATAATTTTCATGCCAGATGAAAATGGGGGTGAGTCCTGGGGCGGAATCATGAAATCCGAACGGAAAAATCAAATGTTTCAAAATATTTCAATGAACAATTAAAAAATATATTGAAAAATGATCAAAGTAGGCTTGAATATTTTATAAGAAAACACAAATAAACAAAAATTGCATGGCAACATTTTTTCCGATTAGTATCCATTATCGAGCATTTTTGTTTTTCGTTTTGTTTTTTGTTCACTAGGCGAAACGAAAATAAAAAAGCGAAAACCAACGAACGCGGCGGAGTCAAGTCCTCAAGTCAAGTTCTTCGGGACTAAGCGCACCTCTCGAATATAAATGGAATGAGTAGAATGTAACATCCAACATTTATGATTAAACATAGATCTAACGGCGGTTTATTTTCTAACATAGCTTGATGATTAAATCAGCTATCTGCAACAGAACTAGACAATTTCTTAAGCGATCATTGTGATATTAGCTTAGATGGTGAAAATTGAACCTAATCCATTTCGTAATATGCCTCTTGGGGTGATTTCTACTTAAAGCATGATCGATACAGCATTCTAAAAATTTGAAATGTGTTTTTTGTCATCAGGGATGTTCACAATCTTAGCAGACCAAATCCTGTAATTTTGGTAGTTATGGGATTGCTCCGGGGCAAATAAATCCTCACCAGAGAATATAATTTCATTCCCAGCGTGAATGTTTCACAGGCGCTTTATTTAAGGGTTCAGAAACTCAGGGGCTTAACTATTGAATTCGAGGTTAATTTTCGAACACTATCGTTTTTCTATACCATACAAAACAAGAAAAAAGAAAAGTTTATGAAATTTTTACTAATCTTTTCTCTTTTGTTTTCACGCTTGCTATGGATATGGAAGAAAATTGACAAATAACAAAACTTATGATTTTGTTTTAATCGTACCTTCAAAACAGTAATTACCGGAAAACAGTTATTCAACAATAAATAGGTACTGCAGATTAAAAGAGAAGATGCTCTGGTATTTACCAAATTATCAGTAAATGAGATAAAAAGGCACACTAAATTTTTCACTGTCTGACAGATGGACAAAAAACAGCTCCGAAGGCAAAAAAAATGTGTAAGTGGAGAAGAACCCAGGAGATCTTGATTTATAAGACCGAGGATGGGACTAAAACTTATTAGATAGGTAGTGGAGCTATTCAGGTATCAGCCCTAGGCCCTGGAACGAAACACACGATGGTGTGCTTCGGCTTCCATAACGAATGAGAGTCGGGAGGTATTGTGAGCATTGAAGCACCTCTAAAGAAGCAAAACGAAGTAAAGAGGTAATTCTATCAGAATAAGGAGGCAGCCTAGGCTGAAATCTTTTGAAATAATAAATACCTCAGACGCTAGTTCCACAGGGTCAAACGACATAGTTTAGAAGCACTCTCACATATTTGGTATAGATGTCTAGTTAAGCTCTCCGATAAATGTTCTCCTTTCATTCGAATCGCCAGCGATCTACAATGGTTATAAAATAAAAGAAACGAAGACGAATTATTTTGTAACCGTAATAAACGTGGTTATTTACCAATATATTTTTCTAAATTAATGCAAATTTTACCACTTTATAATAAATAAGCTATTTTGTAAAAATTTTAACAAATCAAGTAGTCTAGAAAAAACAAAAAAGCATCTGGAATAAAATGAATTTTTGTTTTTCACTTCTAAAAAATTTTCTGTTTTTACAATTCATGTAATATTTTTCCTATAGCGAAATATTCAATAAATTTTTTAAATTCCTTTATTAATTTAAATCGCTTATATTTTAGTGTTATAATTATAAAATAAAGTATAGCAAATAAAAATAAAAATAGTGTAGTGGCGCTACTCCAAAGAATTAACCAGAAGCTCGTTTTGGTGATTGTTATTGAATTTCAAGGTAGGAAATCCATCACAATAAAGTCGTTTATATGGTCAACTAAACTGAACATTAAGCACATCCTGGAGTCAGCATTGATGAAAGTATGACCCCATTGAACACCTCAAGTAATGTTGAACGTTAACTAACGTCCATTCATCTCTTTGACATTTATGCATGTTCACACTCGGTTGTCGATACCGTTCTTAGATATAAAAAAACCATGGGCGTAAGTGTAGATGACGTATACATCGCGGAAATCAGGTAAGATGAAAAGTTTTTAAAAAAATTTCTTTGTGAGATTGTGTACCTATCGTTTTTAGGAGGTGCAAGCCAAAAATTTTGGAAAAATCACCATATTTTCCGGGAAAATTTTAAATTTTCCCAAAAAAAAATTTTGTTTTTTTTTTATTCAAAAATTAAAAATCTCAGTTTAAAATATCAAAACTTAATTTTACTAATAAAAATTTGAATTATACTATCATGTAATAGGTAAAAATTGCATTGGGTTTGCCCAATTTTACTCCAAGCTGTTTATGTAGTATGCGTGGTTCACGCGATTCGTTAATTCTATTTATATAACCAGTTTGATTCCTACGATAATTACACATTTGCAAATATGTATCAATATATTTGTTTCATCCACAAATTTTCAAATGTACACCATCATTCATTTGTTTCATCCATTGTTAACGGTTATTTTGAAATATTGGGATAAAGTCGTTGTATAAATGTCGTTATACCTGCCGTTATTCATTTGTTTCATTTACAAATTTACAAATATTCATTTGTTTCAATCATTTGTGTAGTAAATGTGATAAAAATATAGTGTTGTGATATATTAATCAAATCAAATAATGAATCCAATAACAGTTTTTACCATTCATGATCTGGCAAGAACAGATGATGGAAGAGGGTTAATCGATTTGCTAATGGATTTAGGAGCAATTCCAAAAGTCGGCCAATTGTTATGCCCAAACAATCTATGCAAAAAACCTCTAAAATTAAATAGAGTGGGGCAAAATTGGAGATGGGTTTGCCGTCAACAATACGTTGTACCAAAGAAGGGGAAACAAATTTGCCAAAAATCGATATCTTTATTTACTGGAACTTTTTTTGCAAAAAGTCGATTAACACTTGAACAGATATGCAAGTTTGTGTCGTTTTGGTGCAGTAACATCAGCCTCAAAGAAATTGCATACCACCTGCAAATAAATAGAAAATCTTTAATAGATTGGGCCAATTTCAGCAGAGAAGTAGTATTTGACGCTATGATCTATCAATCAGTTCCAATTGGCGGCGATGGCAAAACCGTAGAAATCGACGAGTCAAAGTTTGGGAAGCGCAAATACCATCGCGGACGCCACGTCGATGGCCAATGGGTATTTGGAATGGTTAGTTTCTTATCATCCTTCATCTTATAAAATTGTTAATGAAATAAATTTTTACAGATCGAAAGAGAGTCGGGCGTTGTAATTTTAATACCGGTGGAAAAACGCGATTCTGCCACTTTAATCCCAATAATAAAAAAGTGGATTCTTCCAAAGACAACAATAATATCCGATTATTGGAAAGCTTACGATTGTCTTCAAGAAGAAGGATTTATCCACCTAAAGGTAAATCATTCTCTGAATTTCGTCGACCCGGAAACCGGAGCACACACGAATAAAATTGAAGGCACTTGGCGCGCAGCTAAACGAAGCTATGAGTCGTCATCTCGTCGGAATAAATTTTATGGGGGGTACCTGGCGAAGTACATGTTTTTAAAATCATGTAAAACAAAAAACGAAAACTCATTCAAATCATTTATGAAGCATGCCGGTATTCTTTACCCAGGAAACATTGAAGAAAATCCTGAAGATAATCTCAGTTTCAGTAATGCCGAGGAAAATGTGGATGGTGATAGCAGTGATGATAATGAAAATAATTTATTTGAATAAATACAAAATTTTTAAATTTCTTTAGTTTTAATTATTTTAATCTAATTTATACGGTAGAGGATGGGGGCTACCCCAAAACCCCCACTTTTTGTGAATTCAGGCGCCCCCAGGCCAATATTTTAAAATGCTATTGTAGGGGCTAACGGCTTCCATAACTCTCACGGGCACGCGGGAGGTCGCTGCGCTCCCCCCCGCTTAGCCCTCCGAGGGGCTTTAGACCATAATTTCGGGAGGGAGGGGGGGGGGGGGGGCCGCATTCAAATTACATTTTTGCGTTATTTTAATTTTTAAAATTTAATTTTCCGGAAATTTTTCACTTTTTTTATTTTTTCAATATTTTTTTTAATTTTATTTATTTTTATTAATAATAATTGCTTCGTCAACCTTGCAGACACAGATCAAAGAGTTTCTCTCGCTCTTATCGCTTCTTCTGATACTGCCACAAATGTTAAAAGAATCGAGCAAACCCCAAATTTTCCACAATTTATGCAATTCTTCAAGTGCCAAACTTAGTAAAAAAAATTGAAAAATTTTCAAAATTTTCCTGGAAAAACTGCAAAATTTTTCCGGAAAAATAACTTGTACTGTCGAAAAACTGTTAAAACTGTTAAGATACAATCCTAATATCAACATTTTTATAAAAATTACTAATTTGTACGTATTTTGAATAAAATAATACGCTATTTGTCACCAAAAAAATTGAAAATGTCAAAATTTTCCCGGAAAATGTGATAATTTTTCTGAAATTTTTGGCTTGCACCTCCTAAAAATGATAGATACACTATCCTACAAAAAAAAAATAATTAAAAGTTTCCATCTTACCCGATTTCCACGATGTATACGTCATCTACACTTTAGCCAAACCATGTGTTTCACTAGCTCCCTTGTAATTCAAAAAATTAAAAAAACAAATTAGAGGTGGTTGTAAAATTTTCCATAGTTTCTGTTTTCAAAACGACACCGAAACGATAGATGTGTAGGTCGCTGGATTTGTTCTTGTTCTAAACTTGTTCCGGTAGTGAGCCTCTGTACGATATTAACGAAAAATTTTCTTTGTGATGGATAACGTACTACCAGTGGCCCTATTCTGGTTTTCCCGAGGAATTGGGAATTTTTTTACTGTAATTACAAATTGCTCTAATTCCCAAATAAATATTTCCCGTTCCCAAATGTGTATTCTGGCAGACAGGGAATAATTTTTTAGGTAATATTTTTTTGAATTTTTGATTTATAGATGGAAAATGTGTAAGAATCCCAACAATCAGTTTCGAACGGATGAGATTATTGATTTGAAAATATCAGTCTTCTCATCAGGTCGCGACGACTGACGTTGTATTATTTACATGGAATATTGTCTATATATATAGAGCAATACCATGTAGTTCTACTACTAGCGAATTACTGCATAGCGTACGAAATTCGATTCTTTTTTACATTTATCATCTATATTCTATTTTTGCAATTAACTTTTTCGTGTTTACGAATTTTATTATATTTTACTTTTTTGGTTTTTTTTTTCCGATAGTAATGGTGTTTGTGATTGTTCCGTATCGAGAATACTGAAAATAGACCAATATACGGAACAATCACAAACACCATTACTATCGGAAAAAAAAAGTAAAATATTTTTTTATTTAAATATTTATAAACTAAAACACGTATTACGACCTTATTACAAGTTTAATTTATTTTTAAATATATATTTATTAGCAAAAAAAATGTTTCAAAATTCAAAAAGGTACGAATTACAATTCCCCAAAAAAATAATTGGGAAAAATTAACGTCAAAACTGCTATAAAATGGAATTATTTTTTCCCAATAAAAAAAATTCCCAAACGCCAGAATACACTTTGGGGAATAAAAAATTCCCAACTGCTAGAAAAACGTCACTAATTCCCTATTCCCAGGTAAAACCAGAATAGGGCCACAGAGATATCAAATCTTTTTAATGTCGATTTGGATTGAAGGTGTGTTATGCTGTTTTGTTATACTGAGTGTAAGAAGGGAACTCCAAATACTGTCAAAATGTTCGATTGAAAAAAAAATATGCTTAGGGCATTTACAAAATTTTTTGTTTTCTCTTATATGTGTAAGAGTGGTGTATAAATCAAAGGATAAACTTTTTGCTGTTGGAATGACAACAGGAAATTTAGGAAAAGATAACTGGTTAATTATTTTTTTAAAATTTACATATAAATAAGAATTATTTAAAAGAAAGCCTAGTTGACACATGGGTTTGTTTTTTTCTTCGAACAATTATCAAATTTATTTCTTTGATTTAAATTTAAATTTTTATTTTGAACCTTTTTCCGCTGGATGGATTTGATTTGAAGGATTTAGTTAAAAGTACAATTCCTCTAACATAGTTTCTATTACCGCCATTTTTTTATTTCTTTCATTTCAGATTTAGATGTTTTGAGAATAAAAGTATTGTTGTTAAAGTGCGCCACGATTCGCGATGCCTATCGAGATCTTTTATTTACTCTCGGTTTTATTAAAATCAATGTTTCGGACCAGATCTCTTGTGTAGCAGCACACATTCACGAAATGTCTGATTTTTAATATTGGCGAACTTTGTCATACTTTTGTGTTCCAGTTTATATCATCTGTTTCTCGCCTGAAATAAAAAGTTACAAACATATTTACGTAATTTTGTTTTATTGGTAAATTCGAGAACATTTTAAATCTCCGAATTTTTTGAACAGGGTACTCGGAGTATGAAAAATCAATCAAAAACAGAATGACATCAGCTAGGGCGACGAAGTAGATTAATTTTTTCGAAAGATATGAGAAAACCCTTCCACCCATCACCAATCGACATTAATCGACAACCTTGGAACCTAGATGAACGGCCCAACCATTCAAATCACATCACAAGAAAAAACTTAGTAGGTCTTGGAACATTTATTGATACTTAACAATGCAAATTTCTTAACATATCTTTAATTGACACCACCTACCTCTATCTTTGAACAAATCAATATTATTATTCAAAAACACAAAAGTATTATAATTTTTGTTAAGAAATTTTCTAAAGTGTAATCCATAGTACAAAGAGTTTTTTTGTATTATCTATGAAGTGCACAAACAAAACAAAAAACTACTGTATAGAAAATCATGGAAACCAACAAAACGGAATGAGGAAATTGAAATTTCTCTTTCGTTTTTCTTAGTGAAAAATGAAAACTTATTTTAAAATTTATGTTCCTTTTGTGTTTGTAAAAGAAAAAGAATGTACTTTATTTGTTTTTGTTCACTTTAAATTTGAAAAGTGAAAAACTAACACCAACAACAACAGCAACAACTAGAACTGTAAAGCGATAAAAGGATAATTTAGATTTGTGGAAGACGATAAATAAAAATGCTGTAGCTTGATAAAATACGACATCGGATGGTACAGTGAACGTATGATAAATGATGTACATCTCACATATAAAATCTAATGATTTGATAAGAGGTGGATATTATCACATCGGATTCCTTTTATTTTTGTTCGTTTTAAATCGTTTAAGTACTTTGTAATTGAAATAATATTTTATTTTCGTTTCAAATAATATGACGGTTTTTATGCTGTCTTGGCTCGGATTAACTTACAATATTTTGTGTGTTTGTGTTACGAAATTTTGCAGAGAGAAAATAAAATTAACTGCATTATGATGCTCTTTGCAAAGCTTTCTAACTATTTAATTTTACAATTTTACTTGTTTTTCTTTAAGATTTATAGAATAACAAACCAATTTTATTTGGTGGCCAACAAACATGTGACAGTTGGTGATATATTAAACATGTTGATTGTGTCGTTAATGGCGCAAAAGATTTTTTTGTCTCGATTAAAGGAAACAATAAGTGTCTTAACAGTTGCACAAAATAAATGATGATGTTTAATTGTAAATGGTATTGTCACTAGTGATTAAGGCATCTTTTAGATCTCCATCTACACCGGAGGTGTAACGGACATAATTTACTCGCACCAATAAAAATATTTTTTAGCATTTCAGTTATTTCTTCATTATGAACTATATAAAAAAGAATAAAATTTACTACAGACGAAGTGTTTCCAATGCGAATTTGTATAGATAGACTAAATTTAAATCAGAAGGTCCCTTAAACGTCATTACCCCAAAAAACCATTGACACATTTTTTACTAGGGGAACTGATTATTTAAACATTCTAAATTGCCTAAAAATATTTTTGGCAGATCCCAGTATAAGAAAAGTGTTTCAGACTAGTGCCCTATGGTGCAAAACAATAACTTGTCGATTTGGCGAATTATATCACCAAATCAAACCCCAAGTTTTTATCACTATACGATGCCAAGAAGAAACTTAAGGAAGTTCTCATTTTTGCAAGGGTTGTGTATCTTTACACAAGTATCCTGGGGTTAAAAATTAGGGAGGGGGGGGGGGGGGAATTTTTCTACGTTTTGTAGTATATATATTGTTAGTAAATAGCCTCTTTGTTTTCAATGGCTTATAAAAGTCGTAAACATTGTGAGTGTCATTGGAAATAATATTTTGTCTGAAAATCCGAAAACAATCCTAAATTAATTTTTTAGTTAACGTTCATATTATTGAAAAACGGTAACATAATATATAAAGATCCAAAAATAGTCCAAATTGAAAAGTTATCAAATACTGGTCACTTAGGGAAATAATCTCCTCTAATGATATCTGATTAGAAATAGCTTTTATTGAAAATCACTCAAAAAATCCGTATAAATTATATTCAAAAAATGTACAGTAGGCGAACAGGCTCAACGTAGCGATATGAAAGACCGTTCCAGTATTATTTCATATAATTGGGGCATATCTGTTTTTATAGTTAATTCAAAAACATTCATTCCGTAACATAAAGACAGAACCTATGGACTTTAAAAATCCGTAGCGGCTTATTTCTTCCACTACAAGAAACGCATACGTTGCACGCGTCATGTCAACCTGTACACTGATATGGGTGCACAACGCTGAATTTTGTTCTCCAATAGAGGGTTATAGTTGTGTTTATTAACATCGCGGATTGTAATCGATGAAAAAAATTTGCTTTTACATTCGGCCCCAGTACCGCTTGATCCGAGTGTCAAAACTTTAACCATTTATCCGAACGGGCAACTCACCGTAGATATAAATCATGAACATTTGGTGATCTGGGTTTGTGGCTGGTACTTAGGCTCGTTACATGAAAGATGTAATAGGCTACTCAAGGCACTACTGGAACCCGAGTCTATGTCTGTAATAATGAGCATTAAGGACCTTTAAAAGTTGCAAAAAAATATTAAATTTAAATATCTAAACATCTAACACATCTAAATATGGAATTTAATAGGCTACTCCAGCAACTCTCGGAGTCAAAATATCTGGTAAGTAGTGTTAATCACCATTTAGGGGAAACTGAGTCAAAATATCTGGTAAGGAGCATTAGTGCCATTTAGCAGTACTAAGGAAAATTAAAATTCATACTAAAAAAATCGTGCACTTTATGCTGCCAGGTTTAGGGCAGGTATTTGGGCTAGGCCTATGAGGTATTTATTTGGCTATTTAAAACTCTTTGGAACTAAGTCAAAACCTCTAGAATGGTGTATTAATGACTGTTTCAATTGGTTTTGAGATTAAAAAAAGTTCGTGCGAATACTGCGGAATGGGTTAGGGACCGATATTTGAAGGGCCGTGAATTTTAGTCTTTGGTTTTCATTCTGGCCTCAAAAATCTAATCTATCTTTAAATGAAAGCTCATAAATAGCTTATAATTCTACTATAAAAAATTCCTCAACAGAGCACGGATATTGCGCCTGCTCACTTGTTTATAGTTTGTATTTTCGAATCGGTTCTACCGTTTGTATTTTTTAGGAACAACAGTTGACAGACATTTTCGAATTATTTTATGTCAAGTGGTTGTACAAAATTCTACTGAGGTTGCCCAAAAATATCATGCATAGCAATAACATTAACGCAGAAAAATATATGGATTGAATTTGGACACGGATTCGGATTGAATTTGGATTTGAATTCGTACACAACGACAAAGAATATAGTTTGATCATAATTTACGAAGTACGAGTACAAAATCTGTTATGATTAAGTGGGTAGGCTTCATTCTGTAACTGTCATGTTAGTTAGCGGTATTAGACTTCACTTGTCGCACTATTGAGCAACTCGCCGTAAAATGCTCAGGCTATATTTTACGTAAAAATATACTCAAATTAAATAATAACGATTTTTTTGTTTATAGCTTGCGAGGTAACCTAAATTTTAAAACTCTGTAAAGAAGCAACGAATTTCTGTTAGGTTCTAGTAGGGAAGCTACGTGCCATTAATCAAAATATCCCTTGATTATAAACCAATTTGTCTGCGACGTGTAAAGAATTTTAAATTTTGTTTAATGTCGCAAGTCTCAAATACCTTATCTTTTTTTGATAAGAAGCTAAATTTTCGATTGAGTTTTGTAACAGAAGTAATATCGTTTGGGTAACCTGCAGTAGGGAAACTTTCGAATTTCAAAATGAAACTTTGCATACCGATTAAGCCCAATTTGTGCTAATTAGTGCTCACGGTAAAAAAATAGTGCTAGTCCAGAAGCCGAAAAAATGGAAAAATAAGCTTTCAAATTTCGCCTAAAAGACGAAACAAAAAAAACCCAATTTCTAAAAAAAAACCAAAAATTTAAATCTAATTTTAAAACTTTCCAAAGGCGGCTACCCTGACGAATCTGGTGGTTTTTCATAAATTTGCATTCATAAATTGAGGAAAAACAAACTAGCCCCTAAAAGATACTATATTAAAAAAACAAAATACAGAGTTATACCATACCGTTCAATAATATTTTTGTTGAATAACAAAAATAGAAATTAGAAATAAAATATTATCAAATCCAAGAATAGGCAGCTCAGATAGCATACTTCTGTCAGGCTTCTGATTGCATATTCCTAGCAGGTATGTTCATTGCCATCCGAAAAATATAGTGCTTGAGTTCGTGCTAATCCAGAATTGGCCCAATTCCGGTCAACAACAAAGGCCGTTGAACGAACAATTTTCTGACAAAAAGTGTTCTAGAAACCAATGAAGTTGGCACTTCCGTACCCATATTCCTATCAAGTATGAGACGTGTTCATTGTCATTTGAAAAATATAGTGGCCGAATTTGTGCTAATCCAGAATTGGCCCAATTCAATTGAACGACAAAGACCTTTGAATAAACGATTTTCTACCAAAAAATGTTCTAGACACCAATGAAAACTCCATTGGGAAGTTACACTCCGGAGTAAAAGAATTTGCCGAAGTCGAATTTGACATTATTGGTCCACTTTTTTCCACTTCCCGAATAAAGACAACGTTACTGCGTCACATTATAATAGATCGTTGGACAGAAGCAGCACCAGTTCCAGATATCAAAACCAAGACTGCAAGCTTCAGCCATTTTCAATTACTGGTTTTCACGTTTCAGCATTCCAATTACAATAAAAACTGATAAAGGCTCACAATTTGAATCAAAATTATTTACAGAATTTTCAAAATTATTGGGTTTTGAACGAAAAAGAACAGGATATATCATCCACAATCCAATGGCTTTATAGAAAGATGGCATCGGACACTGAAAGCCGCTATCATGTGTCAACAGAATAAACAATTGAGACGTGTTCTTCCATCAGTATTGTTTATTGTTGGGGCTTCGTACATCATATCGGGAAGATTTCGAGAGTTCTTCTGCAGAACTCGTTTTCGGCGAACCCATTCGGTTTTATAGACGAGAACGCGACAGATGTTTTGCAAAGTGAGCCGATAGAAAATGTCAAGACACTATCAAAATCTGCCAAAACTTACCGAAAAGTCAAATTTAACTTCGAACATAATCAAAGTTACCCGATTGTTCCAACCAATGAATCAAATACTTAATATCTAGTATGTTTGGACATGTCAATGTAAATACAATAACATGTCGAAACATACTAGATATTAAATTTGAATTTTTAATTAATGACATTTAGTTTTCGAAATTTTAATTAATTTTTATGGAACTATTTTTCTTAAAAAAAGAGTTCACATAAAATAAACAAACAAAACTATATAAAATGGCAAATTGTTTTTTTTTCAAAAGTGTTCAAAAAGTAAAGGCTTTTTGGGCAGTCGTTATTTAAATGATCAGCAATAATAAGTGTTTTATAATATAAGATTGGTCGCTCACAGTTTAAACAATTAATATAATTAATTTATGTTTTTTTTAATTTAATTTACGTTTCTTGTTAATTGCGACATAAAAATAAGTATTTTAAATGATGTGTTATAATTTTATTGTGTAGTTAATTTATAATCTAGGTGACGATTATTATGGGTTAGCAAGTATCAGTATAAAACCCGTAGGCCGATATTTTTAGTTTGATGAATCCATTCTTCAAGGTTTTTTGAAAAACTGCAAAAGTTACTGTACCATCGGATGTCCAATGGTAAATTGTTAAAAATTATTGGTGCAACGATATTAAAAAAGGTTCTCCGTAGATCTTCCGATTCAGATGATTGTAACATTCATGGGTCACAAAATTATTCCCACTTGTAACATATTCTTACCATACAACCTTGAAATCGTTTATATGACGTAGTCGCACATATATAGGATGTAGCGTAGCAGTACATGCACTTCAATCATCTGCAAATGCTAACATGAATTATTATATATTGCTCTGGTTTGTTTTATTACCTAAGAAAAGTTGTGAAAAATTAACTACTATTGTGAAAGACTCTTAGGAATAAGTAAATAGTATTTTTTTATTATGACAGGTTGGCCATGGTTGTTCATTCGTGAATTGAAGTTAGGGTCACAGAAAATATCATGACAATTTTTATCATTTTGGTCGGACTGAGCACGCCGAATGAAAATTGTCTTACGTTCCACTTTTCCATGTTCTATTTATTTTATTTGTCATGTGTCAGTCATCATGAACAAGTGAATAATGTTTCTCAATTTTGTTTGGAATAAATCCATAGTTTGTAGTGATGAAATCAATATCATTGCGCAAATCAATTTTTACAATGAGATGTGCACACTTGACAATTGACGCAGCATCCTTTTCTAATTCCGCGAAGACAATTTTTAATATATCGAAATTATTGGAACAATATTCTACTGCCCGTAACCATGTGCCCTTTCGCGTAACAACAGGTTGTGGTAGTAGTGGTAAATTTGGCGCAAATCTTCAATAACTAAAAACAAAAATCCTTAAAATCACCTTCGAGTGGCACTATTCAGGTAATCCCCCGGGAATAGGGAACTGGGGAAAGAATTTATATGTAATTTCTGATCAAATATATTTTTCGGCATAGTAGAAACCTAGTATTCAATTTTTTGCAAACAAAATTAAATTGGGAATAATTTTCCCTTGCCAATTTAAATATGGAAAAATTATTCCCAATTTATAAATATTTACATCAAACTTCTCTCCTCAGAAGGCCGGAAAAAATATTTGAACAGAAACTACATATAAATTCTTTCCCCAGTTTCTTATTGCCGGGGAACTACCAGAATAGTGCCACTCGAAGGTGATTTTAAGGATTTTTGTTTTAAGTTGTTGATGAACGTGTCAACGTCAGAGGAAATGGATCGATCGGATATGCTCTGCAAGTCTATGGAAACCATATGCAAGGCATGTTACATGTGTCAAGTTGGGGGAAAAATTGATAAACCTTTCCCCATTTTAACCATATGTGTATCATGGTGCAAGGTCGATTACCACTAACAACACCTCATCACGTTCGCAAGTACCATCGAGTATTTTAAAAGCGTTGTCAAAAGCACGAGCCATTGTGGTAGCATTGGATTTATCTACTCAGGTTTTCTTTTATTTTCGAAATTATATTTGCATAGCAAGAACTTAGATAATTTTTTCGAATGGTGGATTCACTAGGAATTACTTCTCTCGTTTATTTCTCTAGGCAAGACCTTTTTAAGTAAAACTAGATTTTGTTTGGAAAGTTAAATTAATATATCAATTTCTAACTTGAGAGATACATTTTCTAATTTCCAGAATGCGGTATGTTTGTAGCAACCATCATGTTGCATAGATCTAACCAAAATTTTTTACACACATACGTTTTTTCTGGTTGATTTTCTTCATTCTGTTATTTTTGAGCCATTCGAATATGCTTCAATGTTCTTAACTGTTGCTGAATGAGGTATTTTTTTTATTTAACATCGCATTCACATAGAGTGCGCAGACTAATTTCCCATCAGTAGTTTCAATACCTGGGCCAAAATCTTTTAAATATTTTATTAATAATTTTTCCGACATTACTAAAGAGTGGTTGGAACAATTTAACGTGAACAATGTTTATTCAAACTATAATTCTTTTATTTTGCTAGGCGTACATGTTCAAAAAAAGCTAAATATGGATTGCATTAAAATTGTTGCCTATGTAAAATTTGTGTGGTAACAAATTTTAATGTCGAATCATAGTCTTCCAAAAATCTCAATATAATTGGTGAGATAGGGAATTTATTAAAATCCGGGCTTTAGTTATAAGTAGGCTTAGGATTTTTATACACTAAAAAACAAAAACATCCACCTAAAATATGTGCTAAAAAGAAGAAATATGCAATAGCAAGCTATTTATTCCAGTAAATGCGTTTGTTACATAAACGTAACAATATAAATAATGTTTTACAAAATCATAAAATAAAAGAAAATAATATCACCCGTATCACAAGAAAATTCACAATTTAAAAATTAATTGCAATATACATATAAAGTACATTTTCAAATTTAAAAATATTTTTATACATGGAAATCGATCTTATTACCTCAGTTGATGTGATTGGAGCATATTTAAATGCTGATATTTCCGATACCATGAATTGATCAATTTCATTCGAACTTCCAGGATCTCCAAAAGTAGTTTTAATGTTTTTTAAAATATTCAAACAATTACTTTTGAACACGACACTTTTCAATTTATTTTTAATAAGTTCATCGACAACGACAGTAATTGCTTCAACTTGCCTGTTAGCTTCCAGAAATAAATTAAATTTTTCTTCTAAACCTTAGTTAGATTTCTATAATTGCTAGTTATATAAGCCAAATCATTTTTTAAAATATATTTTTTTAATATTGTCTTAGCAGTTTTAATGTTCAATCTATGATTGAACATTAAAACTGCTAAGACAATGTCGTTTAGTCCGAAAATATTTTTTTTTCTTTTTCAAAATTTTCGTTTTTATGTCGCCAATCGAGTAACTATTGGTTGAGGCGGCAGCGAAAGATCACGAAATTTGTTTGCACGAAAAAGCACTCTCCGAGATGGTGCTTTCAAAAAAATATTTTTGACCGTCGAAACCGCTAAAATTTAATCTATGTGTTTCGCAAACTCTGTGTAATCCATGAACTACACAGGTCACAATCAAAATTTTGAAAAATTTTTCATTTTGAAAAAAATTGTAAACATTTTCCCCACTCGAATCTTTCTCTTAATAATTCCATATAGAGTCGTCGAATAAACGGGCAACTTTTGTATGGTTCATTTTCTCGTGGGCCGCTATATTCAATAAGAATTTTTACTTGGCTATATATTTTCGTCGACGTTTAATATTTCAACTATCACATTGGTAATATAACATCCAGTACTGTCAGTAGTTTCATCGATTGAAACTCACACATTTATTTTGGGTTGATATTTTTATTTCGATAATTTTTTTGTCGTAAAGCGCTTTAATACATCTTTAAGTTTGATTCAGCCAGTATTGGTATATATTTTTAGAAACGAAGAAAATGCAGTTTTATTCAATTTTACCAAAGGGATATCGGCAGCTGCCTTTGCCATACACAGCTCCTCCTTGAATTTCGAATAACTTGAGCTAGCCACTGTTGCTTGAAAAAAAAAATGGCGGAGAATATTTTTTCGTTTGTTTTTTTCAGTTCCTTATGTTTTTACTCTTTACAAGAGATATTTGATTCATCGATACAAATTGTTATGGTGACATTTTCCTTGCAATAGAAGAAATAAAAAAATATTCCATAAAGCTGTCTGATTCGCAGTTAAATTTTTACTTCAAAGAGGTTTTAGTGGCATCTACTGAAAATAATAGTAAAGCATAGATACATCGGGAACATGCGGCTGTATTTCGTTTCTAAAACTTTCAATGATTTTCTTTTGACCTGCATAGGTAATATCGAAAATATTTAGTACAATATGTATTTATGGAGAAAATATGTACTAAAATTGGAAAATATTTAAAAATATGTATTTATTCAGCAAAATGTAATAATATCGTGTAACAAATATAGCTAAATGTTTTCGAACAACGAAGCTATACTAAATAGGCTTAGCATTAGTGGAATTCCAATTTTACCAGTTATGTCAATCATAAATTTCACCTACTTCAGCGATTTAGTGCCGCCATTAGGTTATGCAATGTTGGATCCACAGAAACTACTGGAGTAGCCGATTCGCTTTAATTAGTGGCCGACCTTCGAGACGAGCTGAGATACGCAGTACATATTCGTGATGCAGCACCGGTAGGGAAGTTTTTCACCAGCTCGTCTGAAGCACCAACACACTTTATGTGGGAAGCTTTCACATATGAACCACATTTAATTACCCGAACTCTTTCGGATATTATATTCCTGATACAGCGAACACATAGTACAGATATTTCGACTACCAAGTTTGTCACTACACATTACTTCCGAGTTTTATATGCTTTTCCACTAGTAATTTTATTTAGAACAATTGGAAAATTACTTATTTAAAATTTTTATATTATTTGAAGTATTACGGACGATTTAAATGTTCTAATTTTTTTCCAGTAAAAAATGAAAGGTTAATTATATACAGGGTTTCCCAAAATTCGCGTATCAAGCAGGGTGATACAAAATCTCATTTCCAACAAAAACAGCTAACTAAAGTTTTTTCGAATTGTTGATCGTGCAAAAGTTATTCCACTTTTTGTGCTTTTTAGTAAAATCCTTTGCGCGCCCACCAAAAAATTAATTTGAAAGGCAGCAGGAGTTCTTTTGTTTAATTTTCTGTTTTAATACGATCTAGAAGTGTTCCTTCCCAATAAAATCATTTTTATTAGCTGCATTATCTTCTGTCAAATGAAAAATTTGGTTTTGTAAACTATTTGTTTTTCTAATTTTTTTGTTGATTAAGTGGCGCCAGCGGGAAACGAACGTACTACAGAAAGTTTACCCAGTATCAGAAAAATATGCGACACTAAACCAGATTTTAAAATGGTATCACACACTGGGCTATTCACAATAGAATGTTTATCTTTTTTTCACAAAGTAAGTCGTGTAGGATTGCAAAAATGCACTAAACAAAATTTCGTGTTCTAAAATAGATGCTGTCAGAAATAAAAAAAAGGAATAAAATATTTTTTTTATTAATTTTAAATATTATTAATCGGATTTGGATTTCCACAAAATTTCCACTGGATTTCCACCGGGTTTCCCCCGGAATCCGGGAAATCCGAAAAAAAACCGAGAAATTCGGAAAAATTCGAGGGAAATCCTGAAAATCTGGGAAATCCGAAAGAAACCCTAGAAACAGGGGGGATCCTGGGAAACTCGGAAAATCCCGAATCAATCTGGCGGAAATCCTGGAAATCCGGAAAATTCTGGGGGAAATTCTGGGGGAAAATCCGGAAGAAAACCAGGAAATTTTGTGGAAATCCGGGAAATTCGAGGGAAGTTCGATAAATAATACATATTTAAAATTAATAAAAAAAAATTTATTCGTTTTTTTTTATTTCTGACAAAGCATCTATTTTAGAACTCCAAAGTTTGTTAAGTGCATTTTTAATAAACGCGACTTACTTTGTGAAAAAAATTGATAAAAAACATTCTATTATGAATAGCCCGATGTGTGATACTATTTTAAAATCTGCATTAGTGTCGCATATTTTCCTGATAGCGGGTCAACATTCTGTAGTACATTCTTTTCCCGCTGGCGTCACTTAAACATCAACAAAAAAAAAAAAAATTTTGAAACAAAAAAAGTTTACAAAACCAAAGTTTTCATTAGACAGAAGATAATGCAGCTTATAAAAATGATTTTATTGGAAAGGAACACTCTTCTAGATCGTATTAAAAAAGAAAATTAAACAAAAGAACTCTTTCTGCCTTTTAAATTAATTTTTTGGTGAGCGCGCAAAGGATTTTACTAAAAAGTACAAAAAATGGAATAACTTTTGCACCATCAACAATTCGAAAAAACTTTACTTAGGTGTTTTTGATGGAAATGAACTTCCCCTCCCTAACACTCTGCTTCGTTTGATACTCGAATTTTGGAACACCCGATTTTCTTATGCGAGAGGAGCACGAAACAAATTCAAGTAAAATAAAATTGGATTTTGTTTCTTTTTAATGCCTGAATTGCATAGTGAAACAATTTTTTCAGTAAAATTAACACAAGATAAAAATATAAATCCTTTACTTGTTAGAAAGAAACAAAAAAAATTTTTTAATAAAATTTACTGGCAGTAAGCGGTTAAAATGTTGCCATAAAAAGTATGAAACTCAATACTTTTTATGGCAACATTTGTTTGTCTTTATCAATCTAACGTAAATTTAATATGTATACTCTCCTCTTTTCGCTTTCCCAGTATTTTTTTACTGAAAAAAATTATTTCATTTGCTGCGTTGCTTTCGCAAATCCCGCTTAGCTTTAATATTATAGGCCAATTTTGGTTTCAGCAATATTTGTTTATGAATTTCCAGTAACGAAAATAATTGTTCATCATAGTTGGCGAATTTATCAGTAGCAGTTAAAGTAGAGTTGGCTCTAAATAAAACTAAAAACAAAAATATTTTCATAAAACCGATTCAGATTACAATTACTACTGACATAAAAGCCAACTATGATGAACAATTATTTTCCGTTACTGGAAATTCATAAACAAATATTGCTGAAACCAAAATTGGCCTATAATATTAAAGCTAAGCGGGATTTGCGAAAGCAAAACAACTATTGTGGAATCCTCGCATAATTTGAGCAAATGTTGGCATAAAACTGGGAATGTTGCCATAAAATATAGTTTTTACGAGTATTTTGATAACAGTAATATAAAAAAAATGCAAAACGTTTCAAATAAACATAGCATTCAAACATAAACAGCAAACATGAGCGGTAAGTAATTTAAAATTATTTTATTCTGCAATCTGTTTCAACTGTCAAAATTTATGGGAAATACAAAAAAATTATAGCATTGACATGTTTGTTTACATATTGCTGACTCTTTTTAACTAGTAACTTTTTTTTATATGCGTGCAGCTCAGTAAAAAATTTGTTGGGGAAAAAGATTGGAACAAGTAAATCGTTCAAAAGATTAATAATTTAACAATAAATTGTATTGTGTTTTACAATTCTTAATAGATTTGTTAGTTTTTCGAGTTAGAATCGGCCACTATATAATTAAGAGCTTAAAGCTTTCAGAAAACTTCCATGTTGCTATACTAAAATATTTCCAAAAATTTATATGGATTATATTGTTGCGAAGAATAATCAATAAATCGAAAACATTTTGAGAAAGTGGAGAACTTTTTTATTAGCACACTGGTAAAGCACAGAAGCACATAAGGAATACTCGATTAGACGTTCGACGTTTGGTTGCTCAATAATTATATACCAACAAAGGCGTTCATCGCAGTAAAATCGATGAATATAAAATCGTTTAGTCATTGGACAATTTGCCAGCCAATTGCAATACTATTTAGTATAAGAACCTTATAGGCCTAGAAAAATTTGCAAATAATTAATAGTAAGGCAGCGATTTCATACACAACCATAATCTATTAAATATTACCACCCATTTTATTTACTTTTAATTCGACATGTGTTCATTTCATTGATATGTTAGTATGAAAATATGCAGTATGAAAATATTTCATCAACCCCGTCATTATTGCATTTCCAGGAAAATTAACGGTATAGAGAATTATTAAGGATAGTTTTACATACGTAATAAGTATTATTATATAAATTCAAAACTATATAATTACAATACATACGACGAGAATATATACATATTTAAAATACATACATATGTAACATATTATTAGATCAACGCCGTCAAATCAACGCAGCAGTGCATTTGTAAAATTTATGCAAGAGCAAATTTTTAAGCCGCTAAATTTAATGGCTCAAATTTATGTTACACAATATAACTTTTGTGTCTGAATATACCAATTGTTTATATTTTCTAATTATAATTGCATATGAATAATTTATTATTGTTAACAACGACAACAACAAAAATTACAAAAAAAATATTTTAGAATTTAAATAAAGTAAATAAAAATTGAAAACGGAGAGACGCCAGCATGTAATAAAAAATTTAACTCAATATGTTTTATATTGTAAAAGCTACGAGAAAAATATTAAATTATATAGAGCTTTACTGAAGCATTTTATTTTATTTTTTGTATTGGTGAAGCTTTTATTAAGTTCAACACAATAAAATCAAAATAAAGGCAAATTGTAAAATTATTATAATTCGAATTATCGTATTTTTACGGAGCTTTTGTTATTTGTTCCATATAGTAAAACACTTTGCGTGTCAGTTCCATATTATATACAAAAGAAAGATGTCCAGCTATAGGTTATGTAATAAATTGTAAGCATATATATTTATTGTTTTATTATATATTTTAGACATGTTTGTAATAATATGTTAATATTTGCATGCATATTACACAACAATTTTAAAATTAAGTTTTAGCGGGAAATATGCTAAACTCACAATGATTACATGTTAAAGAACATTACATTTCGGTTGTTTGTTTAGAATTGTGTGTATTTTTTAACATTTATATTACATTTTACAATACATACTTATTCGATGCGGAAAATTAGCAGGTGCTTTATTTCCTATATATACGAGTACACGTACACACATGCAGTTTATTATTTTCATAACATTGAAAATTAATAAAATTAAATATTTTATGAAAATCAACGTAATTTTTCTTTTATGTTGATGAACAGTTATACATATCTCTACGTACACATTATGAAATATATAGTAGAATAAATAATTTACTATTTGGTTACATATAGCTAATAATTGTGTATATTGCGTGATCCCCATTTCATTGTGTATTTAAAAAATTTACAATATTCATTAAATTTTTTCTTACAAACAAGGAAATAACGATTGCGTTTGCTGCACCAATTAGTAAAAACTACACCTTGGAAAACATGCATATTTCATTCGAATTTGTATATACTTAATGCATATATGTATATGCAGGATTGAAAAATCATAGAATTAACTGTAAATGTATAGTATTATAGACCAACGGTGATTCTTAATTGTACACATTCCATTTAATTAAATAATAATAATAGTTGATGTTATAGGGATGTTCCCATAATGTAAAGGAAGATTTAGAATAAAAAATAAAATTGGCAAGGGGGTGGGGCAATGTTTGAATTTTAAGACAGAATTACTTGGCAACTCTTCCTATCGTGCGAGAAGCACATACAGTTATGTGATTAACAACTTGTAATCCCGAAATTGTTTAGGTCAGTATATGAAACTATTTGTATTTCCAGCCCAAAACATTTAACTTAATTTGATGTTTAAATATTATACTAAAAGGTATAATAGTTAGTTATAGTTAGTTTTAATTTTAGGTCCTGAGGTTCGGACGTAAAATAAAACAAACGAAAAGTGCAGTGTTAGTGCTTTTTGTTTTGTTATATTTTTTTTTCAATTGTGTGAATGGTTTTACAATTAAATACGCACGGTACAAAAAACTAATATAAAATACCGGTGTGAAGTTTTTGGATACTTTTTATTTTTTGGACACTTTTTTAATTTGGACAGAAATTTACGCGAGTGTCCAAAAATAATTTTTTTAGACATAATTTCGATTTTGGGTAAATATTTGTACACGTGAACATTTCTAAAAAATGTAAATACAAAAAAATTTTAGTTTATAAAAAAGATCAAATTATTGTATTCCATATATGTACACACATATTAAACTTTTAAGAGAGTTAATCATCAGGAATATATATCAATTTTTGTATGAAAAAATGTCGTTGCAGCTTATGGTAAATTACACAAATCTCAGAGATTGGCTCCCATAGTGACTATATACGTTCGAAAGGGGATACATTACGGAATTGAAATCACTTAATGCCATTTCGAAATGAGCCGAGGGCTCTCGTATATAATTTTTGAACATACACGCTATCCGCGATTTTCATATGAAAAAATGTCGTTGTAGCTTATGGTAAATTTCATAAATCTCAGAGATTGGCTCCCATAGTGACTATATAGGTTCGAAAGGGGATACATTACGGAATTGAAATCACCTAATGCCATTTCGAAATGAGCCGAGGGCTCTCGTATATAATTTTTGAACATTCACGCTATTCGCGATTTTCATATGAAAAAATGTCGTTGTAGCTTATGGTAAATTTCACAAATCTCAGAGATTGGCTCCCATAGTGACTATATAGGTTCGAAAGGAGATACATCACGGAATTGAAATCACCTAATGCCATTTCGAAATGAACCGTAGGGCTCTCGTATATAATTTTTGAACATTCACGCTATCCGTGATTTTCATATGAAAAAATGTCGTTGTAGCTTATGGTAAATTTCACAAATCTCAGAGATTGGCTCCCATAGTGACTATATAGGTTCGAAAGGGGATACATTACGGAATTGAAATCACCCAATGCCATTTCGAAATGAGCCGTAGGGCTCTCGTATATAATTTTTGAACATTGAAGCTATCCGCGATTTTCATATGAAAAAATGTCGTTGTAGCTTATGGTAAATTACACAAATCTCAGAGATTGGCTCCCATAGTGACTATATAGGTTCGAAAGGGGATACATTACGGAATTGAAATCACCTAATGCCATTTCGAAATGAGCCGTAGGGCTCTCGTATATAATTTTTGAACATTCACGCTATCCGCGATTTTGATATGAAAAAATGTCGTTGTAGCTTATGGTAAATTTCACAAATCTCAGAGATTGGCTCCCATAGTGACTATATAGGTTCGAAAGGGGATACATTACGGAATTGAAATCACCTAATGCCATTTCGAAATGAGCCGCGGGCTCTCGTATATAATTTTTGAACATACACGCTATCCGCGATTTTCATATGAAAAAATGTCGTTGTAGCTTATGGTAAATCCCCCAGAATGTATCCCCTTTCGAACCTATATAGTCACTATGGGAGCCAATCTCTGAGATTTGTGTAATATACCATAAGCTACAACGACATTTTTTCATACAAAAATTTATATGTATTCCTGATGATTAAATCTCTTAAAAGTTTAATATGTGTGTACATATATGAAGTACAAAAATTTGATCTTTTTTATAAACTATAATTTTTTTGTATTTACATTTTTTAGAAATGTTCACGTGTACAAATATTTACCCAAAATCGAAATTATGTCTAAAAAAATTATTTTTGGGCACTCGCGTAAATTTCTGTCCAAATTAAAAAAGTGTCCAAAAAATAAAAAGTGTCCAAAAATTTCACACCGGTATATAAAATTGTAATTTAATAAGTGATAATGTAAATATGATGGGCTTTTTTCCCCAAAAAAGACTTCTTCGAACATCGAACGCCGAACACAATCTACAACATACTTGAACCAGTTGCATGTAGAAAATATAAATTATGCAAGTGCAAGTGTAGACCAAGTGGGTAAAGTTCAACACACACAGCCCGAAGAAAACACGTATGCCAATGATTAAAAGTGCTTCTTCGACAGAATTAATTATACCGCCTTTTTAAAATAAAAATAGAAACAGCGAAGAAAATATTAACTCTTCAGTAAATTTAACAATGCTAAACGAAAACAATAGTAATGAACTCAGTGCGACGAACTCTAGTGACCGTAGTCAGTGTGACCTAAAAGAAAACGTATGCCGAGATCTGCCCAGTTTGCATGCAGGAGGAAAGTGACACGGACTGAACGAGGTGTTAACCAAATAGTTTAGATGTCTTTGACCACAATACAACGCATGTAATTTGAAAACTGAGAAACCACCTCCAATTTATTTAAGGGAGGCATCTAATAATGAACTGACCTTCAAAATCGACGGCTAGTCAAATATTTTGACGAATTGGTAAAAAAGTCAAAAAAGGCTGACTGTTGTGCTAAACGGAATTGAAAGCTACGTAGATGTTAGCGACATACAAGCTGCACTTGCACATGGGGACCTATGTCAAATCTATTGGTAATATAGTAAACCGTGAGAAGGTACCACAAGATTTACAACCTAAAATATTTGTTACATCGCCAAATAGTAATTGAAGAACCTAAGAAGAGGTTTGGCCCACTTTAATGCATAAAGTGCCAAGAATACGGACACACGAAAGCATACTGCACCTCTAATAGCGTGGCAAGTCTCGCAATGGCGCATCTGTAAAATATTGTAGTAACCGCCGTGAAAATTATACTGCAAATTACAGGGGCTGCGCATTGTATCTGGACTTAAAACGAAAAATAAACCCTGAGGGAAAAGCTGAACAACGAATGCTCAATGTGCAATTTAATCAGAGGGCTATGTTACAATAGTCGCTAAACTAACGAGTGCAAATACACAAAATGATAATTTGGAAACGTTTGCCAATACCTTTCCACGGCCAGGTGTTTTTTAAAGCTGAGGTACAAACCTTTCTTATCGAACAAAATATAGACATCATGTTAATATCTGAAACACAATTCACAAAACAATTTTTTTTAATATTACCGGGTATTCCGTTTATGACAAGAATAAAAAGAATATTAAAGCACTACGAGCTCCAAAAATATGCTATAGATCATCACATCCAAGAAAACTTAAGACAAATAATGGAAATGGCTGCAAAAAAAGCTACTCCAGAGAACAAAAATTCAGAAAAAATAATAAGCGTTCAAGTAACATTCAAAAGTTATTGGCGAAGAAGCGGGAAATTTAGCGGCTAGAAGAACAAAATTTAGGAGTACAGACCTAGTACCTAAGTGAGCTCACAGCAATAGAAAAAAAATTACTCACTGTGGAAGGCAGCAAGAAACTTAAAAAGGCAAGAGCTATCGAGCCCACCAATAAGGAAACCAGATGGTCACCGGGCCAGAAGTGACTTGGTAACTGGCCCAGAAAAGGCTATCGCTTTCTCTAACCATTTACAAAAAGTGTTCACTCTAAACGAACAAAATAATGACTGTGATTACGAGGGACGAGTCGAACCCAAATCCAGTAAAATTTAAATGGAACGGTTATAAAAACGGTATAAATCCTGAGAAAGCGCCAGGCTATCTAATGACTGGAAAAATGATCGAAGAATTGCCAGATAGATGCATAAAATACATACCATATGCTTTTAACGCGATTGTGAGATGTGTATACTTTCCTCAAAAATGGAAAATATCTCAAATTTTCATGATTCATAAGCCAGGTGAAAACAAAACCCAATTTCGTCGTACAGGTCAATGAATTTACTTTAAAGCTTTTTGAAAAAATGCTACTACAAGAACTACTACCAATATGTAAAATATCTGGAGCGCGCATTATACCAATTCACCGATTTCGATTTAGAGAGCAGCACGCACGGCACAATAGAACAGGTGTACAGAATTCTAAATTCAATTAAGCTTTCCTTAGAAGATCAGAAATATTGTTCAGCAGTTTTCTTGGAGATTACGCAAGCTTTCGACAAAGTATGGCATGGAGGTCTTGAAAACTACTTAACCCAAAGGATGTTCCAGGTGAAACAAAATACGGCCACTGTGCTATACTAGTTATTCACAGCTGACTTACCAATAACTGAAAAAATAGTCACTTCAACTTTTGGTGATGACACAGCTATATTGTTTTCACACAAAAATCCTCGAAAACATGGAAAAAGCACATTGAAACAAAACGCAATCAATTAAAAATAAAATGTACTGGATGATCGGAAGAAAATCGAAACTCTCTCTAGACTGCACGGTTCTACTATATAAAGGATCCCGAAATTTCCGAAATCGGAAAACAATTTGCTGTGAAATTCTTTATAAAGGGTGTCCCAACAAGAGCGCCGGATTTAATTTTAAAGAGAAACACATTTATTTTTGAATTAAGCAAACATTTTTATTTCAACATAAAGAAAAATAGTTCTGATTCAACGTGAAAGACAACATCAGGCAATTGGCCCCCACAAAACCTCTGACTCAGGGTTATTCTTTTGTTGAAATTTTCAATAACGTTTTCACATAAATGTGGCTGTATTTCACCAATAACGAGCCGTATTTCCTCTTTAAGATATTCAACTGTTTCAGGCTTATTCGCAAACACATTTTCCTTCAGATAGCCCTAAAGAAAAAAGTTCATCGGTGTTAGATCGCATGATCTTGGTGGCCAATGTTGATCGCCAAACGAGAAATGGCACGGCCTGTAAACTTAGTCTGCAGTAACACGATTGTTTCACGTGCTGTGTTGCATGCTGTACCGTTGCTGTACAAAAACTCGCGCACTACATTAACAGTTAGCACATTTCCAGCCGCAATTTCAAAGAAATTCGGCCCACTTACTCCGCCTGCCCAAAAGGCACACCAAACAGTTACTCGCTGTGGATGCATTGGTTGTTTGAGTATCACACGAGGATTTTCAGCACCCCAAATCCGACAGTTTTGCTTATTTACGTATCCGCCGAGGTGAAAATGTGCCTCATTTAAAAAATCGTTTTCTTCGAAAAATTTGCATTATTTTGATAATGTTTCAACACCCAATCAGCAAATTCCCGGCGCTGCGCATGGTCTCTTGGCTTGATTTCTTGCGCCAATTGAACCTTGTACGCGTGCAAATGCAGATTTTTTACCAAAATTCGTTGCATAGTGCTTCTGGATATGTTTAATTCTTGACCACGATGCCACGAGGACGACGACGAACAATGATCTTTTGATCCATCAGCATAAATTTGATCTCAAATTTTGTAATTAAATGCATCACTGTCGATTCATTCGGCGCATTACTGCGACCGAAAACTTGACGTAATTTGCGAACTGTTTTCGCCAAGCTTTCACCACTTTTGTAATGTTTTTTTACAATAATTAAACGTTGTTGGTTTGAATACTTCTCCATATTTTTAAATCGCGTGATCTGTACATAACAAATGTCAAAAAAAAAATCATCGTACAACTCGTATTAGACACCCTTTATTACTAAAATTTTTAGCCGGCTACTTTAAACATTTTTTTAAATTTTTTTCTTTTTTTAAAGTTAAAAAACATAATTATTCCCCTGCTATGGGAAAAATTTCGGCTGGGTAAATCGATACGGAAATGTTCGCTTAGTAGGTAAATAAAAGTAAGGATTAAAGTGGCCGCCGAAAAATTTTAGTAATATAAAGAATTTGATAGCAAATTGTATTCCGATCCACCGATTTCAAGAATAGGGTCCATGGTATCCAACTATGGGGCTCAAGTACTGCATCAAATAAAGATATCGTACGAAGAATGCAAGCAACGATACTTCGTAGCATTACAAATGCCCTATGGTATAATCGAAACTGTTAAGCAGATAATAAAATCATGCAGCCTAAAATACCAACTGAAACTGGAGTCACACCCTAACGAATTAGCTAGAGAACTACTAAGGTAGAGAAGAGCAGAGCAGATCCTCTAGATTTAATAACCTAAGAAATATAATCTAATAATTGCATGCATGTTAAGCTAACACACTAAAATTAAGTAATTAATAATAATTAAAAAAAAATAATGCATACTGATATTAAGTATTAACATAGGTTAAGGCTTAAGTTAAAAAAATAATAGTTTTTAAGAATTTTACACTTCTTGTATGTTTCGTATTGTATAAAAAAAGATTCAAGAATAAAGCCTCTGGCATAGTTAAAAAAAAAAACAAATTATAGAGTTGGCTAAAAATTTCTTACCAGATTCGGGCAGAAAGACTTCTTGCAAAGTAATTTTAAAAACTTAAAACTTTTAATTTTATTATAATAACTTCGCAATAAGTCGAGTACTGTGTACAGGTAATTTTTTTTACTTTTTTTTATTAAAAATAAAAGTGAAAATAAAATTTTTCAAAATGAAAGTGCATGTGAAGTTTTTTATTTTATTAAATTTTATAATCTATTTTTACGACGGGTTGTGTGGTAAGCGCATTATTTTCACAAATCGTTAAAATTCCCTAGACACGTATTCTTGAAATCGGTGGATATTTCCGCATGCGGATTATAATTTGCAATAAATAAAATTCTTTATAAAATTCGAATTTTTGGCCGGCTACTTTAATCGTTTTTTTCAAATTTGCTTGCAAGTATTCTATTATTTATTTCACTACTAAGCAAAAATCGGTGGAAATTTCCAACTGGGTAAATCAATGCGAATTTATTCCCCCAAATAATAGAAAACTTGCAAGGAAGTTTGAAAAAACGATTAAAGTAGCCGGCGAAAAATTCGAATAATATAATCCGCATGCGGAAATATCCACCGATTTCAAGAATAGCGGTCCTGGTCGTTTTTTAGAAATACATGTCCATCCCGACACCATATTTCTGAAAAGTCGGTAGTAATTTTTCCCTGGTCGAAAACCGCGTGTCAAACAATATTTTTTTTTTTACAAGTGTGGTTAAAATTTTTATTAAGTGAAACAACAACAGCAAAACCCAACGACGAAATAATGTTCAACACAAACAAAATTAATAGCGACAAACAGAAGAAACACGGGCGGAACAGATCAAATGCATTTTACAAGACCGTCCAGCCCAAGATAGATACGAAACAATTAAACGAGAACTAATTAATCGCATTTTCATTTACTCGGCAAAATTTTATCGGCTATCAAATACCATCGGACGGGTTACACTGAATAATTAAATCGTTGGCCGGCATGAATTTGATCATTAACGTCATTACAAAACTATAGCAGCACCTAGATTACATACAAATAGCATTGATCCCGAAACAGTTCAAACCTGAAAAGGATCTCGTTAATATTGCCGACAAACTGCACGATATGATTGGCACTCGTCCTCAGAATTTGGGTTTAATTAATCGCGACACGCGAACAAATAACTCAAATATATATGCGTATGTTAAAACAAATTAGCAATAAGCTAGCTCGGTTTGAAAATATTTCACACATACAGCGACATTCTTTCCATTCACAACCGCCCTGGGGACGAACAAGACAACCGCAGCATGGACGCTTATTTTGATTTAACAGTAATCTCGTATCACAAGTACTACAACTTCGGAATAAATTGCAATCCCGATTATGTTCTGTCAGTAGCAAATGGAACCATAATAAATACTTACGGTACCAAATTATTAGACGTTTAAATTGGATTAAGGCATCCATTCAAATGCATCTTCATCCTTGCTAATGCCAATCGTCCTATAATTGACACAAATTTCTTAACGAAATTCGGTTTGTTAGCGGATCTGAAAAATCGCAAATTAAAAGCTCGCAATCAACGCAACATCAGCACGGTGATGGTGTAACCAATTTTTTCCATAATCATAATGACTATGGCGCGTTTTAAAGAAATTTCCTTCCTTAGACTGCGGTCCAATTCATGACTTATTTTGTGGATACTGACTTATTTGAAAGTCTACAATAAGCCTCTCGCCGGCTAGACTTATTGTAGGCTCGTTTGACTTTTATGCGAGGCTTGTGCCGAAACTGATAACTCATCAAAATAGTTCTAGCTAATTTCCAATAAGTCTATTTGACAGGAGACTTATTGTAGACTTTTAAATTAGCCAGTCGTCTTAACAAAATAAGTCACGAATTGCAGTGTTAATAGAACAAACAAACTATACAACTCTGGCGGTAAGACACCACTTCATAACTACATGCCATTTACTACAATTTTTCCAAGAATTCCAATTCCATGATTGAGCTAGGAATCCGCCGACATACTCTTCAGCAATATCATGTCTATTATACATGGTGAAGAAGGATAATGACTGGAGACCATGTGGAGACTATAGACGGCTGTCACAATTCCAGACCGTTACCCAATCCCACATATACAAAATTTTTCCATGCAATTACATGAATTTTGATTTTCACAAAAACAGACGATATTCATAAAACGGCCACTACCACATCATTTGACTTATTCAAATTCACCCGAATATCATTTATTCTCAGAAATGCTGCACAAACGTTTCAGCGTTTAAAATCGAACCTATAGTCACACTTCTTCGAATTAGCTGGCAACGGCGTAAGGTAGGACGTGAAAAGCGAACCGCGAAAGAGTTGGTGGTACTTCGACTTCAGAACAGAATGCAAAGATAATAAAGTTACATACGATCTTTTAAGTAATTTTGCTTGATCACAAAAATAATGATGTGATTTAAATTTTCATTAAATTTATCGATACAACTATCCATTATTCGATAAATTTGTATCGTAATTTTCAATTTAAAGGTTCATCGATTTATCAGTTTATCTATAATGAGATTTCTCCTCTCCTCCGTCATTCTTTTTCCATTTACACGCCCTTACCTAACCTTTCTATTGCTTTTTGATCGCACTTTCCACTTTACCCTAAGCGCGACCTTACCCTTACGGGAGCCTATTATGAAATTGGTCGGAAAATATGACACCGCCGGAAAATTTTTAAATAAAAAATGTCGTATAAAAAGTATTTTCCGTGCGTATACTACAATATCCGTCACCTAACTAGCTGTCGGATTTGACAATTGAATTTTGTCGTAAAATCCGCCAACTCGGATTTTTATTTCAAATAGCAATTTCCGCGGCGGATCGTATTTTTGTTGTTTCATATAATATGAATATCTGACGCGAGACGAATTTTACGACGTCGGAAAAGTTTCATAATAAGGGCCCTGGACATTGTCGCACGCGATCAGAATTAAAACATCGAGGGTTGGGATGTTGACTTGTTGCGGATACGACAGTATTGAAATGGAGATATCGAACGAAAATAAAACAACAACAACGAAAACAGACGAAGTTAATTTCGCCGATTTTACAATTTTCTTATATTTACAATTATATATCCCCTACACTTCGTAGACCTGTTTCTAAGTTGATCACTATTTCGGGTTTAGCATAAACAAAGACGAGAACCATTGGGCAATCTTGTTTATCCTACTAGCGACCGAAAGTCAAACCATATACTAAGGCGTCGTTGACGCTTTGATATTCCACCTGGTTGATTCGAATCGAATGTATCCTCGTGAATGCCAGCTAATGAATATTCTAATAAAAAACTAAAAACTGGTACGAGGCAATAATGTTTTCTCCCAATTCAAATGAGAAGCATAATTGAGCGCATAAGCATCAAAATAAGACAATCTGGTAAACATGTCTACGAGGGTTAATTTGTTGAACTGACAAAACCCTTCTTGATTTTGTTATAAAGTTGCCCCCTTTATAACAAAAGCACGAGGGGTTTTGTCAGTTGTGATTCAAGAAACTATCAGCGTAAAAAATTGGAAAATATTGTTTTTCTCATATGGTATGAAACCTCAGTGGAAGAGCAATCAGCTCATTAAAACATAAATATTTTATTGAAAAATGTTTGTTAACATTATTTTGACAGGTTCCATTAACAGAAATCAATGACACATTATCGGAAGCTAGATTGTTCTCCACATTAGATTTTCAAAGTGACTATTGGCAGGTAGAAGTTTAAGAAGAAGATCGTGAAAAAGCGGAATTTTGGGAAGGCAACGGATTATGTTCATTTAATTTAATACCCCAGTGAATTTTGAATGATTAAAGGATCGCGCACTAAAATGATTACATTGGAGAACGTGTCTGGTACATTTAGTCGGCGTTATCGTGATGGTTATCGTGAAATCTTCGAACGAATACAATCCGTCGGGTTAAAGCTAAGTCCTAAAAAACATTCACTCGTCAGAACAGAGGTAGAAGTACAGCTCCCTTGGATACATATTATAGTCAATCCGTGCCAGTATTCGCCACTGTTGCAAAAAGTTTACATGAAATAACGGGGAAGAACAAGCCGTTTGAATGGAAGAAAGAACAAGAGGAATCATTTTCGAATTAAGAAAACGGGTTTGTACCGCACGAATTCTTGCATACCCTATACCCAACGTGATGGTATGGTTGCAAATGATGGTATAACGGAGTGTTATCACAAGAAATCGATGATCAAGAGCGAGTTATTACATATTAGTAAAAAAATCTCATCGAAATCGGAGCGTATACCTAGTGTGTGACGCTAAAAGAATTATTTGTTATAGTAGAACGCGTGAACATAAATATCTTAACGAACAGACCATGGAGCGTTACAATGGTATACAACAATTAAAGAATTCAAAGGGGCAGGTGGCACTTTGGATCGAACGGCTACAAAGCTATGAAATTTGCCTCCATTATCGGAAGCGAAGCGCACTTGGAAATGCTAAATTCCTATCAAAGCGGTCATGTCAAAGTAAACACTGCGGACGAGTGGAAAGAAAGGACATAATCGATGGTTTATGAAAATGCTAACCGATGACGAATGAAAAGTTGAATCAATCCGGGAGGAGTAGTTACTAGATGCGTATTTATCAATAATGTTGCGTTATAAGGAAGGCGATCGTCGGTCAATATGGAGTGAGTTTCGGATACCGCACGAAAACCATCTTTTAGAGATTGGTTGTTGAAAATTAATATGGAAGAGCTCGGATGACAAATTTAAACAATTATTGAAACGGCGGTGCCGAAAAATAGAATTAATCAAATACTTAAGCAGTATCATGGAAAAATAAGTGGGGGCAGTCCCGGAATTAGCAAAACACTTAGAAATATTCGTTTTTATTATTTATTTATGCAGACGTGATAGCACCTGAATGAAAAAGCATGCACCATTCGGAAATTGTCGTGGACGTTGCGGGCCCATTCCATACTACGAAAAGCGATAATATTTATGTATTAGCAAGTGGTATTATGGCACATGGCAGTACCTCAAAGAGCTTATAAAATTGAAGGCCAATAATCTTTACACAAATTATTAATTTTAATAAAGTGTTAACACACTGAAGACGAATGTCGTGAATTCACGTTTTTATGCTTATACTTTTCATCACATACCGTCTTAATGTGTTAAAACGATCATAAATTTTCCTTCAAAGAGATTGTGACACCGATATTATTCGAAATGGCATATTAAATTCCTCATAAAAGCACCCAGCAAAATAAATTTGAGACAAATTTATTTCTCAGTGAAAGTTCCAT
The DNA here is from genome assembly GCA_932526605.1 of Nephrotoma flavescens. Lineage (NCBI taxonomy): Eukaryota > Metazoa > Arthropoda > Insecta > Diptera > Tipulidae > Nephrotoma > Nephrotoma flavescens. The sequence goes on along the minus strand of OW052220.1, from coordinate 59,736,090 downwards.
GCAAACAATTATTTAGTTGGTTTATGTATATACACTCGCAAGAAAAAGTCTGCGTACACTTTACAATATTTATATCTTTTTTAAAGAAAAATTTAAAACAAAAAAATATTTTCTTAAATTTATTTTGCGTTCATTTATTGTTCCATACTCTTTTAAAATGCGCAGTTAAACAAAAATAAAAACAATAGAAACAAAAGAAAATCAATAAAATAGAAAAAACTACTAGATTTGAGCGGAAAAAGTCTGCGTACGATTATACAATTAGGAAATTTCCATCACATTTTGACTCGTAAAAAATATTGTTTTACTCGCTATTGTTATTAAACATGCTTAAAGTCTTGATTTGAAAGCGGGCGGAAGCAATTTAATTATTTCCAGTGAAAGCTTTACATTATGGAACCAAAATGAAAGGAAATTGCCGTAAGGGAGCTTAAAATAATTACAAATTTATGGAAAGAAGGCAAAAGTTTTCGGGAAATTGGTAAATTAGTGAAAAGAACACATTCATCTATTCAGAGAGTAGTGAATAATTTAACCCTCGTCCGGCGGCATAATTTTACTACGCTGAAAGGCGCCAATGCCGCCTGACGAGGGTTAAAAAAACTGGAGTTCTTACATCGGTGTCGACCATCCATGGAAATGAATATGTCGTGAAAAATGTGATATAATAAGAACGGCTAAGAAAATCTACGAACAACAGCTTCCCAAATTGCAAGTATTGAAATAAAGTTCAATAACAAAATAAAATAAAAAAATTATAAAAAAATTTGTCCTGATACCGTTCAAAAAATTCTAAAAAAGGAGGGGTATCATAGCCGTGTTGCGCGAAAAACACCATTTATATTAGAAATCAATCAGTTAAAAGTAATTAGATTTGCAAATGAACATCGCCATACACCCCCAAACCATTATTCCACCTGCACCATGTTTTATAGTTGGTATTAAATTTTCTTTATTTACGGCTAAACCTGTTTTCTTCATTTAATATTCCGTTCTTTTATACCTAAAATACAAAATTTTCTCTCATCTGAGAAAATGACTTTCTCCCTGACCTGGTTTGGCTTATTAATGCCAAACCAGGTCTGGGAGAAAGTCATTTTCTCAGATGAGAGAAAATTTTGTATTTTAGGTATAAAAGAACGGAATATTAAATGAAGAAAACAGGTTTAGCAGTAAATAAAGAAAATTTAATACCAACTATAAAACACGGTGCAGGTGGAGTAATGGTTTGGGGGTGTATGGCGAGTAGAGGTATGGGACATTTACAATTTATTGAATCTACTATGATTAAAGAGGGCTATTTCAATGTTCTAAAACAAAATTTAAAACAAATTGCTAAAAGTTGGGACTTGCATGCCAAATACATATTTCAACATGACAATGACCCAAAGCACTCCGCTTGGATTGTAAAGTTAAGGTTGTTATATAACGTATAAAAACAACTGCAAACACCTCCATAATCACCCGATTTAAATCCCATAGAGCATCTATGGGATTTATTAGAACGTAGAATTCGCTAACATAACAACGTCCAAAAATATGTTGAGGGATGTACTACAAAGCGAGTGGTCCAAAATCAGTGAGGCGGAAACCTCAAATCTTGTCCGATCGATGAGCAAAAGATTAAAAGAAGTTATTCAGAGAAAAGGATACCCTACAAGTTATTAATTTACTTTTTGAAGATGTTAAATAAATAAACTATGTACACCTTGATGTACGCAGACTTTTTCCGTCTAATTTTTGTTACTTACTTTTGTTTAGTTAAAGTTTTTTGTGTACTTGTTTTTGGTTTTTTGTTATATTGATATATTTTGAAATAGAATAGGCCAATGAATATAAAACAAAATAAATGTATGTCAAAAAGTTACGTTGTTTGTTTATTTTTGTGAGAACATTTTTTAATAGCCGGTGTACGCAGACTTTTTCTTGCGAGTGTATATCCATCCCATTTTGAGACTAATGATAATGAAATTTGGTTTGTAGGATTTGAAAGAAATTTTAACGTAAATGCTGGAACAAGTTTTTATATCTTAAGGATTTATAGCAAAACGGATGAAGTTTTGAAATTTTCATTCTTGGCGCAGCTCAGCCATGGCCATATAGACAATTCCTGCTTTATAAGTAGTAATAACTATAATAAGTAATAACTATAAGAATATTCGAAAGTTTTAGTACTAAAAATTTTAGTACTAAGAAGTGATTTTTTAATTATAATTTAATTTAATAGTGTGAAAGTATTAAGAACGCCCATGCAATAATTAAATTTTTTAACCAATTTGCAGTCCACTGTGACTATTTATCTTCCCGGTTACTAAATTTAGTGATTGTGTTTTACATTTTAGTATGCTGCGGGTCTATTTGGGAATTGAATTCGGAAACAAGAGTATGCTAGATTAACATTTGATTTGAATATGATCAGAACGAATATTATTAAAAATTATATAGGAATCAAGTTCTCTGGTTTTCAAATCGAATTCCCAAATAGCCCCCCTGTTCTAAAATTATAGCTTTGTGATAGCTTTAAGTTCAAACGACAATTTGTAACACTTAAAATTTTGTCGCGGCAAATAAATTGAATATTTTTTTAACTAGGGCGGCCAACTAAGATTCAAAAAAGGTTCAGTGCGTGTTTTGTACAAAATTATTTTGTAGATTTTGATTTTATATCTAGTAACCAAGAAGACCAATAGTCGCGTCGCCTGAAGTGATACGATTAAGGGAAACTCCTATTCCCTAGTGTAATGAAAATAATCGTGTCACATCAAATAGACATTAACATTCTAGGGTTACTTAAAATTAAAGTGAATATAGTTGTAATTAGAATATAGTTGTAGTTATCAAGAACTAATTAATAAGAAGACTGTGAACCTCATAGAATCGTTCAAATCGATTTTGTAAGCGGATAGTAGTGTAAATATAACTTGTTAAAGGCGTCAAAGTTAAACCTAAAAAATTCTTACTTACAATAACTTTCAATTCGTTTACAAATTCGAGTTACATATTATGCAATAACTAAACTTTAAAATATAAGTTAATTTCATAATTAGTATACGCCACATATTGTTATAATTAAAATAAAAGTTATCTTATGAAGTTTAAATAAATTATAAATTTTTTTACTTGTTTGCTAGGAATATTTGTTTTAACTTTTTAAAATAACCAGCCACATTCTGCGGCATTTTTTAATTTTTATTTTCATGTAAAAAAAACTAAATAAAACTACTGTCACATATACCACTTTACATATTTTGTGAATTTCAATTTTTTTTTCTTTATTGTGATGATCCAATTAGTTATTTGGTTTTCATATTTTTAGTTCTCGCAAAAAATAAAAACTAAAATAACACTAGAGAAATTTAATATAATAATAGAAAACAAAACTCGGATATACATAGGAAATTAATAAAACAGGACACGTTCAAAAAACTAAACAAATCGGAATGGAAAAAAAATCTATCGAATGGAAATAAAATCTACACCGCAAATCCCATCGATACAGTGATTACCACGTTTATTTTACCAATTAAATTGTTTTTGTTCCTAGAAATCCAGAACATAATAAATTGTAGAATTCACTCATTTCATTGTCCATACAGGATTTAAACTCTAAATCATCAGGATACAGGATTCTTTTATTATATTTCTAGTCCATTTGGGTTTTGGTGTGTAAATGAATTTGCATTTACATATATTTTTTACATTTTACTGCGTTTCTGTGTGTTTATTTTAAGGATTAAATTTTTATTTTGTTTGATGTCAACGTTAAGTAAATTATTTTATATAACCGCAAATAATTGCATAGTGGACAAGTGCTGCAACGGTTAAAGCTTCAAAACTTGGATTTATAAGAAAACCGTCTAACTACCAAGAATTTCGTGGGTCGGAAATTACAACCGATGTTTGATTATCAGAAGAGAAATGAAATCAAATTTAAGAGAAAATTCTCCTAACACCAAAGGATTAATTCACAGATCTGTACAGGTTTACAAGCCAAAAAAGTGAACGTACCGTTGAAAATATCGATACATGAACCATATCCATGCGTTCCACAAAGATTTGCATTTCAAGGCGTATACAATTTCTATACATTGACGCAAGAACTTAAACCAAAAGACCTTAATTGCGTATACATTTTACAGATTGGGCTGTACAGCAACTTAAAACAGATCTTTTATTTCATGAAAAAATCATCTTTAGCTATGAAGCTCATATTTATGTTTAAATGGCTTTGTAAATAAATGCAATTGCCACATTTGAAGTGAAACAAACCCACATGCTGCTCACGAAACACATTCACATCCACAAAAATTAACAGTTTGGTGTGGTATATAGTCTGAAGGTGTAAATGGACCATATTTTTATGAAAATGAAAATGGCATTGTAGTTACCGTCAATAGAGAATGCTATCATATGCCTCATTACTGATCACATGACACAATCAATTTATTGTAAGAAAAGTTAAATGACAGTCTAATCTCCAAAAGTTCCGATGAGATTATGTTAAATATTTGGTTTCACAAGCACTCAATGACCTTAAAACCAACAGTATTCGTATTATTGGTGAAATAAGTGGAAATTTATGTGAAAGTGGCCACTAATTGGTGTTCCAGAATAGAATTATTAAAAAAAATCAAAGGCGGTCGTTTAGATGAAATCATTTTTAATAAAAATGTCATAACCAAAGTCTAAACCAAAAAAAAAAAAAAAATTAGATGGAAACCCTCGAACATTCCATGAAATAAAAGAAATCCTGTTAGAGCCGTTGGGCGATAAGCAGGAATTTTGATATTACAAGTCACAGCTGCGAACGACAAAGCAGAATGATTTGTGTGTGCACAGCTATTTCAACGATCAAGCTAGATCAGCTATTTCATTCAACCGGCAAGCAATTTGGAACAGATCAACCCAACCTCAGTGTTGGTTACATTGATCGGTTCCAGAGAAATGGAGATCGAGCCCTCAACTCGTTCAAGAGGAACGTTTTAAAATACAATACATCGTATAGAGGTTCGGAACAACATTGATAATGGTCCAGAAGTGGAAATCCAAAATACGGAAAATGTTTGGGACGACCACAATTCGGACTTGGAAGACTAAACTATCTTCCATTCCTTAAATATCATAATAAATTTACAAACGAAACTATTAAAATGTTTATTGATACTGGCGGTAATTATAATTATACCAAACCAGCTGTTAACACGAATATTTCGATGGAATATTCGGGTCTCAATGGCTCGATTGAATGTCAAGATTGACTACAAATCCCGCACGGTATCATTGAACAACATAGTTATGAAAATTTATAAATATTACCCCTCTAAAAAATTTTACCACCATCCAGTAGTCATTAATCACCAAAAGTTAAAGGAAGATATTATCATACAACTGGGACTGTATAAATCTCAAAAAATTAAAACTACTTTCAAAATACTTAGTTACGATCCCGAACCATCGAAACAATTGCCTACACTAGGACTAAACGTGAATCATTTTGAGACCATTAAACCGATGCAGGTATAGGACAAGACACTTACAGATCATAAAACGATCGAAAGTTTAATTAGGACGAATCACTTGTGCGAAAACGAGAGCGTACTCTCGCAAATACCATTTACAATCACCAAGAAGTATACTGTTGATACAAAATGAAAAATTTTCAGCAATAACCAGCAATCAAACAAAAAATATAACGAGGGATGAAACCCTGGATTATACTAGAACATACAGATACCTGCCTAATTTTAATGCCCAAGAGCATATTCAGGAAGTTCCTCTCCAATTTTGGTAGTACCCAAAAACCGGACGTTTCTGGTAAAATTAGGGTGGTAATAGACTACAGGAAATTGAACGATAAATCGATCATTGACAAATTTATTTTACATAATACCTCAGATTGAAGAAATATTAGACTGCTTAGGAAAACTCACTTATTTTAGTTGATCCAAAACCCGACAAAACACAACTCAAAACAAATCAAATAATTTACCGACCAAATGACACAGTGGTTAAAGCTTTGACGTTTGGTCGGGAGGTACCGGGTTCGAATCACGATAGGGGCAGGATGCAAAGGGAATTTTCTTCAACAGATTACGATCTGTGGTGAAATGAAACGACCCATCTTCCATGCTACTATAGGCTGGCATGGAGCTATGCAATGTGCAAGTGGGTGATATAATCGGACCTATAGCCGCACGTCCTCGATTTGGCAAGCAATGCGTAAAGTAGGACGTGAAAAGCGAACTGCGGAAGAGTTGGGAGTGCTTCGGCAACAGAACAGATTGCATAGATTAGAACATAAAAAAAAAAAATCAAATAATTTCTTCAATTATCAGGACATCAACACGGCTTTATCCGGGATTAACATAACCGACCCAGAGTACGTAGCCATTTTATTTGTGTCAGTAATACAGTGTTTTTTTGTCATTTGTGAACGTTGAGGTTTAATCATGGAGGATGGCTCGAATGTTCACAGAATGGAACTTACAGCAAGTGAATGGTGAGTTTTCAAAGAAAATCGTCTTCGAACAGAATTATCGCATTTGGGGAGCCTAGAATCCAAGAGTAATCTTTCAACGTCCCATGCATCCACCACGAGTCATTGTTGGTATGCATTTTAGGCCTGACCGAGTAATTTGACCGTTCTTCTCCGAGAATGGGGCTGGCAATGCGGTTAATGACGTTCGTTATCACGATATGATAAACAACTTCTTCGATGGAACCTGCCACACAGCGAACAAAATAATGGAATTGTTGAAGACGAAATTTGAATGATGAGTTATCTTGCGCCGCGGCGATGTCAATTGGCCACTAAGATCATGCTGATCAGATTTTGACAAAAGAACCAACGAGTGCCGTATAAAATCCAATATAGGCCAATTCATTTCTCCTTTACTCATGTTGGGACGAATATCGTCTAATCATTCTGAAAAGCCAAAACCATGCTAGTGACAAGCAATTTTTCAAAACCTGGGTATATTGTACCATCACAATTTTCGACTTTTGACTTAGTTTATTTCTTATTTTTCTAAAGCAAAATGATATGGTCTTACACCCAGCCAGTAACACAAAAAGTATCACAATTTCAACCTTCCAGTATGAAAGTTCACCAACAAAAATTTGTAGTGATGTATAAATAAACAAATCGAGCAACCGTAGAAATCGTAAAATAGAAATAGAATGATATTTTTTTTATTCGAGCTTGCTGAGACGACAACAGAAAAATAATACTTGAAAAGATGAAACAGTATATCGTTTAACTCTAGAAAGGTGTAAATTCTGATAGTATACAACATTCCTCCCCTGATTGAACGATACGCAAACTAAAGCTATACTTTTTCGAATTGAATTTGTTGTTTTACTTTCTATTGTACGTCCTTGGAAGGATAATTTAAAATACCGTTAAAGTTGCACACTTCCACTCAAGTGAAAAATTACTAAGGTTTATTGTTAATTTTAATACTATTAAGTAAGTGATTGACGATTGGAGCATCGAGGTTTTCAGTATGCATTTAAAGTTTAAATTGACTGTTACGAAAATTTTAAAAAATTTATCATCTCATAGCTTTATGGATAATTTATTTATTTGTAAGAAAATATCAAAAAATTGGTTATTTTGTTGTACAGATTTTTAGCGTTATGACAATATTAATAATAAAATATCAAAATAAATTAAGTATAGCAATATCAAGCTTAGTATTTGTGCGGTTATCTTACTTAATAAAACTGTTATTTCACTGTAGTTCTTTACTTGTTTATTTTTGTCACAAGAGGTGCTACAACTACTTTTACAAACGTCAACCTTCAAACTTATTTTACATTATTCTAGCTTTCAATGATTCGTAAAAACGAGAAAACATATTGTCCATCGGAATCACTTGGAGAGGCAGAATGGCCTGAAACTTCAAATTAACTTATTGTCGCATTTTACTATAGCTTGCAAGTCTTACACAGTAAAGCAACGGTTTTTTTGAATTTAAAAGAATAAAAATTAAAAGTAATTCTTCATTAGTTACAAACGGTCACAAAAGTAAAAAAAAAAAAATAATAAGTTTTCAAATTGCCTTTGAAATTATTTTTAGATAAATTAAAATCAATAAGAACCACGGCATTAAATGTTTTTCACTATTGCGTTGTTATCGCCGTACTTGGAGGATTGGTGTTCTAGAGCCAGAATTTGATGATTACGCACTGCCCTTCTAGAAGTAGGCGTCTATTTGGAAGAGTGCAAATATTATATTCTTTGCACGTTGGTTAATAAATATTGAGGTAGGCAGTTTTTTTTAACAAAAACTGTTTTTTTAAGCTCTCATGCACCCTCTGAATTTGTGTGTCATTGATGTTGTATGCAGTAATTATTGAATTCCGTTTGCGACGAAAATACATAATTTTCAAATTCACCGAACGGCCAAATTCATTGGTGCTCTAAATAGATAATTCTGGGAGTTTTTAATCGCCCTGAACACAAAACAAATAGGCCAAAAAATTGATGTTACACAACAATTATGCAATACAATAGTAGTGAATGAATGTAGAAAATTGTCCCTCTTCAAAGTTTAATAATTTTAAAACTGTTACAAAATTATGTTGGCAATAATTCAAAAAAGCTTGCGTTCTGTTACAACAACCTAGACATGTTGACTTCTCTTGCTACAACAATTTTGAGATTATTCGTAAATGTAAATATTTTTATGTTCTATTTTAAGTCGTAGTCATAATATAAACTCATATAACATAAAATCGATACAATAAACATGTGTAATGGGTATGCTACTTTTTATGCTGGCTTTAAAAGTTAAAATAGAAATTGTTTTTGTTTGTTTGGCTATGCAGCCGAATACGGCAGGAAGTGCTGTTCTGAGTTTTGTATGGGGTGATAATTCACCGAAAACGACAATGCACCAAAACGATATTTAAACGAAAACGACAATTTACTGAAACACCAATTCATGAAATAATTAATCGAAAACTAAAACTCACCAAAAAGAGTAATCCACCGTAAAAACTAACCGAAAATCACTGTGCGACAGAACTGTGTCAAATAAATTCATTTAGAGTTATTCTGGACATATTCGCAACCCATTTTGTAACATATTACATTTTAAAGAAATGTAAGTAATACAATTTTGTCAGCAATTTTAGTAAGTTTAATAGATGTTTTTATTAGTAAAACTCATTTGATTAGGACAAAATTTTTAAGTAAAACTATTATCGGCACCTTTTTATTTTGAGTGCATTCCATTCGAGTTAATAACTAGACAACCTAAAGGTTGCTCCAAAAAGCAATCAGAGAGAAGTTAGTCCCTAGGACCTGACCGATCAAACCTATGAAACGGTGTGTAAATCTTGTAAATATTGATTTTGTCATTACGATTTCTGGGAGGAAAACACGCATCGGATTTTTTTCACTTTCGAGTGAATCGCATTATATGACTAAGACCATCCGTCAAAAACTACAATGATTTTTAGGAAGTACCAAACTTCAAACGATTTGTGTGAAAATTTTATGAAAATCCAACCAATAGTTTACAAGTTGCAGCTGTTAACGATACTTTTGTTATTTTCAAAACAATGAAAAAAAAAAAAATACTTCGTGTATTGATTAAACACTGCTCAGCTCCTTTGAAAGCAACCATCGAACGTTGGTATATGTTCAGTTTAAATGTGGCCGTACAAACACATGATGCTGTACACTATGGTCGCCCGAATCAGGTACATATTTATTCCAGAAAAAATAATAAAATGCATACAATTATTTTGAAAGACCGTAAAGTGAACTTTCGTGAGATGCCTGACACCTTAAAGAAAATGCAAAACACACGAAATCACAATTGGTTTTTTTTTGTAGGTATAGGTTGCTGATTCCAAGAGGCAATTAATGAAAATCAATAGGTCTTGAATCGATTGTGGAGCAATCGCATAGACCTTATCTTACACGTGGCTTCAAAGAAAAAGTCTAAAGGTGTTAAATCAAAAGTTCTCGGTGGCCAATTGTGATAACCTCTTCGAGAAATAACCCGGTCAGGACACTTTTCTTGCAAAATTGCGAGTGTTTCTTTCCTTGTGTGACACGTAGCGCCATCTTGCTGAAAATAAACGTCGTCCACATCAATATCTTCCAATTCCGGCCATAAAAAAATCATTAATCATAGCTCGGTAGCACAATCCATTCACCGTAACAGTTGCACCAGACTCATTTTCGAATTAGTAAGGTTCAATCACACCACCAGCTCAAAAACCGAACCAAACAGTGACACGTTGAGGATGGAGAGGCTTTTTAACAATCATTCTTGAATTTTCTAAGCCCCAAATGCGACAATTCTGCTTATTAACGTAGCCTCCGAAGCGACAATGGACCTCATCACTGAAGATAATTTTTCGATCCGAATCATTTTGATGCATTTGAAGGAGCCAATCAGCGAAGATACGACGTTTATGGTGATCGACCGGCTTGAGTTCTTGTGTTAACTGAATTTTTAGCTTTAAGACCTAAGTCTTTATGCAAAACAAGGTGTAACGTCTTTTGTGGAATGTTTAATTCCAAACATCGAGGAAGAATCGACAAATCTGGGTATTCGGCAACCCTACGGGTTACAGCAACAATATTCTCAGTTGTTTTTGAGCAACGCACACGGTTTCGGTTGTTCACATCACTAACTTGTCCCAACAGCTCAAATACCAGTACCACCAGTTTCACTATTGCCGGCTGAGATGGTGCTTCACGACGACTCAAAAGTGCTTTACTTTTGTGAACTGTGACTGCTAAATTTTCATCATTTTTGTAGTGAATTTTAACAATTTCAATGCATTGTTGCAGCGTTAATCGTAAAAATTTTTAGCAATGGCGCAGTTTTTACTTATCAAATGTCAAAAGATGACAGCTTCAAAATTGACAGCTGCCCCAGGCTATTCAAAATGAAACCTCTTGTTGGAAAACCTTCTATAAAAACAGAAAATATTATAAATTTATTTAAAAAACACTTGTTCCTTCGTCGGTTCTTTTTTACTACTCGCAGTAAAAACTTTTCGTAGTAAAAAAGAACCGACGAAATAAGAAGTTTCAAAACCGGTCTTCATATTTAAAAATTTGTTGAAATTGAATGTTTTTTATACTGTTAAAATTGATACTGTTAAATTTAGCCGACTCGCTCTAGTCGAAAAATGTCAGTAATTCAGGCTCGGCGGTAATAACTAAAATTTGCCACCCGAAAAATGTTGATATTGCAGATTAAAACATGAATTATTCGCCTGTAAATGTCAGTAAGGCAGATTCGTATAAATGGTCAGCCGAAAAATGTCGATAAAGCAGACAAATAATTTTGGTGTTAAACAGTAATTCCCTTTTAAATCAAGAATGTTTATTTCGGTTTATATTATCGTATATTATTCAAAATTAAACTTTTTTTTATTAAATGCATTAAAACTATAATGCAAAACTATTTTGTTATTGAGAAAACTCGATGGAATATATCAAGCAAAACTTTAAAAATTGCAGGTCGATTTTCATGTTGGGAGTCCGGGAAAAGCGATTGAATAATTCGCACACAGAAAATTTGAAAAATTCTAAAAATTGGCCGTTTAAAGTGTCTTGGCCGGTGTCATAGATTCAAATGAAAGGCCTTAATAATGGCATCTGGAAAAAATTTCAGGTCGATTTCCATATTGGGAGTCCGGGAAAATTCGATTGAATATATCTGCATTATGTATTAGAATTTTTCGGCTGGGTATTTCTGTGGATTTCTTAACCATTTTATATGTTATTCTACCAGAAAGTCCGGAAAAATTCTTCCCGGACTCCCAGCATGAAAATTGACCTAATATATTATCAAGGTATGAGCATCATTAAGACGATTCATTTGAATCTATTTCTAGCCATGACACTTTAAACGGTAAATTTTTAGAAATTTTCAAATCTTGTGTGTGCGATATATTCAATTGCATTTTCCCTGACTCACAACATGAAAATTGACCTGAAATATTTCCAGGTGTGAGCAGCATCATTAAAACCTTTCATTTGAATATATTTATGGCGATTACGCAATTGACAGTAAATTTTTAGAAATTTTCAAGTTTTATGTGTGCGATCTAATCAAACAAATTTTCCCGGACTATTCACATGAAAATTGACCTGAAATTTTTTAAGTTTTGCTTTTCCATCGAGTTTTTTCAGTAATAAAATAGTTTTATGTTGTAGTTTTAATGCATTTAATAAACAAATGAACCGAAATAAACATTTTTGATTTAAAAATAAATTACTGTTTAACACCAAAACTATTTATCTGCTTTACCGACATTTTTTGACTGACCATTTATACGATCTGCCTCGCCGACATTTACAGTCAACAATGCATGTTAGGATCTACACTATCGACATTTATCCAGCTGATAAATTTTAGTTATTATCGACGAATCTGCATTGTCGAAATTTTTCGGCTGGATGTTACCGACAAATATCAGCTGTCATTTTCGTTTGTATATGTTGTATCTGCGCAATATCGTTTTCTGTCAAATACAAAAAGTTACATAACTACTATTCGACTAAATTTAAAATCAACTTTTATTGCTTACATTTTTACATTTTGGAAGACTTCGCGGAAAACGATGTTTCGAGTGAAATGACGTTCATCTCGCAGCAATTTCCCTTGTTGAGGATTTTACATTATGCGGACTTACATTTGTGCAAGATTTATGCAGCGTGACAATGCAACGTACAGCTCTCCGTGCGATAAAATTGCTGTCTGTAGATCAATTCCGACATGATCGAAAGTTTGACCTTGCGATTTGTTGATTGTGATGGCGTATACAGGGGAGATCGGAAATTGTCGTCACGTCAGCATGAATGGCAATGTAGTGTCTGTTGGGGCTAAATCAATCCGCAGAATAAAGACAATATCTCCACGATTGCACACTGATAAAATTTCGGTTTAAATTTCTCAGCAGCTTATTATTACTCCACGTTTCAGAAGTAAAACATGAGGCGTTTGATCATGAAGAAACTCTGCTGGATAATTTTGTACATCATTTGGATCCTCTAAGATCACCGAATCAGCACTATAATAAATTTCAGCTTGTCCTCGCATCATGTCGACGACATTACGATTCATCCTAAGAATCTGTTGATTTGTCGATGCAACAATGACGCGTTTTGCTAACTCCTGTATGGGTATTTCAGAAATATTTGTGCCAGAAATACTTTTAACCAGATCTCCAGTTTCGATCATTTGCTGAGGAATTTGAACTGTGCAGTCATTGTTGATACCTTTGATAAGAGGATGATTGCCCATACCAACTTCATTGTAAGCGACAGTTGAAGGAAGTTTCTTCATAGATTGCTCGATTTTATATAGCACTCGATGATGTCAGCTTGCGTTCCTCTCACAACAACTGGAAGTGTGTGTCGAATGTCTCCACCAATAACGAAAACTGCTTGTCAATGCAGCAGAGTCCGTTCTTTGTCAGCATTGAAATCTCATCGACAATGATAAGTTGAAGCTTCTCGCAAAATGTTTGCTTCGGGTGATGTCAATCGCATTATAGAGACAGAAGTGTCAATCAGCGGTACTTGAAATTTAAATCCATTGTGAACTGTTCGACCGTCCTTCAGCAAAGTAGCTGCGTTTCCCGTTGTTGCAAATGGAAGCCAGGATCTTCCTGGTCCATCAAAATAGAAACTGCGACTGCAGACATTTTCATTATCCACTGCAGCAGTTATTTTATGAAATGCATCCAACTACTTTTCGTTTAGCAGTTGAATTCGTAATTCAGCTTCTTCGGCTTCTCGATCTGGATCGAAAACTTGCACTTCTGCGGGACTTCCCGATGGCGTTGGTAAGCGCAAGGAAATCCGTGCTATAAAAGATTTATGTTGATATTGTGGAGAGCCAAATTGTTTGCTACATTTTCAATGTGGTGTCGGCTGTGATCGAGAGTCATGTCATCTGCATACTTCATGCAGAGATCAAGAGGTTTTGAAGGTTGACCAGAAGGCCCCATGCAACTGCAGCTTCTTTGAAGGTATTGTAAATAACACCATTGAATATTCGTACAAATTCAAAGCTGGTGGCACCTCGAATATGCTTTTGCTGGTGGCACCTCCTCCGGTGCAACAACCTTCTCGTCACCTCTTTGACGAAGTTGCCATTTACTCCGTACGTAAACGTAATGGTGGGAAATGTTACTATATAGGGAATGACGTGCGTTTTGATCATTGAAATTGAGCTGAAACCATGACTCAGGCTTCGTTTGGTCAGTTTGTGCTGCAAGCAACGCTTCATCTTCATTACTTGCTTCGAATGCACTTATTTGTTGATTCGGAAGGCGCACAGGAAGACGCATCACGGCGTGAGATCGATCATGCATTTTCTACTCGAGAAGTCTCCACATAGCTTCTGGCGATATGTAAGAGCATCGATGAAGTTGCTGATCTCATTATATCGAAGCTCCTGCGGACATATTGAGTTAATGATACATTTGACATATAACAAATAGCACATATTGATTTGACACATTTGATATATAAAAAAATCAGGGTTTTATTAACACAAACTCATGGCAAACTCACTTAGCGTCACCGACAGACGCAGGCAGGCAGTCAGGTTGGGCTATTATATGTTATATATAGATAGATAGATACACAATTTTTATAGCAAAAAATAATAAGTAAAACGACGTTTTACACAGACCTTAAAGGAAAATATTCTGAGAGGAAATCTATAGCCACATTTAACATGGTGCATGAAGATTTGGCACCAAGCGTCTATCTGGTGGGAGGCAGATCAATTCTACAACTTCCCAGGTTGTCTTTTTCACATTTTGATCTTGGGTTATATCGCACTTGATTTTTTGCTATTAGTCGTAGTGTTCGCTAGTGGTTTTTCGGGGTAAAACCTAACCGGATTTTTTTCCGGTTCAAACCGAGCGCACCCAAAAATCAGCGTATTTTTTACTCTAGTTTATGTTGGTGTTTTTCGGAGTTTTTTTGACAGCTTAAATTTATTTTGTGTTAAACGTTAATTTTTTTTAAATGGATTTAGTTAATACAGATATAAATAAATGTGGTCGTCCTACGAAAAAAATGTAATTTTAAATTTTTGGGTGAATTTCTTTCATTAAATTTCAAAACATTTCATCGTCTTCAGATTCACTAGATTCAAACAACGTTTTCCTTAATATTTAATTTAATTTTAATTGTGGAAAATTTATCACTTGTCATCGCTTGACGGATTATAATTGTGTTACTTTGTGCCATACGATCACTAGGTAATCTCTGTAACCGGGTCCTGCCGTCCTAAAAAACAAAACAAAAATACCTTTCTTAGGAAGATGCTTTAAACAAGTGTATGGTTTTCAAATGAGTTCTACGGAAACTCTTCCAACCGTGGGTTCGCCCTGAACCTATTTTCTTGGCAATAACAATTTTGGAAGTGGAACTTTTCGCTAATCGTTTAGTTATTCTAAATGTTTTGGTGGCAGACCGTTTAAAAGTTTAGACATGATTTTATATTCCGAATTCCAAAAGTTTTGCAATCAAATTTATAATATCTGTGGCAATTTAACATAACCACTTAAGTCGAGATAAAAGGTTATGTTGAACTATATTCTAATCGATAGTATGGTCCGTTTTTTGTTGCCTTCCCATTTTTCATCAAAATCCGACTAACATATTTTTGACCGAGATATAAGTAAAAAACAAAACCACTTATGTTTGTTATAGGTGTTTAGCATATTTATTGAAAACCACTTAATTGATAATTTTTGATATTGTAGCATGAAATAAGTTACATTTAAAGCAATAGTTTTATTTGTAAAATCAGAAATAAATTTGGAATAAAAACTTATCTTGAAATAAGTTTTTATTTTGAATTACGCGTTTTTTCTAAATGCTAATTAAAAAATTTGGGAATTTCCGGTGAACCCAGACCATTTAACAAGTGCTTGAAGGTGTCAATAAATGTAGTTTAAGAACCCTGATACCATGGATCCAAAAGTTATATTATGTTATATTTAGTGAAAAGTACCTAAAAAAAATAGATAAGTGGTTTTGTTAAATTGCCACAGATATATTGTAAATTAACATGTTCATTTGGAAAAGTATATGTTGGACAAACCAAACAAAATTTAATGATGAGGGTCTATCAGCATAATATTAAACCTACCCATGATTATATTTCTTCAAATAGTGTAATAACCACTGAACTTCGAGAAAGTGGTCATTCAATACTAATAGTAATACTCGATAAGGAACAAAATCTTACTAATCGGTAAATTTGGATAAACGTTCAAGAACTTTCCAAAATTTTGTTGAATTACATTTTGTTGAATTATTTTGTCGATAACAATATTTTATAGATCCAAAATTGTTGTTTTCAGTCAAAATTTTAAAATTTTTTGAGGGATCGGAATTACTTTGTGTAAATTGAACTATGTTTTTCGATTTCTGAAAAAACTTACTTCAAATTTTTTTTTTTTCAAATCAAATTTCCCTAAAATTTTTTATAAGATTTTTTTGTGAAATTTTCAGAAACTGTGTAAGCTTTATTATATTTTAAATAAAACAATCCTTTTAATAATTTTTTTTAAATATTATAAACTAAATGCTTTTTTATCGCATTATCGCTTTTTTATCGCGATAAAAAGCAATTAGCTTATAATATAAATTATGTACATCAGCGAACAAATTCTGACTAGGAAAAATCTATATATATAAAAATGAATTCCTGTTTGTTTGTTTGTTCCGAATGGGCGTCTCAGCCGCTCAATTGATCGCCATGAAATGTTTACCATGTACAAGTTGCATATCCAGAACCAACCTTGCGACATTTTGGAAGGGGCTGGACTCCGGAGTCTAGGAGCTGTGGTACAAATTTTTTCGAAAATTTTAGTTTTCTTTAAATTTTTACACGAAAATAAGTTTATGGGGCTGGTTATACGAAATTACTGACATGTTCGAATCCGAGGGGCCCAGCCCTGGATAAAAAACTAATTTTTACATGTATGTATATAGATACAAATATTTGATTATTCCAAAATGACTTCTCAGTCGCTCAACCGATCGCCATGAAATGTTTACCATGGAAATGTTGCATATCCAGAACCAACTTTATGATAATTTGGAAGGGGCTGGATCCCGTGGTCTAGGGGCTGCGGTACAAATTTTTTCAAAAATTTTATTTTTCTTTAAAATTTTCCACGGAAATAAGTTTATGGGGCTGGTTATACGAAATTACTGACATGTTTGAATCCGAGGGGCTCAGCGCTGGATAAAAAACTAATTTTTACATGTATATAGATATAAATATTTGATTATTCCAAAATGACTTCTCAGTCGCTCAACCGATCGTCATGAAATGTTTACCATGTAAATGTCGCATGTTCAGGAATCTTACGATATTGTGAAAGGGGCTGGACCCCGGGGTCTAGGGGCCATGGTTCAAATTTTTTCAAAAATATAAATTTTTTTACGAGAATGAGTTTTGGAAAGGGGTTATATGAAATAAGAGGCATGTTCGAATTCGGTGGGTCCGCCCCTGGATCAAAAATTCATGTTTACATGTAAAGATAATATTATTTGATTGTTCTGAAATAACGCCTTAGCCGCTTTACCGATCGCCATGATATTTTTACCATGTATATGTTGCATGTTCAGGACCAAGCCCACCACGATACTTTTGAGGGGGCTGGACCCCGGGGTTTAGGGGCTGTGGTACAAATTTTTTATCAAATTTCAATTTTTTTAAGATTTTTTGACGGGAATGACCTTAGGAAAGGGGTTATATGAAATTAGTGACATGCTCCAATCCGGAAGTCTGCCCTGGATCATGAATTCATTTTTTACATGTATAGATACAATTATTTAAATGTTCCGAAATAGCGCCTTAGCCGCAAATTTAGACACCAAAGAGGATATCTAGCGTGCGATTGTTATACACAAATCATATTTCTACTATAATTGATTTAATTATTCAAATTAATTTTATTAATTTAAATTTAAGACAATCTTTAGCTCCCAAAAATGACGGCGTTAATAAATTAAATAATGAAATTCAATCGCAACT
Source organism: Nephrotoma flavescens (assembly GCA_932526605.1). NCBI lineage: Eukaryota > Metazoa > Arthropoda > Insecta > Diptera > Tipulidae > Nephrotoma > Nephrotoma flavescens. Next base: position 59,718,037 of record OW052220.1, on the reverse strand, counting down.
ACCCGGGCCGCTAATGAAACACAAATCTATCTACACGGTTACTGATGTGAATCAATCCGTCAATTATCCAATAGAGTTTCTTAATTCTTTGGAGCCACCTGGTATTCCACCACACATACTATTTTTAAAAGAGGGTTCACCAATAATACTGCTCCGAAATTTAGATCCACCGAAATTGTGCAACGGAACACGGCTTTGTGTGACGAAATTGATGCCGAATGTGATTGAAGCAACGATTATTACCGGTAAAAGTAAAGGAGAAGATGTGCTAATTCCGCGCATTCCTATCATTCCCACCATTTTGCCGTTTGAATTCAAGCCATTTGAATTCAAGCGACTACAATTCCCATTACATTAAGCCCAGGGGCAATCATTGAAAATAGCTGGTGTTATTTTGGAAAATTCATGCTTTCCACATGGCCATCTGTATGTTGCTTGCTCCAGAGTGGGAACGCCAAAAAATTTATTTATTTACACACCAAATGGAAAGACCAAAAATATTGTTTATCAAAAGGCTTTATAATAAAAATTATTAACTAAAATATCTTTATATTTATTATTCACTTTGATCTGGTTGAAGGTTTCTAAAAATAGAGTATAATTATTTGACAACTGTTAACAAATACCAAACCAAAATTAACTAACTATCCCCACAAACAGGATGTCCAATAATATCATTACAAAAGTTCGCCTGGATGCATTAACGGAGGCATCCGTTACTGAATACAGCTACTTATAATTTTCTTTTCATATGTGATTGCAACTACAGCGATGTAAAGAGAGAATTCTTGCATAACAATCAAGATACATATTTGAATTATATACCTCCCGTGCAACGCCGGGTAACTCAGCTAGTTTTAAATAATATAGAATTATAAAAAATAAAATTTTGGGGATTTTCTTTGATTCGCGAGTTTTAGTTTAACAAATTTAATTTTTTTACAAAATTGTGTATTTTCTGTAAATAAACACTAGCTTAAGTATAAATACTTAAGCTGCGTTTTAATCAATAATTTTTCCAAATTTTGTGTTTCTATTTTCTGAAATAAATTGGAATGCAAAATGCACAAATTTACCGAGAAAATTTGAAATTATAACTCGGAATTTCCATTTACGTTCCAAAACTTCGGAAAATCCTAAAAATAATTTTATAATCCGAATACATTTTGGATCGCCGGTGATTGACATTAGATAAATACCAGGAAAATTCTGCAACCACCATCTCCAAATAATGTCTAATTCAATTGTTCATAAACTAAATCTAGCTTCTTCGAAATAAGCCATAAAAATCGCAAGCATAATAACTTCACAGCAACATCTCTCTATTTTGTCAACAAGTTCAAGACACAATGCACAAAAAATGTTATGAGATAAAGAAATACATAAGCATCTAAATGGCGACATAGTCCACAACTTCTTGTAAATAAAAATATCAAAAGTTTAAAATTTAAAATAACAAAAAGCATTTATCTAACCGACAACTTACAACGTCACATAGACAAGATTATAATCTCACAAAACTAAAATACAAATAAAAATGTTTTTTGCTATTTTTCATGATTTTCTGGGATTTTGTTTTGGTTTATGTTTGAGAAAATTTATTGTAATCTTTCATAACAAACGAAAAAAACAAAAGTAAAACGAAAATGAGATGAGTTTTCCAGTTTATGCTTTAACCATGTAGATAGAATGTTGATTTTGTAAATTAAATAAGTTGTTGTTTAAAATAACATTATTTTAGTTAGGTTCTGTTAAACAACACTAAATTAAATAGTTGATTATTGTTTATCCTAAAGTATAGTAAATATGGAGGCACGTTACCGTGCAGCTTTCATAACAGCTTTTGTAATATTTTTATAAATTATATGCAAAGCAATATCTCTAAATGAACTGTGCGCTAGGACGAAAAAATTAATAATAAGTCTTTCGTAAAAAATTGATCAATTAATAATAAAAAAAAAAATATTTTTTCGTTGGTCGGTGACTGTGAAATCGACAGCACGGACGTTGTAACATATTGTTACAGAATTTATTATTAAACATATAAATTTTTTTGTACAAAAAAAATTAATCTCACTTTGATGAGAATGCAACAAAAAATTGTATATATAAATAACATACTATATAACGGCAGTGCAGATGAAGAAATATGAAGTATTTTAAGTTTGGTTGGAAATATGAAAAAGTTATAATTAGCTGTGAGCATATAAAAGTAAAGGTTTGAACAAAATTTTGCACTGCTTTTACCGTGTAAATTATGGAAAACAATTTCATTGTGTTTTGCGGCAATCATTTTACAAACGACGAATAATAAAATACCGAAAATATCAGCTAGAAATTGACAGGTTATGCTGAGCCTTAATCAATGTAAACCTAATGAAATATATTTTTTTTTTCATTCTGCTAGTCTTTTAGAATATAGCGAAACTTTAGATGTTCAACCAAAACCTACTTATATACTGTAGAGTAACATTAAAAGAGTCCGTGATGTTTCCTACAGAAAGTAACGGTATGATATCAAAGGGCAGAATGTCGAAGGGCCGAATGTCGGAGGGCCGAATGTCGGAGGGCCGAATTTCAAAGCGCCGAATTTCAAAGTGCCGAATGTGTCTAAGGGTCAAATGTCGAAGGGCCGAATGGGTCGAAGGGCCGATTTTTATTTTTTGTTTTTAGAAATATATTTTGTTAATTTTTTTATTTAGTATAAGTATTTTTTTATTTTTTGTATCTTATACCTATTATCAGAAGGCTGACATAGTGCCGAATGTCTCAGGTATGACAAAACTTTCCTTCACCAAAATGTATCGTTGACTGGATACGTGGAATTTGTTGAATATCCAAAGATGCAAAATAGTAAAACTTTATGTGTTTGTGTTCATAAGAAATTCATTTATGTTTAATAAAGAAAAAAATACAAAATATTCCATAAAACAACACATTTAAAAAATTTTATTTCTAAAACCAAAAAAAAAAATTCGGCTCTTTGATACATTTGGCCCTTTGACATTCGGCCCTTCGACACATTCAGCCCTTCAACACATTCGGCCCTGCGACACATTCGGCCCTTCAACATTCGACCCTACGACATTCGGCCCTTCGACATTCGACCTTTCGACATTCGGCCCTTTGTAGCCAACCCATTCTAAAATAACTATACCCTCCCAACAAAAAAATGTATACATCAACAACGTAACATAAATGTTATACTTTTGAACACAATTTTAAGACACAGTAGCGTCTCTGGCGGGTTTATGATTAACTTCTCAAAATTCAGCCATTTTGATTTCTTTACCTTTTAGTTTAATGTGATAAGAAATACTATGTTGTATTGTGATTTTATTAAAATATTTTGCGAATTAAAATATATTTGAGTTTTAATTAAAAAATACATTTTAAAGTGTTTTATAATTTAATAGTATTCTGGTGATAGTTTAATTAAAATAAATACTTAATAATGTAATAAATATATTTTGTCTTTTAATTTAAAGAAAATATTACTAAACAATACATCGGAAATATAACATCAAAACCGCTCAATTTTATTACGTCTATGTGATTCGAAAACGTTCAACAAAAACAGTTCAATTACGGTACGCCATTATGTAGACAAATTGTATACATGTTTTTGTTTCATTTCTCTTGTGACAAAGGTTACGTAAACTTAACATATTTGTTACACAAAAGCGTTACGTTTCTGAAGACGACATTTAGTATAAGCAAGTCTTCGTAAACTGTACGTTTCTGGTACGTAATGTTGGAAGGGAAACGTACGGTATGATATCAAAGGGCCGAATGTCGGAGGGCCAAATTTCAAAGGGCCGAATGTGTCGAAGGGCCGAAAGCGTCGAAGGGCCGAATGGGTCGAATTTTTATTTTTTATTTTTTTTTGTTTTTAGAAATATATTTTTTTTATTTTTTTATTTAATTTAATTATTTTTTTATTTTTTTTATTTATCCCTTTTTCAAACAAACAAAAAAAATTGGCACTATTTGAGTCCAAACCCCACAAATGTGTGGGTACAAAATCATAGTATGTAATGGCGTTTTTGATAAAAAATTTGGGTAAGATGAAACTTTTTTAAACAAATTTCTTTGTAGGATTGTGCATCTATCGTTTTTAGGGAGTGCAAGCCAAAAATTTCGAGAAAATTATCATATTTTCCGGGAAAATTTTGACCTTTTCATTTTTTTGGTGACAAATTGCTTAGTATTTTATTCAAAATAGTACAAATGTGTATTTTTTTTTAATTTTGATATTAACATTGTATTTTAACAGTTTTTCGACAGTACAAGTAATTTTTCCGGTAAAATTTTTTCGGGAAAATTTTTTTCTAGGAAAATTTAATTATTTTTTTTACTTAGTTTAAAATTATAAATAAAATTTGCCACTTGAACAATTGTATAAATTCTGGAAAAGCGGGGGTTTGGAGGCGGCAGCCCCTTCCTCTAAGGTGTACAACGAATTAAAATTATACATTAAAAGAAAGTTTTATATTTACAAAAGTTGATTTTTTTAACATTTGTGGCACTATCAGAAGAAGCGATAAGAGCGATAAAAACTTTTTGATCTGTGTCTGCAAGGTTGATGAAGCAATTATTATTAATAAAATTAAATAAAACTAAAAAAAATATTGGAAAAATAAAAAAAGGGAAAAATTTTCCGGAAAGTTTCATGACAGTGTAGTTCGAATTTTTATCATTAAAATTAAGATTTGATAAATAAAAACGGCAGATTTTTAATTTTTGAATGAAAAAATCAAAGAAATATGTTTGGAAAAACTGAAAATTGACCAGGAAAATATGGTGATTTTTCCGAAATTTTTGGCTTGCACCTCCTAAAAATTATAGGTATACAATCCTATAAAGATTTTTTTTAAAAAAATTTTCTTCTTACCCGATTTCGGGTAAGTATATATCATCTACACTTACGCTATGTTTTCGCTTGTTTTGAAGTAAAACCAACACAATTGTGTATATAGTTATATTGTTTTTTTTTCGGACGAAAATAATTTTAAAAGGAATGCACAAATGCGGAAGTTGGGTCAAAACAAATACAAAAATAAATAAAAAAAACGTCGGCGATTTGTTATAAATGATAACAAAGTAAATATAAAATATATAGGCTTCAAAAAGTAGAAGTTTTTTAATTGTACATAAATAAATTTTTGACATGGTACTTTTACAGTACCCACACAATTGTGTTAACGGATAGGAAAAGGGATATACCTATTGGTGGCGCATGACAAAATTTTCCTTCACCAAACTGTACCATTGACTGGATACGTGATGAAAAATAGTAAAATACGTAAATTCATAAAACAACAAATTTAAAAAAATCTACATATTTCTAAAATCAAAAAAAAAAAAAATCGGCCCTTCGACCCATTCGGGCTTTTGACACATTCGGTCCTTCGACATTCGGCCTTTTGTACCCATTCCAAACGTACCTATAAGGCTCCAATTGGAACATATGAGGCAAATGGGATTCATATTGTATTCCTTTTCCCACCTTATTAAATTATTTTCGTATTGGTGAGTTAAAATAAATATTTGTGGAAAATATTAGTTCAAACCCAAATGAAATATGTATCAACAACATCCCAAACGCGTGCATGCAACAAATGTTGCACACTCACAACAGTCTAAAAACGATTTGAAATTAATAATATGTAAAATTAAAATATATGGCAATTCGGGTTGTTAATTCAGAAAAGTATGTGGCAAAGGCTATTTATTTTAACAATTATCTATATAAATAAAAATCAATCATCATCGGTGATGATCATATATCTGGTGCTTTCAAAATTCCTCAATTTGAATTTATTTAAGTTCTTTGTAATTTGGTGTGTTGAAATTGATATTAGTTCGTGGTTTATTTCTTAAAAACAAAAAAAAATGTTACCAATTAGGCGTCGATATATTGGCCGGCATACGTGCAACGCAAGCCCGCTACATGATCGTCGAGTCAATGAGACGGATGAAGAGCGTAGACAGCGTTTGTAGGTAAATTTGTCAACATTACAGTGCCTTAAGGTTTCGACACGAATTGCAGAACGTACAAAAGTACAATAGTTCTTTCCAAATGACATCATTTGGGCCGAATATTATCGAAGCACGAGTGTTTAACCCAATTTTTAAGGGCCCACATCACATTCCCAAACACATCACACAAACTCACATGGAACTCCACACGAGGACCTCCGAGGTTCATAAATTAAGAATCTGTCTTCAATATTACGGGTGACGGTCTCTTTATTTTAAACAATTTTTCGTGTTTCAATTTAACGTGAACATTTAACCGTAGAACAGTTTACCGTAGATACAATTTACCGTGGCAACAATTTATCGACAATTGTATGGACAATTTATCGTATGCCAGTTTTTCGTAATTTGTAAATTTGACCGTATAACAAAATGATTTGTAAATAAAAATTAAAGTGTCTTCGGATTATAAAATTTTTATTGAATTCAGCCATTCCCATTTTAATTGATTAATAAATTAAAATGGGATTTTGTAAGTTGGTTGGAAATGGGTTTTTTAATGATTTTTGTAAGAACTTCTGGGATATGGTCAAGTTTACCTAAACGTGGCGTTTGGATATTGACAAACGAAATATCAAAGTTATGTCCATTAAACCGAATGTGTCAATATAGGGTTTAATACACGTGAAGATAGTTACGAATTGTGATGCTATTACACGATTTTATTTTCAATTAAATCCAAAACCACATCAGCGTATGTTCTCCAGGCTAGCGGTGGCTGAAGTGGGCGTCTGTCTTATAGCAAGGAGCTTGCTGGGATTATATCATTAGTCCGTAGCCCACACTCGTGTTAACCCAATAAGTGGGTTGAGCGGGAAGCCAACTACCTATTCTCAGAGAAATCTGGTTAGAAATTTTACATAAAGGCATCGGGTAAATTTATCCTTTTGATAATAAGAACGACCTCGGAAAATGTACACGGGAATATGGAACATACTAAGCCTTTTAAGACCTGAGAGCTTAAGACCTGGTCTGGGAGTTGCATATGTAGCTCCGTTATGATGGTTACTAGAAAATTTATTAGAAAAAATAAAAAATAGAATTTGGCTTTTTCATCCAACAGCGAGTACACCAATTTTTCATCGAATTTCGTCCAATCAACTCCAATCAGGTGGCAACTTTTCCAGAAATGTTTCCAAAAATCATTAAAGAATCCGATTTCCATCCAATGTACCCAATACCATCATAATTAGATAACAAATTACCGAGTTCCGTCCCAGGTGGCCATATTCCAGAACTTCTTTCAAAAATCATATAAGAATCCCATTTCCTTTTAACATACTCTGTTTTTGCACGATGGTTAAGAAATGGTTAAATTCTTATACGAAATACATATTGGAATTTTTTTTGTGGTCACTTCAAATCCAAGACACTAATTGTGATACGATAAACCGTCCATAAGAAAAACTGCTCTACGTCGAAATTGTTCACGATAAACTAACAGTAAATCCAATATTACAGATTCAATGACAAATTCACCATCTTGCAGGAGCATTGTTGCCACCATTGAATGCATATCACAAAGTTATTCCAATTGGAAATTCTGATGAAAGTCTAAAATAAGAATGTGGTAGTCGACAATAGCTGGATTGCTCCGTATTCGCCGCTGCTTTCCAAAACATTCAAAGCGAGTTGCAATGTTGGGTACCGCAATCCTGTCAAGTTCATCAAATACGTTTGCAAGTACGTCACGAAAGGAAGCGACATGGCTTTATTTGATATTGTAGCTCCTGATGCCAACGATGAAGCCTGAAGAATTTCTATGAACTGTTAATGGTGAGTTGTGCAAGCGAGAAGTCTGTCAGTGTTTACATTTGCTAGACGCTGACATTCATTGGGATCATACACTCATTGATGCTGTTGTTTCGGGTACTGCGTGTCAAATTCGATCACTTTTTGCCATCATCATTTCAACGTGTTTTTCATTGAAACCACCACCAGCGAATCAAGAACGTGAATTTAAGGAGGATTTGTGCCTGATGATGTTCGGCAAGATGTTGCACGAAGTAGGGATGCCAGTGCGGAATGTATACAATCGAGAATTTGAACAAGAACGGCAATACGATCGAGATGCTTTGAGTCAATTAGTACGAACAAAAGTCCAACTTTTGATTCAGCAGCAGAAAGCTGCATACGACACATTGATGTAAGCAGCCAACGCCTGCTACGGATGAATCTTCTTCCCTGATGCACCTGGCGGAACTGGCAAAACGTTCTTAATTTCATTGATTTTAGGCTCGATCCGCAGTGATCTGGGACCGCTACCACATTGTTAGAAGGAGGTCGAACAGTTCATTCTGCGCTCAAACTGTCACTGAATTTGCAAACGAAGGATAAACCGACGTACAACATTTCCAAAAAATCAGCAATGACGAAAGTACTACAAAATTGCAAAATTATCATTTGGGATGAATGTACGTACGAAACTTGCTTTGGAGGCATTTAATCGAACGTTGAAAGATTTGCGCAATAATCGTGACCGGTTTGAAGGTACGATAATTCTGCTGGCCGGCGATTTTCGCCAAACGCTGCCAGTCATTCCAAGATCAACAGCTGCTCATAAAATAAACGCTTGCTTGAAGTCATCGGATTTGTGGAGATACGAGCGTCAATACTCTCAAGTTAACAATGAATATGCGAGTCGCGACGAGTTGGCGAATGTGTTTCCAAGCAGTTATTAGACATTGGCAGTGAAAAAATACAGGTTGACGCTTCGACTGGCCTCATTTCGTTTCCACCTAATTTTTGTCAATTCACAACCTCTAAGAAGAATTGACTACGCAAGTGTTCCCTAATTGGTGCAAATTACAAAAACCATATGTTAGGTTGAGCGAACAAGCCGATACAGATCCAGATGAAGTGTCAATTATCCAACTGAATTCCTGAATTCATTGGATTTCACAGGAAGGCCGCCGCACAATTTGCAGCTCAAGGTCGGTTCGGTGATAATCATGTTACGCAAGACTCGCTGTTAAGAGGCTGATGAACAACGTGATTGAAGCAACGATAATCAAAGGAAAGTTCAAAGACGAGGATGTTTTGATTACAAGAATACCACTGATTCCAACCGCCTGGCCGTTTCCATTTAAGCGTGTTCAGTTTCCGGTTCGCCTTGCATTCACAAGGACGATTAATAAATGTGTGGAATACACCTTGAATTGCCGTGTTTTTTCCAAGGACAGTTGTATGTGGCGTGCTCAAAAGTCGGTAAACCATCAGCGCTATTCGGTTTCTCTCCTGACAGAAAGGCAAAAAACAGCGTTGCGATGAACGCTTGATTAATTGGCTGACGTGAGATTATTTAAAGTTACTGAATTATGGCGCTCCGTACAAATTGTTTGCTAGTTTCTTCCCGGGAAGGAGTTTTGGGAAAACGGTTATATGGAATTAGTGACACATTCGAATCTGATCGGTGCGTCCTATGAATCAAGGGCTCATTCTTTTTTGTTCCTGTACCATTCATCCGATTGTGATGAAACGTTGATGAGGGGTTGCGTGCGCGACCGCGACGGTTTCTGAGTTGGTAAAATTAGGGTTTCTAAAATTTCAATTTATGATGCTTCCGGTTGTGTTCCGATACTGAATTCAGTACCTAATGAATTCCTGTCTACACGATTGCTGGGAATTTAATAACCGTACGCTGTTAATCTTATATAAGGGAGAAATAAATCTTGTACTAACGTACGCGTGCGTTAGTTGGGTGGACAAGTTAAATGTACACCACAAAAGGACTTTCGAAGATGCACAAAGACGTGCTCTGCTGAAGATAACGGGTTGTTGACTACACCCATTTGATTCAACTAATTTATGTCCACTTCTGCTGATGCTCTTCTAACAAGAAGAGAATTTTAAACGGTTGGAATATTTATATGCTATAACAAAAAACGCGTTTATCGATTATTGCCATTTTATTAAATTCGATGGATAAAATGCTGTTAAACGGTTGGAAGCCGATAGAGTTATATCCGATAATCATTCAATGTACGATAAAATTTTAATGCTTCAACGATTTTTGTTTTCTGCGTATGTATGTGAATTTATCTGAATTCTCCTAACTAACTAACTAAAAATTATCCAACGACCATTAAAAAACTGCAAAACAAAAATTAAAAATTCACATTAAACTGAAACGAATCCCAAAACATTGCGGTTTAGCGCAATAACACAAAGCAGAAAATTGATCCGTGATGGATCCTAAATAGTAAACTGTATAGATATGTCCGTACCTTTTATGAAATTGGTTACCGTTTTTGCTAAATATTTTAAAACATAACCATCTGTTGGGAAGAATAATTCGCAAAAAAAAAACAAAATATTTTGTGAGAAAAGCAATAATTTTACCTACCCTACCCTCTGATAACAGGAATAATCCCATCTGAAATAAAAATGAGCTGGGTAGAAAATTTTCGATTTCATAAAACAGCAACACCTTTAATATTTAAAATTTCCTACAGGGATTACAACAAAACCATTGATAAACTATGGTAATCACAAATCACTGAAAAACTTTTTATGCAATTCCATGTAAAAAATCACTTTGAAAATATTTTTATATCCCTCTTTTGAAAACAATGGATGAAAAATTAGGGATGGGTGTTCAAAGTTGCATTGAAACTATTATCAATTTTGTGGGTGAGTTTGATTTTTATTTTTGTTTTGGTTTTGGTCGTAACCTAATACATAAAATATTTTTTGCAACAATCACTTTTTGTGGCAATATACTAACATTATTTTTGGGAATAGGTAAAACACAGTAGATTGCCGCTATAGGAATGTAAAGCTTATGGAATTCGAACTAACAAATGAAAATAGATGGGAAATTCGAGTACCTACATATCAAAAATGTACATACATGCAATGTGGATTGACATTAAAGATAAATCTCAATCAATGTTAATAAAATGCAACCCAAAATTTTCTGATGGTACATTATGATAGGAGTACATATTTGCTTTTAACTCATTTTGCGAAATATTAATTGTAAATCATTAACGAAACATATTATATCGAACTTTATGAGAATGATGCCTGATCAAACAAAATCGTCCCGATCAAATACATTGTTGCATACGCAAAAACTAGTACAAATCAAACTTGTAATAACGTTTACCATCCACAAGTAAATATAAAATTAGCTAAGTAGGGTTGATACAAGGATACGATCCAAATTTCGCCATGGATTATGAATTAGCCGACTCTGTCGAGCAAAGACAAATTTATGAACTTATTTTGGAAGTGCATTTTAGAATCACTTTAATTGGGTGGTATGGACAAATATTAGAAATTCATAACGACGTGAAACATTTCCTAAAAACTCCAAAGTAAAAATAGTGTTTGTATTAATGACAACATTTAGGCGTAAATATATTTTTAAAAAAATTTCACCAAACAATAAGTAAAAATCTGTTTTAATTTATAAATTTATTTTTAATTAAGCACGTCTAAAATACCAAACATTATTTAAAATTAGTGATTAATAATCAAATGATCGCCTGTTTTTTCGGAAAAAATGGACATGTCGCAACCGTACCACTAGAACAACGCAGAACAGTCAATTCTGAGTGGTACACAACCATTTGTTTGCCAGTTGTCTTCCAAGAAATCAGGAAAACCAATTGCCGAAGACGGATCACTCTTCACCACGACAATGCAAGCTCTCACACATCGGCTCAAACAACTGCATTTTTGAGCACTCAAAACATCGATTTGATGAGTCATCCGCCGTATAGTCCTGACTTGTCACCAAATGACTTATTCCCGTACGTAAAAAACAAACTGATAGGTCAACGTTTTTCGACACCTGAAGAAGCGGTTGCTGCGTTCAGAATGCATGTTTTGGAGATACCTCAATCAGAGTGGAAAAAGTGCTTCGACAATTGGTTCAAACGCATGCAAAAGTGTATAGATCTTCATGGGGAATATTTTGAAAAACAATAAAGCGATTTTCGAAGGTTAATATTTGTTTTTGTTCTCTAATCCCGAAATATAAAAGGCAGCTCTCATAGTAAAGACGGAATTAAAGCAAATAGGAAAAAAGTCCGGGCTATAACAGAATTTCCTATCCCAAAACAATGAAAGAGCTTAGATCGTTTTTAGGAATGACTGGATTTTACCGCCGTTTCGTCAAGAATTACGCTAAACTAGCTAAACCCTTGACTGCATTTTTAATATGGGAAGATGGAAATGTGTCCAAAACGATTTCAAGACATAAACAAATTCAATTTAATGAGGAACATATCTGTGCTTTTAACAAAATAAAAAATGTTCTTACCTCAAACGAGGTCATATTAACATTCTTCGATTTCAAAAAAGAATTCCAATTGACCACAGATGCCTCAAACTTCGCACTAGTTGCAATACTTTCCCAAAATGAAAGACCAATTACCTACGACATTAGATAAGACAGAAGAAAACTACGAAGCTAACGAAAAGGAGATGTTAGCAATAATTTGGTCTCTAACTTCATTAAGGTATTTCTTATACGGAAGCAAGACGGTTCAATTTTTTTTCAAAACAACAAAAATAATAGCTCCAAGATGGAAAGATGAGAGGCCATCTTGGAGGAATATAATTATGAACTAAAATATAAACCGAGCAGAACGAACGTGGTAGCAGACGCTCTCTCAAGGGGGATAATTTCCACTCAAGCGAATGCAATAATCTCAACGTAACACAGTTTCGAAAGTTCTGCACACGATCTCATTCCAACAATCGAAACTCCTATTAATGCTTTCAGAAAACAACTGATATTAAAGATAGGAGACTCGTACCAAATTCAAACACCGTTTCCAAAGTACTTAAGACATACCATAATTAAACCAAATTTCACTCGTGCAGATATAATAAATATATTCAAACGATATTTGAATCCAAATACGATAAATGGTTTAAACACTACCGAAGCTATTTTGGGTATAGCACAAGAAGTGTACCCAGTACACTTTAGGAACTATAAAATACGATATCTTAGACGGGCTCGTCGTAATGCCAATGAGAATAGAGAGCAAATCATTCAAACTCATTACTTTCCAAGGATGAATAGGAAAATTAAATTACTGGTCAAACGGTGTAACACATGCAAAGAGAATAAGTACGATCAACACCCGAATAAGCAAGTGATCAATGCTACCCCTATTCCTAATTATCCATGGCATACCATCCACATATACATCTATTCTACTGAAAACCAACTAGCCCTCACAGCAATAGACAAATTAACAAAATATGCAGTTTGTAAACCACTCAAATTCAGGACGATAGAAGATATCAAACAACCTCTCAGAGATATCTTATTTTCTTTTATTGTGCCCGAAGTTGTCGTAATTGACAACGAGCCATCACTCAGCTCAAATACAATACTATCCATGATGAATGGCTCTCTAAAAATTGCTGTGCTCAGGATTCCCCCTTACAAGAGCGAAGTGAATGGACAAGTTGAACGATTCCACTCGATCCTTTCAAAAGATCATTTGGATGATACTTAACTGGACGGACTAAAAATTCAAATAGCAAACGTTCGCTTGACTTCATCGGTACTTCATGCGTTCATGGAAATGGATTGCTGGGACCCCCGACCATGAATACTGCGAAATTATAAAGAATAGGATAAATAACGCACTGGAAAATAATAACAGACAAGTCATTATTAATCAACTTCATAACGATAGAATTAACAACATTACCAAAATAGCTAACGGAATTACCAACGCCATTCAAAGGGAAAATAAATTAACTGACCAATTGGCTCTTAACATACAATACAAACTGAGATTGATGAAGGAAGAGATAGTAAACATCAAATGCGCGATACATTGAGCTAAAGCCAGAATAATAAATTCCCTCATCATATCTGACTCTGAGATTAAGTTAGCTATAAAGACAATTGAAAATGAGAACCTTCCATATACGACCCCAGAGGAGGCTTTAAACTTTGCGAACATTAAAATTATCAGCGACCACCTTTCCCTACTTTATATCATTTACATTCCCCTCACAACCGTTGAAATTTACGATAAACTACTGTTAAAAGCAATCAATATGTAACCAAAAGAATGGAGTAGATATAAGTAGCTTGGAGTGCCTACCGAACTTGCTCAATAGCCGTCCATCGAAATGTCGCCAAACCAATAGTCAACAAGTACCAGCCGTCGACGAGATAGCAGAAAGTATCATCTTACTCAATCAATATGACAGAGAAATAGGTGTTAATAACGAAACACTAAAACTAAATGGTACCTACTTGCTAAAGTTCACTAACGCCAGTTTGTCCATTGGAGATATGAAATTCATCGCAAATGAAAGGTCAACGATCCAAGCGCTTCCAGCGATTTTACAATCAGCTACGATAGAGAATGAATACGTTTTATGGCAATTACTTAATAAAAAGAAATAATTTTAAAAAATGCAAGCGGCAACCCCGCCATAGTTCAACAGCAAACCCAAATGTAAGCGATTATAACCAAAGACTTATCGAAATTGATAAGGGAATTAAACGTGAGAAAAATTTCGATAAAAAGATAGATTTTGAAAAGGTTTTTGAGGGTGTTCCTAACCAACGTGACTTGTGGTCTAATATAAATGCTTTGCTGGGTAGAACTAACAGCAACAATCTTAACCTTGATATCCGGTCGCCGGATGGGCACACCCGGTTATAATTAAATTTTTATCAAGCTCCTTTAATTTCGTGCGACGGATTAAGTGGTTCTTTAGTTTCAGTTTAATTTTTTTTTTTTTTTCGTTAAATAATCTGTTATTTCACGGTGTAGGCCGGGAGCATCGCAAGCCTCAAATCCCACGACTCAAGCATTTCACTCTGAGATCTGACCGGCAAAACCACCATGTGAGGCATCTGCGAGCTTAGTGATATCCGCGAGTTGGCTGAAACTAGTCCGTAACAGACTCAGAAACTCGATACCATCGTTCCAGACTAAGGATCAAATTATTCTGCCGAAAAATCAGCATTTTACGACAGTAACTATCGAACAAGCACACATTAAAATATTGCACTATTAACAAGTTGGCTATTAATAGTGCAATATTTTAGTTTTAAACCAATATTGGAACATAAATGCAAAATAAAATAATTCAAAAAATAATTGACAAGCGAGCTCTATGTTGGCACAGTGGTTAAAGCTTTTGCGTTTGGATCGAGAGGTACCGGGTTCGAATCACAATAGGGGCAGGATGCAAAAGGAATTTTCATCAACAGAATACGAACTGTGATGAAATGGAACACTATGACCCCTTGTCGGAGTGCAAAACTCATGGGCTAACCCGTCTTCCACGTCGGTCGGTATAGGCTGGCATGGAGCTATGCAAAGTGAAGATGGTGAAAAAATCGGACCTATACCCGTATGTACTCGAATTGGCTGGCAAAGGCATAAAAGTAAGGACGGAAAAACCAAACCGCGAAAGAGTTGGGAGAGTCTTGGCCCCAGAACAGATTGCAGGAGTAATAAAAAAAAAACAAAGACAATTCTCACGCTATTTTTATGTTAGCTAATTAGTAATTAGTCATACTGTGACTGTAAAAATTTCAAGACAATCCCTTGGGCTTTACTACCCCTTCGGCCTAATCGTTATTTTCAGTTATTTAAGTAGAACACTGCATCTTCACTTCTCTATGAACAATTTCTGAAAAGTTGCACTTTTAAGTATAGGATTTTTACATTTTCAGAATCGAACCGAGTAAAAATATTTTAATAGAGCGTGTACTTTTCCGTTTTGCATTAAGTTAGGGGGCTTGCTTCTGTGCTTCTACTTCTACGAAATTATTCAAGATTTCCATGTTTTTCCAAAAATATACATTTCTTCACAGACGTGTTGGTACTAGAATGGCAGGCACAAAAGATCAACTGACTATTAAAAATAAAAATTTTTTAATTATGTAGTTTAAAATTGCAGTACATGATGGAAATCTTACACTGACAACCAATTTAAGCCGTGACTCAAATTTTTTATGATCTTTTGGTCGAACATTACCCAAATTATTCAACATTATATGAAACACTCAAAAGACCGTGTTTTGGCCATTAATTCATTAATGACCATTCTTTGTGTCACAAAAATTGAATCACATAAAATTTAAAATTACATTATTTAAAAAAAAATTTACCCCAAAATAATTGTTTTTACAACCAAAATTATAAAACAATAAAATAATAATTCTCGTTATTGTTGGTTATTGCTATTACGTTAATTAAAATTTATATTTTTACGAAATAATGTATATAATTATGTGCACATACAGACATTGTACATGTATCCGTATGAAATACATGTAGCTAGGTATAGTCGGCCGTACCAATTCAAATAATTTTATCGTAAATAATTATAGTTTAGATTTACAAATTTACTTTTACTAACTTGTTTAATACAATTATTTTAATTTTAATAATTCAACACCTTTGAAACTACCTTTCGTACTATTATTGTACGCGCGTAAGTGTTGTATATCCATAGATCCACCCATAAAGACAATGTACTGTCGGTATATCGAGCAGAATAGAATGATTTTCCTGTTTTACCCCTCTTACCTGTAAAAACAAAACAAATTTTTTTTTTAACATAAAATAGTGAATTAATTTAAATTGCAATATAATTTAATAAAATTAAAGTGGAAAATAAAACCAAAATAAAATTTAAAAAAAAATTGAAAATTTATCATGAACAATTTATATTTTTTGATTTATTTATTCATCCATATTGGTTATTTTGGGTGTCAAAAACAGGTGATGAGATTTTCGATGTAATAAATGAATCGTAGCATTTAATTCAATTTGTATTTAGTGTGAGATTTAAATGTTTCTTCATTTTTGTGGAGTAGGTCAGCAGGAGTCAGCCGTAAAAATATACAAAAATATTTTAAATATGATTTGGTAAAGGAAGACGCACCTTACTAAATATTTATATTTTTTTGTAAGGTTACTGTCACGTAACTAAGAAGAAGCTCTAGCATTGTATAGTGTTATGTAATGTATATGACCGTATGATCTTAAACCACATCTTACAGGTAACGCCTGCAGATTTGCAATTTTAATATTTAAATTTTTTTTATTTCATTTATATTTTTGTTGAAGGCACTTCACAGAAAAAAATTTTGTTCAGGGACGTTCAAAACAAATTTTGGATCATCGACGGGAGAAATTTGGCATGTCAGATTATAGACAAATGTATTATATGGTTTCGATTTTTTACATGGTCTTGCCTGCTTCTAGAGTAATGACTATTCACCAAAGTTAGTATAGACTATACCGTACCAATTCGGTTAAAGGACACAATATGGCGAAGTCAGGCTGGCTACCTGCACGGCATGTATATTTCGATATTCAGTAAAAGTCTGTAAATGGAATAACGACAATCATTTTGCATTCTAAATTGGATTTTCGATCGAGTTTTTTTCGGTTTTTTTTTTATTTCTAAAAGAAAAAACTTCAATGGTTCATCAAAAACGAGTGGAGCAAAAACATATTAAATAGGCCAAAATTTGCTTTTAGTTTTTAATTTAGTTTTAAATTTTTGATAGGGATTCCGCTAATTTCTTCTAAAACTAACGCTAACGTACAATTTTACAAATTGTAGAATTTAGAGTACAATAAAAAAGTGTTTGCTTAATAATCGAATCATGCGTACATAAATTAAAAGATTAACGTCGAACGAAATACAGGGTGTTGCAGAACTGGACGACCAAACGATACAAGTGTATAGGGGAGCTCAGTTCTAATAGCCAAGTAAAGTTTTTTTTCGAATTGTTGATGGTGCAAAAGTTATTCCACTTTTAGTGTTTTTAGTGAAATCGCATGCGCACCCACCCAAAAATTAATTTAAAAAAACCAAGAGTTCTTTCATTTAACTTTCTTTTTCAATACGATCTAGGAGAGTGTTTCTTTCTAATAAAATCATTTTTATAAGCTGTATTATCTTCTGTCAAATAAAAACAATGGTTTTGTTAAGTCTTTCCTCTTTTTGTTTCCCAAAATGTTTCTTATAATGTTTAAGTGACCCACTATCAGAAAAATATGTGACACTAATGCAGATTTTAAAATGGTATCACACACCGGGCTATTCACAACAGAATGTTTTTTGTCAATTTTTTCACAAAGTAAAATTCTGGGACACCCTGTATAACTTGGTTTTAATCCGCTCTATTTTACAAAAATTGTTTGTGTTCAAGAACAATCAGAGATAGAGATGGTTACTAAAAGTTATAGAATCCAACGCTAAGTTTGGATTGAATATATTCCATACATTTACATATTACACCAATTGATTGTCAAATGTCTGCATTAAAATTGCCGGTGTTTAGATGTTACATCAAAAATGAAACAATGCAAAAACGTCGAACGTATCACCAACCTTCAGCACACTAGCGCATTTTAAAAATTCAGTTTCGGTTGAGAGATTGACTTCTATTGAAATCGGCCATTTTTATTCAGTAATTTTCATAAAAAATTAAAATTTTAAAAAAATGTTTACATCGGGAAACCAAAGATCCATTAAACCGACAATTAATTTTTCTAACAATCGTTTGGCGTCACCATCGTAGGTGCCCAAACCTATTCTTCTTGAATTCAGAACTCATAGAAATTGAATTCATGGTAATCGAATCTGCTATCAGAAACCTCGGCACCATTTTCCTCCATGAAAGCCCTCTTTCATCACTTTTAACCAATCCGTTTGAGATGCGTAAAATAAAAGGAACTTCCAGAGCACGTAGTAACCGATTCCAGGTTCATGAAGACCCCTTTTCAGCAGCTGTCATGAAAATAATATGAGCGATTTTCGAAATTGATAATGGAACATAAAAACAAACAACACGATGAGAGAAAACCGTACTAAAAAATCAGAGACGTATACGTTGTGGTCAACAGCCGATTTTGTATTACCGAGAAAGTATACTTAACCCTCGAATATACTACATTTGATTTATAAAGTGAGAAACAAAATTTTGCAACATTTAGGTAAAAACTGCCATGTTTAATCAAAAATCGAAATTTCAGAGAACCAGAGAACCAACAATCGTAAACAAATCTAGTTGAAAATTTTATCTTTAAATTTAATTAAATCTTTTAATTATTTTTTTCATAAATAGGCCTATTTCAGTCAAAACCATCACTAGCACCTCCAAACATTATGAATAAAGCTAGGTCTGAGGTTTCAGTCCGATCAGTAAATATATCTGGCCTGTAGAGACTATAAAAACTTCCAAGCTGCACGGGATCACAGGCCACAGACACATACACACACACACACGCACAGAAAGCTTTTTGAAAACCACTTATCCGGTCTTCAACGATATCCGCCTTTTAACGCAAAGTGGCTTACATCTGACGGAATATTTTGGAACTAGAGCGACAGGTGATCGACTTCTCAAAAAACTATAGTTTTAATGTAATATAAACCTCATAGATGACTATAATTCGTCTGGTTATTATGTAAAATGTTCAATTAGTTTACAATTATTGTAACAAATGATGAAATAATAATAAAATGGAATGAGGCTTTTTCTCGTATAAACAAATATCACCTTTCGCTCGCATAGGAAGTGGCGCTAACTAGGCGGTGATTAAAAGACCAATAGCGGATGATAAATGTTTAATCCATTGTTTCATAAACATATACAAATAGCAAGCCATAAAATTTCAAACACTTTCTTTAGTTTTATAGTGGGCCTATTCTTTAATTCAATCCGAGTAGGCAGTCTGTCAAAAAATGCGCTTCGTTTTTTTTTATTCAACCTGAGTAATTTTACTCTGTACACTGCGTTCTTAATTGTGACCTGTGTTTACACCGTGCATACTCGGTTCTTCAAATTTTATTCTAAAATGAATGTCAGTGGCTCTATTTTTTACTTCGACCTAAGTAAGCAGGCTTACCTCGGGTAGTGTACACCGAGCAAAGGTTGTACTGGGTAAAATTATCCGGCGTGCATAGAGTAATAAATTGTTTTTTACTTTACACACTCTTAGTACACTGACATTAGTTTCAGAGGAAAATTTTAAGAACCGGGTATGCACGGTGTAAGCACAGTTCACAAATAAAAACGCAGTGTACAGAGTAAAATTACCCAGGTTGAATAAAATATACGATGTATTTTTTGACAGCGCACTGCCTGCTCGGGATGAATTAAAAATAGGCCCGTGTCTGTTTTTTAATTCAACCCGAGAAAGCAGGCTTGCCCTGGGTATTGTACACCGAGCACAGGTTGTACAGTACCAAGTGCGCATATAGAGTAATAATTTGTTTTTTACATTGCATACTCTTCGAATACTGGCATTCTGTTCAGAGTAAAATTTAAAGAACCGAGTATGCTCGGTGTAAGCATAGTTCAAAAATCAAAATACCGTGTGAAAAGTAAAATTATTCAGGTTGCATATAAAATACAAAGTATTTTTTGACAGCGCGCTGCTTGCTCAGGTTGAATTAAAAAATATGCTCCCGTGTACGACAATAAAACACAATTTATTACTCTATGCACACCGGCTCATTTTGGACTGCACAGCCGGTGTACAATAACCAGGGCAGGCCTGCTTGCTCGAGTTGAATTAAAAAATAGACCCAGTGATCAAATTTGTAAAGCAACGGAATAAATCCGGTAAAATTGACCTTGTTAAAGTTAGCTGAAAGTTGTCAGCCGAAAGTGAAAAATCGATAATGCAGATTGTGTCTCGGCAACATCAGCCGAAAAATGAATTTTCTTATATTAATTGAAATATCCCAGCCGAAAATAATTAACCTACAATATCAGCTGAAAATATGCAAATATTCATTACAAACAACAAATAAAATTAGAATATCGACATTAATTTATTAGTTCCATGTGCATATAATATGTATGTATTGTATATGGGCAAATGTCAAAAATTTGTAAAAACTTAGCGTTTAAAGTGTTAGGTCTGGAAAAAGTCTCGTTTGAATCGGTTCGTCGATGATTATCGCTGGAAAATTTTCCAGGTCAAGTTTCATGTTGAGAGCCCGGGAAAATTCGGGGTGTGAAATACACATTCCAAAAATACACTCTCAACAAGAAACTTGACCTGGAAAATTTTTCAGCGATAACCATCGACGAACAGATTCCAACGAGACCATTTCCAGATTTAAAACTTTAAACGTCAATTTTTTATAAATTTTTGAAATTTGCACGTGTATTTCACAACCCACAATTCTCCCGGACTCTCAACATGAAACTTGCCCTAACTTGCTCAACATGAAACTTGCCATAACACTTCAAACGTTAAGTTTTAATAAATTTTTGAAATTTGCCCATTACGTTTCATACATATTATATTCACATGAAACTACTGAATTAATATCGATATTTAAATTTTATTTGTTTTTTCTGATGATACATTTGTTTTCGGCTGATTTTGTAGGTTAGTTACTGCTGGGATATTTCATTATAATCCATATTTTTTATTAACTTTCGGCTGGTGTAGTCGAGACACTATCTGCATTATCGATTTTTTTTTCGCTTTCGGTTGGCAACTTTCGGCTTACTTTAACAGTAAGTAAAATTGTTGCTGTCATTCCATCTAAATTATTAATAACGTCGAAAATTTCCGTGCGCTGTTCATGGCCCCACCCAGTTTATCAGCCGATAGCACTTTTAGCAAACCGATAATAAAATGGTTTTTGTCGTTGCTATGGTTAACTGGAACACAAGATTTTTATGAATAGTTTTATAGCGTTACTAATTGACAACCGAAAAAAAATAACCAACCAAGAACAAATATTTAATTTATTGTATTTTTGACGGAGATATCAAGCGGTTCTGCTCATGAAATTATTCGGAAGCAGTTGCTAGTAGTCTATTTAGCAAAGACAAAAACCATTTAGCTAGCGGATATTAGCGTTTGGTAAACTGAAAAATTCTTAATCATAACTAGAGCACTAGCCACATGGGTATACATATAAGGAGGATTCATATTATTTTGAGTTAACTAGATTTTTAAATGAGTTTCGTGAAAATAGTTTTAGAGAGTCTCGGAAATACTCGAGACAGTTAATTTCTTGTTGTTCACATGAACTTACACTTTCTGCTACTGCAACTGGGCGAATTTTGCGTCGGGATTGGGTTTACACCCGTATAAAATCCAACAAATCCAGGAACTTAAGGTCAACGATCAAAGACAACGCCGTGTGTTCGCTGATTCTGCTCTGGAGCAGTTGGAAGTTGGCCCAAATTTCCCAAATAAATTAGCTTTAGCAACGAGGCAAATGCATCCCAAGAAAGTCACTATTTGGTGCGGAGTTTTTCCATCTGCAATTCACTTCTTCGTTTTTATTTGGGAGATCTGTTGTTTAGAATACAGAACTAACGACATATTGATCAACGGACTGTGTGCAAACCCTAAAGTAGCTTTACGAAGCACTGTTCGATCTAAACTAAGAAACATCAACAATATAGTTTTTAAATAAATATCCATAATCCATATTCCTCATTCACTACACATCACCATTCACCTATAGTCATACAATTGCAGTATATACCATCTGCACTTTGAACGCGCCTAGTCATCCTATATACTGACACAAACCAAAGAAGAATCAAAATTACTACACCAGTTTTATTGCTTGCAATTGTAACACTAAAATCAACCAAATCTAGTATTTTAGTGGCACATTTACTATGAAAAATGGTAGTACTAAACAGCTGACGCTTTCATTCACGCAATTTTACTAATTTTCCTTGTAGATTATACTCGCACCTGAAAAGTATTTACATCTAACATTAAAATGTAACTGACATACTATTTACGCTATTTGCCGTAGGCACTTGGCGAAACACACATATACTTAATAAACACATTTTTATTAATCACTTGTTTTTGTTTCGAAGAATATTTTTCAAAAAGCTTAAAAAATCACTCGATCGATTTCGACTTGTTAGGTCATCATCAGGAGTATCTGATACTCCTGATGCTCCTCTGATACTCCTGATGATGACCTAACAAGTCGAAATCGATCGAGTGATTTTTTAAACTTTTTGAAAAATATTCTGCGAAACAAAAACAAGTGATTAATAAAAATGTGTTTATTAAGTAACTGGCATACCATGCTCCAGAACTGTCTATATACACTATCATTGCGCCCATTTTTATCATCACAATTTTTATAATTTTACACAAAATAAACTTGATATCAATTTTAATTATCAATTTTATTGGAAAATTTCATGAGAATTTCCATTTTACATATGTTCACATGTATGATCTAGATTAATTTTTTACTACACCACAATAAACCATAAACTTATATATTGTGTAAACATTAGTGGTAGTAAAATGTGACATAATACCTAAATTCTAATTTAACTAATAATAAAACATTTAGTATTGACAAAAAATGTTTACCAAAGTTTGAACTTCTTTACATAAATTGGTTTTTTATTTGGTCAGTGTGTGGCAATTACATTCTGTGTAAACAATTTTTTAGTAAATTGGAATATTTTGAACTCTAGACTCAACGCTTTAAATAGGACTTCCTTAAGTGTACAAAAATAATAATTGATTTTTGAAATAACACACAATGACTGCCTGGCTTCTCACAATGAAATTCAAACTTATTTGAAATTTTTTTGTTGGCTGTGAGTTTTTTTATATCTAGGGCTATTTACCTTGAATCAATATGAAATTTCTCCTTGAAAATTCTTAAATTTGTTGCTTCTGTTTTTGTAGCACTCGTGTCAGCCGATAAACTATGTTTGTTACTATGCAGCACGGTCATTAATTTAATTTTCGTCACACAATAGACAAGGGGTTTATTAAAACAATTTCAAACAAGAATCCCCAACAATTCAGTATTTTGATTTCCTTGCCAATATTATGGAAGATATGTGTTTATAACAAGAATTTATAAAATATGAGTATGTTAGGAAATTGTAGAATTCGTATACAAGCCCAAAATACGAAATCAATAATGCTAAACGGTTATGATTTTAACATTTGGTTGAAATTCTGGGTTGAAAACTCTGCCTCTTCCAAATATATTGGGTACGAATTAGGAATGAATAGAATAACGTGGGACTCTATTCATTTATGTGGGAATCGAGAGCGAGCATACGGAAACCAAAGAGGGTTCAAGAAACAACCAGGACCACAAGCAAACGCTTAGTACAATATCGGATGGTGGAAGACTGCGTGAAGAGAGTGTACAACCAGATAAAATGAGGGACGAATTGACTTAGCGGGTGAGTCTGCCAGGGGAGTGGTTGCTAAACAGTAATGAAATATTCGGGAAAACAACTAAGTGCATATGATTTACAATTCCGGCGCTCCTCATATGTGCGAATTATAGGATTCAGAAGTTTGACTAGCAAAATCGCACCATTGGAGAATAAAATGTCGCAATCGAGGAATTTACCGCGTTACTGGTCAAAATTGAGTCTGCTTTGAATACTTCGCACTTTATTTTGCTTCGTCCAGCACAACAAGTACCTGACATAATTGTTGATAAAGATTTGGTTATAATAAATAATCAATGGGGTATGGTTAGCAAAATTACTTTAAACTTTTAACATCGTTGGCAGCGGCACTATTTCGTAAATTGACAAACACGGTCAAATTGGCAGCCAACGCAACAAATTTGGAAGATGATGTTGTAATTATTTATGAATTAAATTTACCACCTAAGTGGTAAGTGAGTACTGCTGAGACGAGTTAGTATATTCCGATAAAGATGGTAAAATGCATGTGATCAAGCTGAAAACACCAAATGGTGCGACAGGGGAACGTTCAATAGCCAAGGTATGTTATCGAGTAATGAATCAATTGATTCTGGATGTTTATTCGTCTGACTTTCGAAACATTTAGGCATTCCTTCAGAATTGATAATCATTAGCAAAATATTAATGGATGGCTCTAAAAGCAATGGGATAATCGAAGGCCAACTCTCGGAAGTTTTCGAAGCCAAATATTTGCTTAAGCAGACGACATATGCGTATTGGGCCTAAAATCGTGTCTCTGAAAGAAATTCTGCTCCCGTTGGAAACAACGATTCCAACAAATCTGTCTCCAAATCAACGAAGCGAAAATCAAACACACGAATATCGCGAGAAGGCCAACACTTGCAGAACGAGATCGATAGTAAATGTCCCAAACTCAGATTCTTCTAACATTAACATTTTCAAGTATCGCAATATATCGCGCAAAACCAAATTAAATTTCCATAAAGCCCTGATAAGACCTGTAGTCACTTTTGGTAGCAGGTCTTGGAAGTTAACAAGAGGACAGCCAAAAGATTGCCGTTTTTTAACCGTAAGGAGCGCATTTGGAGAAATGAACAAGATACGTCTGAATCTCGTAATCAGAAATGATCTGAAGAACTCTAATATAATTGGAAGAAATAAATCATCGATAATGAGATGACTGAACCTTGTGGGGGACCTTGAAGAAAAGGAGGCAATTTCAGAAATTCGTGTAATTTTCCATAAGCTACAATGACATGCTTGCTTTCGTATAAAAATTCGTGTCTATTCCTGATGATTATAATTAATTATAAAAAAGAGAATGTGAAATAAAATAAAATTGATCTTTTCACAAATAAAATTTATTATTTTACACTTTTAACAATTGTCTAAATTCTAAATTTTGTCTAAAAAACCAGTTTTGGACACTCGCATAAATTTCTGTCCAAAACTCCCAAATTTTATTAAAGTGTCCAGTAACTTCACACCGGCATAGATGGGGCACTTGTGTTATTCATTTACAACACCAACCCAATTTTTATCAAACGACGAACCTAATATTAGCCGTTTTGCTGTGACAAAGCCCGCTTAGCGTATAACAACAATTGCACTGTATAAAACCGAAGACGCTTTAATATAAACCAAGAAAAATTTAGTTTTAAGAAAATAAAACTATTTTATAGCTATGGTCTTCACCGCAAGGCGGTCATATTTAATTTTTTTTGATTTTTTAAAATTTTCACGACACGATCAAAATTTGATACATAAATGTTTTATTACCAACAAAGGGAAATTAAAATGTATCGAAAAACATAAGCCAACAGCTGTTGCTTTGAGATATTAAAGTAAAACCCAACCATGTGAAGTTAACCCAGTTTTTCATCACAGAAAAAAAAATTAAATTTCCTCAAACAATACTATTTCATTTTATCCCAGTTTTTCTATGTAAACTTGTATAAGACGGAATTTGTGTTTTAAATTGTTTTCTCAGCCACAAAATATTTATCCCAGATTTTTTCATTTAATTGTTGTTTTTGTACTCTGCGTATGAATAAATCGTCGGAACTCGCCGGATTTACTGCGGCGGGAGTCTAAACTCCATATAAAAAAAATTAAAATCATGAATTTCGATCGAAGTTGCATGTAAAAGTGGTTTTATTTTTACACAAATCAAACAAAAACATTCGTTCGAAATCCGCAGCTAAAACATTACGACTGGTTTGCGAATCGTAAAAACTGAATTATACGAAAACAAACCCATTTTTCAACGCAGCCTTGATTGAAATTAATGATTTTAATTTTTTTTATATGGAGTTTGGACTCCCGCCGCAGTAACCCGGCGAGTTCTATAATCGACGTGAATAATTGTTTGTTTTGATTTAAGATGAGAACAGTATCAGTTAATATATTGTTTCAAGTTGGTAACGGTAACGGCTTACAATGACTAAGAGGGCGGTACCAGCCGTATGGTAGTATTGGCGCAAATGGCCAACTTCGATTTGGCCTTATATAAGAATATGAGAAAATCGTGCCAATCTCCAAGAAACATGATTTTCCGGAAATGATTCTTTATGTTTCTAATAAGCCATATAGCCCATGGCTCATTGGCCGTATGGTAGTAATTACCATTCTCCTATAGCAATATGATTTGCCGGAAATGATTAGTATAGTTTTGAGTTGGTAACAGTAAGCGCTTACAATGACTAAGAGAGCAGTTCCAGCCGTATGGTAGTATTGACGCAAATGGCCAAGTTCCATATGGCCCCATATAAGAATAACAGAAAATCAAGCCATTTTGTGCATTAATACTTTGATAACGTTACACGTCGATTGATTTTGAGAATGGAACTTAGCCATTTGCGCGAATTTTACCATACGACTGGTACTGTCCGTATAGTCACAGTTACTCCGTACCATAGGTTATATTTGGTACTGTCCGACTGGCCACAGTTAGTCCATACCATGGCTAATTCGAAACATAAAGAATCATTTCCGGCATATTTTTTGGAGGTTGGCACGATTTTATCATATTCTTGTAAATGTAGAGCCAAATGGAAGATGGTCATTTGCACTAATATTACCATACGCTGCTGGTACTGCCCCCTTAGGCATTGTAAGCCCTTACTGTTACCATCTTGAAACAATATATTGACTGATATTGTTCTCATCTTTAATCAGAACAAACAATTATTATCATTTCACTCCGAAAAATATTTTTAATAATTTATTCATGCACAGAGTACAAAAACTACAATCAAATGAAAAAATCTGGGATGGATATTTTGTTGTTGAGAAAAAAAATTTAAAAAAATTTCGTCTTATACAAGTTTAAATACAAAAAAACTGTGATGAGATGAAATAGTATTGTATGAGGATTTTTTTTTCTGGGTTGAAAAACTGGGCTAACTTCACATACTTGTAAAATCCGCTTTATTTTACCAAATCAAAACACATTCTTATTTATATTATCTATAGCTGACCGAATTGATTAAACTCGAAACTTATGCGCGCCATCTACATGTCATCACACCAACTTCGAAATGGTATAAATGTAGTTCTTTTGTCTTTAAAAACAGTTGTTAAAAATCTCTCGAGGTGGAACCACAAAATAAATGAAAATCAAATTATAAATAAGTAAAAGGATTTTTTATCAAATTGAAACAAATTAAATTTTGCTCGAGATTTGCGATTATTTTGTTCGAGTCAACTGTATTGTTGTACGAGTGTTGCTGTAGTTCTGTAATAAAAATTTAATAGTGTAATGGTGATGTATAATTAAACAAGAAATGAGCGTTTAGTCCCGCACACTTGCCAAGCCACATAACCATAAGCGGACAAATTAGCAAACCAACTCGCAATATCTTATTTCGAGACGATTATCAATTTAAGAAAATTTAAAATGCAAAACTTCGTATACCAATTTCTTTAAACTGATTCCGGAATGCTGTAGCTGGATTTTAACTAAGACTCCAATACGAAAAGGAGCAAATGGAAACTGACGGAAATTGCTCATTTACATTATTTATGCTCAAAATACATAAAGTCATGGTAATCGCATGTACTTTTAAGATATATGTTTTCGTCCTTCTTGTTAATTTTTCATCTGATCTCAAACTGTTTTTCTATAAATACCAATATTTATTTTCTCGGAAAAATAGGAAAAACCTAACAAGCATGATTTTAAATTGTGATAAAATTATTGGAAATCGAAATCTTTATCTTACATTTTACATAAATTCGGTTGTCCTATAGGATTTACGTAGGCAATTCTAGATTTAAACTCACGGTCAAATTTCACTTTAATATAAGTCCAATTTAATAACATACGCGATGCATATTATTAAAATTTCAATAATATTTTTTATAAACAATACAAACATGTTTAAATAAAAAGTTAATTTTGAAATAATCCGCGTATTAAATACAAAAGCAACAAAAAGATCGCGCACACAATCAATGGGATTTCCCCAGTAAATTATGTTAATTTTATAAACTTTAAATTAACTACAACAGATTAACAAATATAATAATAATTATTATCGGCCGATATACAATATAATTATGTAATTTTGATAACAAACAATTTATATCGAATGGGAGGGGGGGGGGGCACAAAAATTAAAAGCTTTCATTATTAATCTAATCACACGCCTAGATATTCTCGATCGATTATTATTTATAAAAATAATTTATATTTTGATAAAATATTTTTTTAATTTTATTGTTGTGATTTTAAACTCTGGTTCTAGTTTTTATTTTTTTAATTTAATAGAAAAATTAAAATTTTTATTATTTTAAAGTTTTATCGTTGTTTCCTATTCTGATGTTACAAAAGCACAATACAGTTTTACAGAATTTATTTTTTTATGTATACATAATAGAGATGGTCCACAAATATAATGGAAAGGCATTGAGCAGAATTTCAATAAGAATTTATTTGCTGTGCAAAAAGCGATTCTCATATTGTTCTTGTGAAATATACACATTTAGTTTGGGTAGCGTTTCCGTTACGTAATAAGAAAAAACTGTGGTTTGTTCTAGAAACAATAAGACTATTATTTTAAATTTAATTTAAAAAAATTAGAAAGTACGTAGAGGGAACTTATGTAAAATCGATTATTTTATTCTGGCTGCTAAAATAATAAAATTGATTGATTAAAAATCTGAAAAGGCTTTTATAACAATATTTGTTTGTTTTAGTTAATATTTAAATATTTAAGTCACATCGATGTTATTCTATTATCATTAGTTGATTACTTTAGATGAAAATTATTGGTTAAACTTTTCCAAAAATGGGGCGGGGGGAGAAAGGTAGCAAAAACCAACTAACTGGAAGCGACCGTTACTATATGAAATTTTTCGGTTTACTATAATTTTTCGAAATATGGGAAATCAATAAAGATCAATACGATTCTACATTAAATTGGTACACTCAATTTAAATTGAAAATGGCATCTTTTGATAAAAATAGATGTTTACCAAAGCCGCTCGAATTTTTGATTAAATCGGTCCATCGAACGTGGAAGTTAAACGTATCATCACACAGTACTACAAATACGGTGGCACCGAAAACCATAGCCACACTACCATTGAAAGTTAAACATCCACTAGTACAGGCGGTGATTTATGTAATAAATTTTAGCTGACAGACATAAATAATAATCGCTCTAATTGGTTGAATGTCGGCCATATTTATTTATCGTACGACAAAAATTAAACATTGAACATTCCTCAATTTTGATAAGATTTGACGGTAGTGAGAACAAAAGTATACATAGTCTAAAATATAAAAAACAATCAAAAAAAAACGAAAATAAAATCACTTTTTAGGTTGCATGCTTTATAAAATGTCAAAAAATGTCCATACGACAAAATTTTATATATGTGTCGCTTAAGGCTTTAATTCCACGCAAAAGATTTACTGACAGTAATTTTTTTACTGATAAAACGCAAAACAAAAAAATTTTAAAATTTCATAAGAGTGATAAAGAACAGATATATTTTTATTTCATTTTGATAGTGAAATTTTATAGTTTTACATTTTGGCATAACCTAAAAATTTCATAAAAGTTTTAATTTGTACATTTTCGTACATTTCAATTTTTTTTTATATATATTTTATAAAATTTTAATTTTTATATTATGTACCTACCACAAAAAACCACTAACGTTAACAAATTTCAACACGAAAAAAACCAATCGACATTTACACCCCAATTGTTGAAGTCGTCCCACTTCATGTGACGTGACTACAGTCGTGTCACGTCGCGCCAAATTTGGTATTGTTGAAGTCGTTTTAAACGACACGCATACTACAATAGAAATATCGGGCAGCACTAATAATTTCCTCAATTTTGACAAGCCATTTGATGTCAAAAATCAAAATATTTACGAATATTTTATTGCAAAAACCACGGAAATTGAAAATAGGTAACTAAAATCTAATTATTTAATTATTAAATTAATTTCCAGAAACTATACAGTAATTTATGATGAAGGCAAAATATCCATGATATACATAATTTGTAATTTTCATCGTAAATAAAAATTGAGAAGGGGTGGTTTTTAAATGATAAATTTATCTTATAAGTATATTTACGAAAGCAGTAAAATATTTGCAAAATAATTTGAATATAAATCAAAAAAAAAAAAAAATCGTAAATGTGTTTCATTAATGAAAGTCGCATAAAATATTCTTGTCACTTGAAAAAATTAGGTGACTGTTGTCGTATCATGTGACTAGAGTCGTAACAGGCGACTTCGATAATGGCAAAAATGAAGTGACGTGACTATAGTCGTCTAAAATGACGTGAGACGACTTCGATAATTGGGGTATTAACTATAAAAATGGCGAACGACTTATTTTGTATGAGAGTGAGAAAAGTTTCTTATCTTTACATACATTTTTTGTAGCAGTATCATGGCAGTAAACTTCCCCTATCACAACTATTCTCTCAGTAAAATTTTACTGACAACATTTTTTGTTTTGTACACAACCACTTTTTTCTCGCTTTTATTTTTACTGGCAACAGATTTTTCCCATTGAATAATGAAAAGAATAATGAAACCGAAAAGAGAAGAGTATATTTAAATTACGTGACAGCGACTTTTGTTGGTTATTTTTATAGCAAAATTTATAATCGAAAACGCGAGATTAGGGGCAACATAAACTAAAAAATTTAATAAATAAACGATTTTAACGAAACATAAAATTTCCATAAAATTATTTTACCCTACATGAACGTCGTACAACACGTTCATGTAGGGTAAAATATTTTTGGCGCGGTACAAAAAAATAATTCCACGTTTCATTTTTCTCTTGACATTTGTCTATAATATTTTTGCAACCATAAATTTGTCGTAGTGTGCGAAAAATATTTCTCATCGCATACTATTTTTAAAAGGTGTGCTAAACATGTTGCCATAAAAAGTACTGAGTTTCATACTTTTTAAGGCAACATTTTCCCCACTTGCTCTATTATTTATTTTATATTTTTATTATTATTTCTGTATATTTTGTATATTTGTTTTTCTTTGTATAATTCCGTATATGTTACGGTTAAAGTGTGAAATTGCAATTTTAATTTTTTAAATTCGTTTACACGATTAAAAATCGGTTATCCAGAGGTCTGATGGTTACGAAATGTTTTTGACCTTCCTCTCAATATCTCCGTAATTTCATTTATTCCCCATAAGAGGGCTAAACGTCATGAGAGGCACAACTAGCTCCCGCGAGCCCATCAGAGTTAGTAAAGCCGTTAGTCCCTACTGTCCAAATTCCAATTTGAACATCAAACCAAATTTGTTTTTTTTTGTTTTGTTTTTTGTTTAAAAGAACATTGCAACGTCAATTTTTTTGATGTAGATCAAAAATACATTGATTTTCGGGTCAAAAGAAGATTACATTACTATCAGAACTTAGCTGTTAATGAAGTCAGTGCCTAAATTACAAAAAACCATTTTATGCGTGGATTCCACAGTGAAACAAATTTCAAAATTTTATTTTACCCTACAATGACTATGTACAACATGTAGCGGCACATACAAATTATCACGTGTTTCATTTTTCTGTTGACATTTGACTATAATATTTTTTCAACCATAAAATTGTCGTAGTGTGTCAAAAATATTTCTCATCGAATACTATTTTTAAAAGGTGTGATAAAAATGTTGCAATAAAAAGTATTGAGTTTCATACTTTTTATGGCAACATTTTCCCCACTTACACCAAAGTATGAAAAAATGTTTGAGAATTTTTTTTATCATTTTTTTTTGTCATACTTTTCTGTAAGGAAAAGGGAGAAAAGAATTCTATTGGGGATGCGCTGTTACTCTATTAATTTACCAGTAAACTTTACTGGAAATTTTTTTGTCTCTCTCTAACAAGTAAAGGATTTATACTTTTATCTCGTGTTAATTTTACTGAAAAAAATTGTTTCTCTGTGGAATTCACATAACATGAAAATTAAAACAAAATAATTACTGACATATTGACATTTACAAAAAAAAAAAAAAAAAAATATGAATACGCAATTATAAATTTCGTTAAAGGCGTATGTGCCATCAGATCGTGGATACGTTTCGATGATCTTGTCGAGCAACCGTGTTAACGGTGACATGGTGTCATCTATGATCGCAAAATTGTAGGTGGTTCTCAACCACATTTAAGAGTCGTTGGAGGCAGTAGATAGTGATTCCCAGGACAAAATTTGCGAGAAATTCTGGACAACCTGGACAATTCGTTGTTACCTCGAGCAATGTTGGCTTGAGGTACCGAAAATGACCGCCATCAATCAATAAGTAACTTAGAGCAAAGATGGTCAAGTCTTCGGGATCGTTTGATTCAATTTGTTAAAGAAGCATCGAGAGCCCTCCAAACGTGAGCAGAATTTCGCCCATAATGTGCCGTAAAAGATGTTTAACGGATTTGACGGGCTGTGTTAGCTCGGCTTCTGGTTGACATTAAGGTGTCTCGTCAGCGCAGTGGGTTATCTGAACGAGCTTAGGGCAAGTTACCGTTTCTACATGGGTATTATTTTTTACGTACTCGTCAATGTAGGTGTAATACTCGCGGGGTTGTGATTGGTTTCAATACAGTTCCAGTTAGTAGGTTGAAGGTAATCCAAAATTCGCTACATCTGATTTGCTAAAACATGTTCTCTAAGAGAGCCGCGTACCAAAACAAAGCTTTCGTAAAAGCCTCACTGAAGCCGTGAATTTGAAGATTACTGTATCTTTTCGAATGATTTAACCAGCGATCGATTCTGATAGCTTTTAACGATCCCAAACCGTTTTGATGTATCATCTATCTTTAAGCGATTTATTGTGGAACAGCTTCATCTCACGATAGGCCACCAACAACTCATGGAACATGATTTTAGCGATGATTGTAGTATATTCGAAACAATCAGCCGGGAAAGACCAACGCAGACCACAATTATTTTTTGACTCGTCCCAATTATCAAATTTCGATGATTTCGCCCGAACCGCTCATCAAATCATGGGCGTACAAATTTTTCAATGCGATTTCAGTTGGTAGTGGAAATCGCAAATTCGTTTCGTGCTAATTAATAAATAGGATTGCAAGGCATGGATTCGGTGGTAGTCTTTGTGGACGGCTGCCATCGTAATCTGTCGTTACATTTGTCTGATATCTGCTATATTCAAGCTTTGAACCAATATGAAGCTTCTGATTCAGCAAAAGATCGGCACTAATTTTAGGCGATGCATTAAAAATAGAACGAAGTTTGCGGTGCATTACACCAGAACTGCACCTTTTCGACCTCCCTAGTGATGATGAGTTGTTGTTGAATCGCAAATGTATATTGGCTTCTAAAATTCTCCTTTGAGATTTGTATATTAGGAACAACACAACAGTTGTTTAATCCAAACTCGAGCGAGGCCAATTCGATGAATTCTTTTCAAAAATTGGTATGCCGAGTACGAGGAACGTTCACACCTCCTTAGCAAATATAAACACTAAAAAAGACTCTGCAAACGGTAGAGTAAGCAAAGCAGTCGTTGATTAA
Source organism: Nephrotoma flavescens (assembly GCA_932526605.1). Taxonomy (NCBI): domain Eukaryota; kingdom Metazoa; phylum Arthropoda; class Insecta; order Diptera; family Tipulidae; genus Nephrotoma; species Nephrotoma flavescens. The sequence continues at coordinate 59,683,783 of OW052220.1, read as the reverse complement.
CAAAGCTAAGAAATAAAATGCTGCGGTTTCTACAATTCTTCATTGGAAGATTGTTTCGATTTATATGCATTTCATATATGTACGAATAGTTTTTCAACCCAGGAATTTTTTTTATTATTATTATACGAAACTATTCTATTCCAATCCAGTTTTTTCATTTTATACCTCTATAAGACGATTTTAATAATAAACACCAAATGGAAGCACCAGCCATATGTTCAAATTTGAGGAAGTGGCCAAGTTCGACAATCTCAGGTTAAGGTCAATAAAAATTTGTATCTCTTAAGAAGTTTCTAGGCCAAAAATGATTCTTCATGTTTTAAGGTGGTAATGATAAGTCTGATAGAACAAACTATGGTGAGCTCCCTAGTGCCAGTCATATGTTAAAATTGGCACAATCTTCCGCTTCGATATGGTGACATGGCCCCAAAAATTATGAAAATAGTTTATAACTTCCAAACCCTTACTGCGCTAGAAATAGCGATTAATGTTTCGAAATGGTACGTAGAAAGTTCTTAAGAGATACAAATTTTTATTTACCTTAACCTGAGATTTTGGAGCAATCATTTGGTTAGCAATCACTTAATTAAGTACCATCTCAAAACATCAATCGCTCTTTCCAGTTTCGTGTAATAATAACAATAAAAAAAAAATCCTGGGATGAAAAACTGCGATAACTTGCTTGAGCATATAGATTTTTAAGAGTCTTTAAGTTAGTTTGAAAAGCACTAACAATTTCTGGGGTCATTTATATTCTTTTAAAATTGCAAATATTGAATAGTTCGATATTCTTATCGCGAAATCATAAATCGATGCACCACATCCGACATTGAAATATTAAATTTTTTCAATTTTGAAATAATTTCTCATTTGAACTGAATAATTGGACGTACCACACTCCAAGGAAACTCGATAATGAACTTATTTAATCTTAACCTGGTTTCCGATGTTTTGTTGGCTTAAAGACAATTGTAACAAATTACATTATAACAAATGTCGAATTGGGTTTATTCCGTGACTTTTTCTAGGCAAGAAAAAGCAATATCGACCCGATTATTTAACGATTCAGTACCATAAAACGAACAAATCTGTTTACTATACTAGTTTCATGTAATTTTAAATGGGTATGCCAACAATCCTTAAGGCGCCTGCAAAACTATATTTTAGTTATGATATCCGTATTACATAAACAAGAATCTGTTTAAACAATTATTTTAAAATTTTTGTTTTGTTCTGGACTTCATAATTTAATTACACTTAAAATAAAATAAAAATGCTGTTATTATGTTTTAGTTTTTAATCAAAATCTGAACTTGAAAGTTTTTTGTTTGTTGTGTTTGTTTATTTTTATGTTTAAATCTAAGATAAAAATTTAAAATAAAAAAATATGTTTTCATCTTTTTTTACAATTATTATGCTTTTACGATACAATACTGTACTTGTATAGTGTTGAAATAGTTTTACTTTGTAGGACAAAGAGCTTCAAAAGTTTCGCGTTGCAGTGTTCCACCAATAAATTTTACGTCGCTTGTTTATATTGCGATAGTTACAAAAATTATCGGTGGTGGGTTTTCTAATAGAAAACTTTTAACCGTTTTAAGTTTCGTTTAGTTATAGCGAAAGTGTTGCGATTATGCAAAATACAATAGGAAAATTATCCTCATTAAGTTAAAGTTATCTTTAATAAGGCTTTTAGGCAATTTAAAATAAATAATTAAATATTTTTTGCCCATACAAAATTTTTCGTAAAGTGTATGGTTTCAGAGCTATAAACACAAATTGATCGGATTAAGGAGGTGATACATGTATAGATTTTGCCTTTCAGGCAAAAAAATTGCCTTATACAAAATTAAGAAATGTTCAATTTAAAATTTTTGCCTATAAGGCGATTCAAGATGGCCGACTTTTAACCAATCAGCGCGTATAATTTGTATGCCTCAAAGTCAAAATCTGTACATGTATCATCGCCTTTACACTGTTCTAACACTGTTTCGTTGTAACGAGAAAATCAGAAAAATAAATAAAATCAATTCTTCTTTGACTTATTAAGCAAATTTTAAAAATATTGAGCTCGAGATTTTTGCCGATTTGCTGTTCGCTATATTGCTATGTCCGAAAAACAGGTTTTCAACAAGTTTGGTGTACGTGGGGCTGTGTGAATGTGGCGCCATGCGGACTATAATTTGTTTCTATAGACCCGGACCTCTCTCGACAAATGGATTGACTGGAAGAGGCAGTTTCCATAAAAGCTTTCACGTTTCTTGCAAATATTTTGATAATAGTCATTTTAGAAAAAAAAAAACTATGAACTTAAAGATTTTTAATTTTGCAACAATACCGGTCCAGATCAGTTTTCCAAAATGACGATTTTTAACAAAAAAAAAATGGCTTTCAAAAAAAATTCGTCCCCTGCACAGTCCAGACGGTTTTACTGAACGAGATGAAACTTCAACACATTGCAGATTCTATAGGAGGTTTCCGTTTTTTGCAAATATTATTAGGATAAAATGGATTAAAAACAAAAGATTGTAAATTAAGTTTCAAACAAAATTGGTTTAGATCATTTTTTTAATACCGGAATATGACGAGGTTTGAATGCAGTGTTGTGCGTCCACACGTATTTCAGAATTGTCTACATGTTGGTGTCGAAAATAGCGTAGATATTTGAATTTTGTGTAGACTATGTCGTCAATTAGTAGAATATGTAGGTAAATCGTAAACAATTTAGATTATTTTTTTTGTTGTAGTCAATTAGTTTTTTTGGTTTGAAGATGCCCTGTATCTTTTTGCAGTTTTTATTAAGGTTTTCCAATAAATTGAAGTTTTGCGAACCAAACAGGCAAGATTATTGAGTTTGGAATTATTACATTCTTTTGCGTAGTAAAATAAAGTAAAAATGTTGACGTCAAGGTTTTTGTAGATTTCTGTGTGTGCGTGCGAGTGACCGTTTCTGATGCTGTGACCACTAAATGTCTGTAGCTTCTCTACAGCCATTTTATTCAGATCGGGATGAAACTTCATACTTACTCATTCATTCAAGTGATTTTTGCCCAACATCGTTCCACATTTCAGCGTTTTCGTTTTATCCAAATATTTTGAAAAGTATTTAGCAATTACTAAAAAACGTTTCAAATCAAAAACATTGTTAATTAATTTTCAAACACAATTAGTTCATCATTTTTTAAATTTTACCGGAACTTTTACCGCTTTTTTATTATAAAAAAACTTATTTCACCATTTCTTTACAGTCCAGGTGCATTGACATTTCGGGATAAAAATTTATGCTTGAACTTTCTCCATTAATTCGTAGATCCCTTGGAATATTGGTGGAAATTTGTATACTGGAAGAGGCAGCTTCAGAGAGAGCTTTCTCTATTTTTCAATGATATTGAAAAGTAAAGCATTCACAAACAACGACAAATAATTAAAATATTAAAATAAATTCAAAGATTAAATTTTTAACCAACAAGGGTTGATATTGTTCGTTTTCTAAAATTTTTAGTTGCAACCTAAAACGATCACCATTGATGTCGTTAAACGTGACATCATTTTTTTCACAATATTTGTATTTTCAATGCCCGACAAATGGATTGACTGGAAGAGGCAGGAAGAAATTAAAAACTACACAAATTTAAAATTATTTTTATTCTTCCAAAATAAAATTGAATTTTGAAAAGCAAAGCACGTAGCACATGAAATAAACGCCATTTTATTAAAAAAATACAGCCCTGGAATGAAACATATGATTTCAAAAACCACTTAGCAACCAAAATTGTTTTCTTAATTTTCTCTGATTTATAACTTAAATTAAGGATAAATTTACCACAAATCCCTTTCTCCTAAACATAATTATACATTTCATTTTATATAAACACTTGGTAAACTTACTGATTGTAAGATATGCCTCTCTGAATTTTTTTAGGCGTATTTTTGCAACTTTTCACAATACACTTCATCTTAAATAAAAGTTTCTAATTTTTTTTTTTTTTCAAATGATGCACTACTACATAAACCACTAACTATTTTATAATGTTTTAATTAAAACTACATTAAAATAGTATTTTAATTAATAATTTTAAAAGCACAAAATTAAGTTGTCACTTCGTACAAAAGCAAACAGCTGGTTTAGTGGGTTTCGAGAATGAGATATGAGTAAGCCATAATATACATATTTTATATAACCATCTTGCTCTGACTTGACACATAGCAAATTTTATATGGGTAAAATCTTTACATCCATTCTATAGTATATAATTCTATGACATATACACGAAAAACGAAAACAGCACGATGGTCGATGAGTAATAATACGGCAGTATGTTTGAATTTGTATGGAACGTGTGTAACTATAACATTTTAGCAAGAAGAGAATTTTTTAAAAGAATGTTGTCATGCAAATGCGATAACGATCTAATAAAAGACGAAAATGATTTTTCGCTTGTAAATTCAGTTAAAAAGGGCAATGAATATTTCGTAATATTTGTTCAAGAATTTTTTCGGCTTTTCGGACCAAATATTATTTTCATGGACACCCAAACAATGTTTACGAATATTTTAGTCGCAGAAAACAAAGAGGCCATTTACTAACAATATTTCTACCACAAAAGTAGAAAAAATGCACTCCCCCAATCCTTTAACCCCAGGGCACTTGTGTACACAAATATACACAAACCCTTACCAAAATGAGAACTCCCTTAGGTAGCTTCTTGGCTGCTTGGTTTCGTACTGATAAAAAGTTGGTCTACTCATCAGGTTGCAACGACCAAACTGCAAAAATCCAACTCTTGCTTTGTACCGATAATACAAAACAAGAACACTTGAATTTAGCGAATTATAATCACTAAATCAGAAACCACAGGAAATTCTCACTATAATTGTGTAACAAGCCAACACAAAGAAGAATTTCAACCTGATGAGTAGACCAACTTATCAGTACGAAACCAAGCTGCCAAGAAGCTACCTAAGTGAGTTCTCATTTTTGTAAGGGTTTGTGTATCTTTGTGTACACAAGTGCCCTGGGGTTAAAGGTTTGGGGAAGCTGAGCGCATTTTTCTACTTTTGTGGTAGAAATATTGTTAGTAAATGGCCTCTTTGTTTTCTGCGACTAAAATAGTCGTAAACATTGTATGGGTGTCCATGAAAATAATATTTTGTCCGAAAAGCCGAAAAAATTCTTGAACAAATTAAATTCACGGACGACTATAAAATTCTTCTTAATTTCGTAATATTATTCTAATTACAAGACTGCAACCCTTTAAATAAATAGTTTTATTTATTTTGTGTGACATGCAGGAGGATAATATCCAAATGAATCATGTTAAACATCTTAGATTTATAAATTTTGCACGGTGAATTTTCTTTCAAATCCAAATTCCTATACTACCGATACTCTCGCATTCCGATGACAACGTAAGTAATAAATTAACCATCAAAAATTAATTGATATAATTTATGCACATTATATAGACGTAACACTCGTATAATGAAAATGCAATATTAAATTCAAAATAAATAAAATTTATGGAAAATTCCACCACAGATGAAATTAATTTTCAATTATATCGATGAATAATTTTCTGTTAGTTTAATGTTTCGTTTCCATAAATAAAATCGTTTTATTATTAACACATTTTCATGCAAAGTGCATAATTATGTAAACAGAAAAACTTAATATTTTTTTTTGTTTAATGTTAATAAACGGAAATTTAACGTTAATTTTATAACAATAATAAAAAAATATTATTACACAATAAAAGAATTAAATAAAAATTAATTTCTTTAATAAAAAAATAATTATTTAATAAATATATTTATAATATGTATGTATTAAGGGCTTCGCACCTGCCTTTCTCTGTGACATTATGTTATAAATCAAATTAAGTACCAAACTTGCCTGAATACAACTCTGAACTAGTGATTCAGAGTGGTGAGTAGCTTTTCGATCGACTGGAAAAGTTTGCTGCCAAATGATGGAAATAAAAACAATCAAACAATTCTTTTAAAAGCTGCGCAACATATGATACAATTTTGTGAGCCACACACCTCGTTTTGAGGATTTCACCTCATTTAGAATGACGTGTCCGTTCAGTTAGTTTGGCCAAAATTTAGGCTTTACATTATTTTGTGCAAGTCGTTACATTTTTCATTTTTCGCTTTTAGTAATCCGATACATGTTTCACGCATTTTACCGCACACTGAATACAATTTTTTCGGAATTATTCCATTCGCCAGAATTTGCAAAGGTGAATTCCTCGTAATATATGTTCAACGGCCTCCATTTTGTATGGAATTTTTAGTGCAAGCATAAAAAAATATAATTTAATTTAAAGAACAGAGAAACAAACAACTAAATAGACTAATAGCCTGTTCAGACTAGGGATTATTAATCTAGTTTTGCCTAATCTAGTTTACTTGTAATCCAGATTGAAATATTTTTCGTTCGTTGTACGACGCGACATAAACAAAACAAATTTCGATTATTTGTTTGGTCAATTTTCTTCAAATAATTTAAAACTACTTCTATTTTTAATTTAAATGTTTTTCCGGTTAAATCATTCCGATTATTACTTATTGCTTTGGCTTGACCATCATTGCGATGACATCGCCATAAAATAATTTAAAATATTTCTTTATGATATTGTTACGACTTTTTTTTTGTCATAACAATCATTTCCCTATATACGATCATTCTTAGTATTTTACTTATTGTGTTGTGACTGATAGCAATGCCATCTCGGAACGAACACGTGGCATTTTCTGTACTAAAATATTTTCTACTATGTGGACATGTTTTTTTTAATTTTCGTGTTTGTCCCTACGATAAGGCGCGCAATCGTCGGTTAAATGAGAGAGCGAGACCAATGTGTATCGAGTGTGTGCGAAGCAATGCGCTCTAGAAGAATATTTTTTCTTATTTGTTTCTCGGTTGCATCAATGCGATTGATGCAAACGAAAAACAGAGAAGGAAGAAGATTCTTCTAGAATGTTTTGGCGTTCGTTGTGTGGTGCGCGAATTTTTTGTTAGAGAGTTTTTTTGGGGTTTGCGTATAGACATTTGGGTAGTAATTCTGTACCTTTTATGAATTAGAGTTTGTATTGTTAAATCATTTTGGAAAAATAAAAGTGTAAACCATTATATTTTTTGGATTTTTTTTGACAAGTGTAATGTTCATTGCATTCGATTCCAAAATTTGTAACTGAAATAATTCAGGCATTTCGAATTGTTCATAGGTGCATTGATTTTTCTTGTAACACTGGTTATTTCGGTAAAAGTGATTATGTATCGGGTGAAATTGTGCGGTGGACGAATTTTGGTTGCATCATATTGATGACCGCGTGTTATTTTAATAAATCAGTGTCAAATTAATTTTTCTTACGGTACAAAATGGTCGTTTTCGGGTGTACGTTTAATGATCACGTATTAAATTTAAATTAAATATTCCCCAAATTATTAATTGCATCCATCTCTGGAGTCTCATCGAAATTTCATCAAAGACGTCCAAAGTTTTCGACATAGTTTACCAATTTTCCAGATCAAGTGACATAACAACAAGGGATTGTAGTTGCGCTGGTATCACCTATTAAGTAAATTACACTGGGCTTAGAAAGCGAGGGGATACAATAAAAGTAAATATCCGATTATCTGCGTGTGGGCCGCAATATTTACGGTTGGCGAGGCATCACCCAACTTTTGTTTGGCGGCCTATCAAGGCCATATCAACGGTTTTTGGCGAACCAACCCCAACGAAAGCATAGCAAACGCCAACGAAGGCATAGCAAAGCCCAACGAAGGCGAGCAGACTCCCAACGGTCCGGGTGCGGCGCACACCTGAGGCATTACGGCACCAAGGCCGCAACAGTAAAATTATTTTTTTTAAAAAAAAAAATAAAAAATTTAGTGTACATATTAAGGTACGATTGTTTTTTTATTTCTATTTTATTTTTTTTTCCTTATCTTTTTATATATTTTGATTTTTCTTAAATTTAAAAAAAAAAATCTTGTAATCGTACGTCGCGCGCTCGGTGTTCACGTTGGTCTCGTTCCCTTCTTATCCTGGTGGGAAGTTATTTATCTTTTCTTTATACCTCACTCAGTTATAATTATTGTGTTGTTCGTTCCTCAAGTTCCGGCCGACGAATTTCGGCGGATTATCCGGGTTTTATTTATTATTTGCGTTTATTTTTTTTTGAAGTTTCTGTAGTCACGGTGTAGGCAAGGAACATCGTAAGCCTCCATCCCCACGACCCTTTGCACTTCTCCCTGCGAAAGTAGCCGGCAAAAAATAACCGTGTGAGGCCTTTACGATGTTTAGTGAAATCTGCGGGTCAGCTGCTGAGCCGTCCTGTAACAATATCGATAAATAAGGATTCATGCTTTATAAACCGCTCTTCAATAACCAACTTCTAATTTTAAGATAACATTTTCTTTTATATGAATGATGGAGTTCCAATGAAGATGGCGGAAATGCAATGTAATTTTGAAGTATCAAACAAAAAGTAATTGTTATTTCGCTTATAAATCTCTAAACGGAAAGCGCTCTAAGCGATTAATTTTAGATTTGCTACCAAAGCCATTTTCTACCAAATCCATACATATATTAAGGATTACGCGAATCTTTCAATTAATATGGATTAGGGTAATCATCTTGCTTGTTCATCCTATGAGAAAATCAAGATTACCGCATTGGTGCTACGGCAGGTTCTTATTGGGCCAGCAATCTTCATTTATTTTCAAATAAGGGCGGATAAGCTCTAATCTCTCTTTCTCTCGCTAGACTTCCCATTAATTGGTTTTCAGCCTGCGGTCGCTGTTTGAGGCAGTACACACAATTCCGTGTTATCGACTTCATCACATCCTTCCATCTTACAATCCAAAACTTCCGTCGAATCAGGCAGCAACAGCCCGTTCACTTCGACCACCCAGTCTTAATACGCCTGCGTTTTAGAGAAATGGATTTAAATGATTTAAATATTCTGGGCCCTTCCACCAAAGACAGTGAGTTTTCAGTTCTTTAGGACTTAAATGTCGTGTAGCACAGTCGGTTGGATTTAATTTTGAAGCGATGTGGCACTATTTACTTCGTTGAAGGACTTCCAACATTCTGTTGGTATACGGTTAGCCACATATGTCTTTCATCTACGAGGAGGTATCTAAATACTTGGTTGTCGGGAATGTTCAAAACTTATTGAACATGTCTAATCAGTCTAGCTAACAACAAGCCACTATATAATTTCAGGCGAGGTAGTGATTTATGGTTAATTGGAGCAAACTTAGTTTTAGCTGCGATCAAGGTGTGATATAGTTGCCATTACAAAACGTTTGTAAGTATATGGCTGCGGCAAATGTAGTTTCACTGTAGTTGCAAAACCCATATATAAGTAGCAGCCCCCTGCGATCATAAAATGCCATCTAGGTATTACAAGAGTTGACACGTCTTTTATCTCCGCTCAAATAGGTTGCCATTGTTTTCAATTTTAATTGGAAGTTTATCATTTTATCCTAGATATAACAGCCTTAATGTTTGGGAGAAACATTTAATTTTTATTATAAAAGTTGCCAGTAATTGTTTTGGTTCAAAGATCCGACAAGCTTCGGATAATTTTGCCCATTTGTTTGATCATTTGATTAGGGTAATATGGTAAGTAAATTTGTCTGCAATTGATTACCACTGCAAACCCAACACCTGTACTTTATTTGGGTTTTCGGGAAGTGATTTTGGAAGAGATGCTATTGTTTTAGGTTCCTTCCTGAACGGAACATTATATTTGAAACTGGTTGTGCTAATTTAACTGTTTGAGATACAAAGTGAGCCAATGTTCTGGAACGACTTGGTGGATAATTTTTGTGGTAAGATATGGCGCAGATGACATAGCGCATATGTAAATGTTTCCAAATCATAGCGCTCTATTGTCATATCTGGTGTTCTGCGTCATACTATGTGTTAATGTCGAAGATTACTGGAGTGAATCTATATTTGTCGATACATTTTATCTGCATCTGCTGTGAACATTGTTTTATGAACTCCGAAACGTATTAGAGGCGGCAAGCACAACACCCAGTTTTGTTATTTTGGACAAATACTCACAGGAATCAGTTGATGGATCAACATGTACCATATCCCTGAGTTATCTGTACTTTTCCATAGATTATACGTATCGCTCGTGAAACTTGGGATTCTTCATACATTTTTTCTTCATTCCGTGCAATCTTTAAATGGATTCCTAACGATCCGTTTAATTGATGTCGCTCCTCTTTGAATATAATGATTGCCAGGTAATTTCGTGATGGCTTTCTTTCTAGTGTTCGAGTAGCAATGGTGCCGATCTGAATTCTTCTTCTGTTTCCCAGAATCTCTTCATCGTTCGAGACTAATATTATCCATGGAAATTGTGTTACAATTACAGTATTACTCGTTTATGGAATTCTGTATCCCACCAAGAACCCATTCGTCTGATGAGCCGAAATATACGAGGTGGGCTTGAAACGTTTCTTGTCGGTATAAATTTTGACGACATCTGTGAAAGAATTTGGTTACCATAGATACCTCGCCAGACGGAAGTGGGAGGAAATGTCGGCGAAAATAATGCCTTCCTTACTGATTTTTTCAATACGCAAACTAATTACAACAGAACACAATAACACATAAATACCGGGGATTGTTTGAATTGCTCAACCTCAGAAAATTTTTATAAGGACTGTGCCAGTTTGGTGTACCCTTTTTGAGTACTAAGAGAAACTACAATGGGGAGAACACAAATCTTGGAGTTCTAATATCCTTGGTTTAATTAAATATTGGAGTTCTAATTCGGCTAACAGACCTTATGCTGTAGTTCTAATAAATGCTTATTTGATCACGCATAATCCATCACTACATCTTACCACTGGAATGGCAAAGACACAAGTACTATGGTAGTGGAATGTCATTGCACGTTCAAAACTTTAATTACCTGTAACGTTTGTATTCTACCAAAGCAATGAATTTCAATTCTAGCGACCGTTTCAGCACATTTACTTACGTCGATTTCTTGCGATCATATCCACCAACGAGAAACGGAAATTCTTTAATTTTACAATAATTGTTTTGGACCAGAATGGAAGATTTCCTATTCTAGAAGCTCTGCGTTCAGCAACGGCAATGGAAATAGATGAATGTTAGAAAAACAAAGTGTTTTATTTATGCGGAATGGCTGAAGTTTTGTTGTCTGATTACAAGCCACAATTTGAATCGTTCATGTTAGCAGAATTATAGCCCAAGTCCGAAAAATGCATTACATTACTTTTGCAGTTTACTGTAAAAATAATGTAATACATTTTTCAACGAGATTGTCGCGTTATTTGGTGTTAGGTCAACATGGAACTCGTGAATTCGTGCGTAATTTCGTACAAAGCAGTGATTCCAAAAATTGCTCAAGCAAATTGGGTCCGAAACTTGTCAACGAAATCATATCAATATATCAAATTGATAAGTATTATTCTAAGGATATAAGAGCTGGTTAATTATGTCTATACGCAGTTCTGTCAAATATGGTGGTTAATTCTAAAGAAAAAGTTTTTCATGCCTAGTATTTCAGTAGTGGTTGATGTTAGTGCATTAATTGATAAGCAAAATACGGCTGATCAAAATATATTTTTGGCATAACAATAAATCTCTGACACTCTAACAATTTAAATTATAAAATTTGGTGGCACCTTCACTTGGAGGCATCAATACACTCCATCGCACAGTGGTTTTACACGAAACTACTTAAGTAAAATTTCTGTTCATCACCTATACAGCATGAGTTTATCGTACTCATCCTGTGCATATTTAAATCGCTAGGCACTTGTAAATTATTATTATTATTTCAATTTATAATTTTTTTACACTTTTTATTTGATAAATTTTTAATGTTTTGATTGTACAAATATTGAATTTAATAACAGAATAAAATAAATAGTATGAATACAAAAAAAAACGATTATTTCATTGCACGTAAAGCAAAATTACAACAAAAATTAATGTTTAAATTATTTTAAATAAAACCTTGCTTGAATGAATAATTTTTTTCTGTACAAAAAAAAAAGCTGTTTCAACGGTAGAGAAGACAAAATATGCTGTTGAGCAAGCTTTTATTGTTTTTAGATGGGATGGCGGAAAGTAACGATACTAAAGATATGGTATACACGTTTTCTGCAAGCTGCTGCACCACACACAGAGAAACGAAATCATGTAACGATTAAAATAGCAAATAGTTTTTATATTTGCCAAAAATCATAAATTGATTTGTGTGTGGAACTAGTTAGCGTTTACAGTTTTTTATTAAGTTTTGTTCAGCTTAATCAAAAGTAAGAAGGTGTTGTAAATTAGTATCTATATGCAAAGAACATTATGGAAATTTTCTAATATGAATAACTAACTGCAGTAAACGGCAAAATAATTCAAGGATTCAATAACTCAATTTAATGAATCAAACTATGCAGCCAAGCGGATCTTACTAGATGACAATCTAGTAAAATCAGTTTTTCTAACTACAAGTTGCCCAGTGGCTTCGTTATTGGTTTTAGTTGGCCATCGAGAACGCATCAAACGATGACCCATCTTCTGATATAGTTGAAATTAGCACCGAATTAAGTATTTCTGTAAGCATTTCTTAGTTACAGTTTTACTGTCGTGAGGTTCGGACGTAAAAAAAAACAAACGAAAAGTGCAGTGTTAGTACTTTTTATTTTGTTATATTTCTTTTTCCAATTATGTGAATGTTTTTACAATTAAATACACACGGTGCAAAACAATAATATAAAATTGTAACTTAATAAGTGATAATGTAAACATGAGGGGCCTTTTTCTCCAAAAAAGACTTCTTCGAACATCGAACGCCGAACACAATCTACAACAAAGTTGAACCTAAGTGGGTACAGTTCAACACAGCCCAAAGAAAACCACTATGCCAGTAGTCACCTAAACGAAAACAATAGTAATGAACTCAGTGCGACGAACTCTAGTGACCGTGGTCAGTGTGAAAATAAGCTAATGCAAACGGGATTGCATAGGTCAATCTAAATCATAGGTCATAGGTCTAGGGGTCATAGGTCCACTGTTCAATCTAAAATAAAAAGCAGCTCGAGATCAGCCCAGTTTGCTGCCAGCAGCAAGATTCATTCTTAACAATCGTGCTGGAATCTTCGGCTCACTCGATAAACCAGGATAAACCTCCTCGTTTTCTCTGGTTGTACACTCTCTTCAGGCAGTCTGACACTATCCGATCTTGAACTAAGCGTTTGCCTCTGGATTTTATTGTTTCTTAAACCTATTTTTCAATTCTTCTCACCAATTTTCTTGTTGCGCTCCTCTAGAATCAGACTGTCTCGAAAAGTTATCATTTATCGTTGCGTATTCATCTCGGATGTAGTGACCTAAGTTCCTGCATCTTTTGATGTCACGCGAACAAACTCTTGATTGTTGCAATTTGATTTGTTTCTTCAATAGCTTTGTGTTAGTTGTGTCAACTCCACTCTTATTATTTCCTTGATCTCCGTAATATCCTCGGAATCCAGCATGTGAATCTTTACTGAAAAAGTGTCTAAACTTGCTGTAGTAAAGATCATACTACAAAGCCAACGTCAATACTTAATTCATAGTTTGGCCCCTGCAGTTGGTTCTCAAATGAAATTTCATAGATGGTCGTACTTGTTAGTGTCCACTGTTAGTTCATTCAACACATCTGTATGTGTACTACCGTAAGCTTCACGCTCCAATTTTCTCTCTTGGACCGTGTCTGTACCGAAATGTTTGTTTCTGTTTGATTCATTGCTCCAGTTCCCTCAATTTTTACTTCCTTTCCTCGCAAGACTGGCTCTTTTGTTCATCGTGTGGAGTAACCGACGTTACCATTAGGGATGCTCCTGGTCTTAGTGAAGATTATCACGCTCTTCCATTTCAGCATCTTCTTCCATAGCGCTGTGCAGTCTCGATATGAGCTCGCTTTTATTGCTTTCGTTTGAAACCCCAGGAATATATAGGTGTTTGTGGTTTTAACCATTTCTGATAGATTGCAAATAAAACACGTGGCTTTTAAAGTTACAAATTTTATTGATCAATACCTTTAGCTTCTTCAACAAATTCGTTGAATTTACTTATCTGTCGATGTTTGCACAATGCAATTATAAATCACATGACTAGTTCGCAAACACGTCATCAATTCCCCTCTTTTGATTGAACGGCGTTAATCGTTATTAAATCGTGGTATTTTCTCGTATTTTTTGATGACTCTTGCTGCCGTTTACTATAGCTTCCCTTATTTCCGAATTCCCCTCTACATGGAATGCCATTCTAAAATTCAATTCCCAATCAATATTAAGGAATTCACCGACGCATAATTAGAATGATAATTGCTCAATAAAATGATTGCCCCTGACTGGGTTCGAACCTTTGTGACTGCAACACTGGTGGTATACACCTTAACCACCGTAGAGTACAATTCTTAACATTATATTAGTTCACATTCCAGAATTGGCCAAGTTTCAATCAACTTACGCAAGAAGATGAGCACAGTAAATCCATGGTCATCCCACAAATCGGAACAAACGTACATTTAATCGAACTATGGAAAAAGAAAATAGCCAATAATTTACATTCGGTACGTAGATTCTTATCTACAATTGGCAAACACTAACATATTTTTGAATTTAGCCAAAATTTAGTTTAGAAACCTAATGCCATCATTCATATAGAACTAGCCATTCAAAAGGATAATAAATGTTTGTCGAACCTAATTTCACTAATATCTGGTAAGCAATGACCAAGTTTCATTCAGCATGAATAGGCCTAAATTTATGTTAGACACTAAATTTAATCATTTAAACTGCATTTGAATGTAATTAGTTAGATAATAGCCAAGTAATTTTATTTATTTACAATTCAGCAGTTTATTCACAATTCGGTGTATAGAGTTGGCAATGGATTAACAAATACACCGCTCGGTCTGGATTGTTCAAGAACTTCGTCCATAATTCGTGGTAGTGTCCCACGCCATTCTATTCAAACCTAATTTGTTCCCAATCAAAATACTAAATTGTTGAGAATTCTTGTTTGAAAATGTTTTGTTAAACTGTTTCATGTACATTGTGTGACGAAAATACGACTGAAGCGACAATAGATTTAAACGAATATAAAAATGAAAATACCAATCGATCTCAATTAGAAAAGGATCGCCAACATCATTCACATGCAAGAGTGCTGTAAACATCAGAAAAACGTAATATATGATGATGAATTAGCCACTGAAGTCAATGCTTTGATCTTGATTGAAATTGAACATCTTGAGAAGCTGAATATCTCAAGAGAGTTTTCAGTCTCTAGACCAAGAGTATATGTTGCAATACAATGGCTTATCGCTAACATACCACTTTACAAAATGTGCGGTCATATATCTAAATAAAAGCTCAACTCTATGAACAAGATGTAATAAATTTGCCAGTTTCTATTCAGAACTACTGGACTGTACTCAGAAACCATAACATTGCTTGTCAAGAATCGCGGAGACTTTTTGACACCAAGGAAATGAGTGAATATTTACCTCAGGCTATGCTGTAATTTAATCCTGTTTTTCGTCTATGTTTAAATGTTACACCTGAGATGTGTGTAAAATTTTATAATAATTACAGTTCAAATCTATTTGCATTAAATTACATAACTACCGATTGGTGAAGGAAAAGTTCCAGTAGACTGCCGGTAATAACAAAGTCATTATTTCCATAACCAGCACAATGTACAAATAGTCTTGATGAATTACTTAATAGAAAAGATATTACACCATAAAGATTAGGTAAAAATATCTATAATAAAATAATAATCGCCTGATGGAACAGTTTATTTCTAACTTAAGAACTCTACCCACAAATCTGTAAAACTAATAATCATTTCGGGCTTTATATTAAAATCAAAAAATTTCAGTCTGTGTTGTACATAATTAAATATTACTTATTTTTTGTTCTTGTCTCACTTGCATTTCTTGCTGGATAAATGAGGAACTACCCCAACAAAAAAAAAATAAAATAAAACACAGAAGCAAAAACAACTAAAAATTATTATTAAACGAAAAGCACTCGTTTATTCTGTAATTTTGAAAAATAAATTAAATAAGCTTTACAAGTAAAAGTCTTTTGAAATTGGACAGCAAAGAGAAAAACTATAAACTGGTTAAATTTCCTTTTTTTTTTATTTCATCTGTAATAAAGTAATTACAGTATGGATTTTTAAATATTTAAAAGAGTAATTAAATGTCACATGAGAAATGTTTTTTGTTAATTATGAATGTAATTTTTTTATTTAGTTTTGTTACTGTAAAAAAACCCACTATTTCAATACGAATATGTATAATACACTAATACATGCACTAATAATAGATTTTGATTGTAATTAATTATATTTACCATAGTTAAAAATTCAGGTAATGTATGGCGTGTTGTAATTGCATGCAATTTATATCTATATATGTAAAATATCATAAATATAACATTTACTGTTGTTTTTTAATTTATGTAGTTTGGTCAAATGAAGGCGATTATATAATTTACGGTTTTAATCCCACACAATTTTCAGTATTTAATATGTAAGTAACTAAATTATGCATATCTACATAATATGCAATTTACCTCAACAGCTGGAAAAAATTCAATTAAACATTTCATCGCAATTGCTTTACGAATTATTTATGATTTTTTTTTTTAGTATTTGTCTAAATCGTTCCGGTGTTACCGTACCGTTCAAGAGTTAAACTTGGTGTAAAATATAAAATTACAGTTAATGTTATGTTTAAATTATGGGAAAGTCCGCGTGTGTAAATTAAATAACAGGAGATTTGTGGGCATGGCTTATGTGAAATACGTGTAATTTGCGTACGATAACTATTTTGGTTTGCATTTTTTATGGGAACAATTTAAAAATTCTTTGCATAATTAGCAAAAACGAATTTATGTCAAAGACTACTTAATTTTTACTTGAGGTTTGAATCTAAATGGCTTTGCAATTATTGAGCCTCTTCCCACTTTGACGGAAGACGTAATCCATCACTCCAAAAATTCAATCGACGTCCACATTTGATTTCTTTGTTTATGTACATATGAGCCGTTTTCTTTGAAAGTGGTTCAAGTCCATTTTCCAAAAAAAAATTAGTTAATGGTAACTATAATCACAATTCTTAAAATTCTTTTTATTTATAAACACTTTTAGTCTAGTATCATCAAAATCGCAAAGATTTTGTCATTTGAAAATTAACTAGTTAACGAAATGTAAAAAAAATATACTTTGATAGTGGTCCACTTGAAAAAAAAACTTGGATGTGGAATGTTTTACGTAGATCTATGATGAAATGGAACGCTGTCGGAGAGCAAAACTCATGGGCCGACTCATTTTCTATGCCAGTATAGGCTGGCATGGAGCTATGCAATGTGCAGATGGTGATAAAAACCGGACCTATAGCTCCACGTTCTCGAATTGGCTGGCAACGGCGTAAAAGTATGGTTGAAAAATGCAAACCGCGAAAGAATTGGAAGAGCTTTGACCCCAGGAAAGACTGCGCAGTGATAAAGAAAAAAAAATGTTTAACGTAACAAAAATTGATAAAATGTATTAATGCGTAGTAGAGTATTACATTCTAAAGCAGAAAACTATAAAAATGTACGTCCCATTTCAACTTCTAAGTACAAAGACATGATGGAGTTATTTTATAATATATTGCGAATTTTATAAATTTTTTGGTGAAATTTTAAGCTCTGTACTTTTTCGAAATGGGGAAAGTGTATAAATTAAAATAGAGACTTTATTAAATCATGTATGAATTCGAATTGTCAAATTGCAATAATGCAAAAAAAATTTCGGCAACAGTCGGCCGAAAAGCCGCATTATAAAATATAATAAACGAAAAAATATTCCGTCAACTAGAGCGGTTGTAGTCATTGCCGTGGTGTGCGTAAAACCACCGACAAAGATGGCTAATTATAAAAACAGCACTCCAAAATAGACAAATTCTGCTAAAGAGCTGCTAAATAAATTAAAAGTGCATAATATTAACATATCTAAGCGCACGATACGATTACGATTGTACTGTGCCAGACTCAAATATCGCAGACCAGCCAAGAAGCAGCCCAGGTTGACATCAAAAATGAAGAAACCACGCCTACAATGAGCAAAACTGCACCGAAATTTTACGGTTGAAGATTGGAAAAAGGTAAATGAGTACAAATTTAGTCATTCATAAATCATTTCTTTGAAGTATGAATTTTTATAATAAATTTCATTTTTACAATCTATAGCGATGAATCCCGACTTGAAGCAATGACTGAAAGTATTAATTTCGTTAGACGAAGACCCAAGGAACGCTATAGTGATGAAACTGTACAGAAAAAACTAAACTCCCACCATCAGTCATGATCTGGTCATGCATAACCGCGAATAGCACCGGACCCCTATACTTTATGGAGGGAACCAAGAATCAAGTGAAATATTAAAAGGTTGTATTTTTGCCTTTCCTAAACTCACTAAATGAAGAAGAAGGTGTCATACAGCGAAAAAGATAAAAATTCTGTTTCAAGAGCATAGCATATTGTCATGGCCCGGGAACACAGCCGATCTAAATCCGCTCGAAAATGTATGCAGCATGTTGATAAAGGTTCTGTATTCTTCCCCGAACCGAACATAATAGCTGTTCTGAAAGATAATATTAACGACATTGGCAAGAGAACGCAATACTGCATGAAGTGGTAAAAACTTATACAGGGTTATCCAATTCGAGGTTGATAAAGTAGAAATCTGTATACCGACATCTGTCAAAGATAAACGTCAAGTACGCTGTCATTTAGTTAGTTGACATTCTGCCATTTAAGAATATGGAGCATTTAACAATCGACCAACGCGTTAAAATTATTAACAGAAAAACAGGCCGTCGATGCTGATTTTTCGATCAAAATTTTCTTCAGTGATGAAGCTCATTTTTCGCTTGGTGGATACGTTAATAAGCAAAACTGTAGAATTTGGGGCTCAGAAAATCCACAATTGATTGTAGAGAAGCCATTACACCCGGAAAAAGTCACTGTTTGGTGCGCATTGTGGTCTGGTGGTGTGATTGGGCCGTATTTTTTTGAGAACAACCATGGACGAACCGTTACCGTCAATTCTGAGCGCTATGGCCGCATGTTAACCGATTATTTTTTTACGAAAATCGAAGATTATGATCTTGACGATATGTGGTTCCAGCAGGATGGAGCAACCAGTCACGTAACACGAGCAAATCGAGATCTTTTGCAAGAGAAATTTCCTGGACGTTTGATTTCGCGATTGGCTGATGTCAATTGGCCTCCAAGATCCTGTGATTTAACGCCTTTGGATTTCTTTTTGTGGGGCTACGCGAAAGATCGTGTTTACGCAAACAATCCTCAAACTCTTGACGAATTGAAAACTAATATTCGTAAGGTAATGGCCGAGATACCGCCCGAAATGTGCCGAAAAGTCATTGAAAATTACCTCAAAAGAATCAAGGCCTGTAAGAAGTCCCGTGGAGGACATTTGAATGATATCTTGTTTAACTAAAAATGGCAAGGATCAATCTGTAAAATGAAATAAAAATTACAATACATTCCGAATATTTTGTGTGTTTTTTTTAGGTTTACTTTATCAACCTCGAATTGGATAACCCTTTATTTCCAATATGCCAGCTAAAATTAGTGCAGTTATTAAAGCCGAAGGAGGATTAACAAAATATTGATGTGATATCTACTATAAAACATAAATAAACATTTCGTATTAGTGATATGTGCCTGTTTCTATTTTGTTCCTCATAAATTTGAAAAATACCAAAATCAGAAGGTGGCTCTAATTTAATTGCCAGGTACTGTACATCAAAAATAAAAAGTTTACAATTTCTACTCTATAATTTCTATTAAATAATAATTCCAAGACATTACACTAAAAAAATAACTATTCAACAATTACAAGAACCACTAAACAATTTTATTGGAGTTTTATAAACATAATTGAGTAAATTTAAGTGAAAAAGTTAACTTATAACAATCTTAAACAAATACGCAAAATGGACTTACGAGTATATTAATTTTAAAAACAAAAAAGTATTTTAATTGCAGGTTCTCAAAAACAGCTTCTTTACAGCTTTAATCTAACATTTTAAAGGTCAAAAAACACAAAAGCGACTTAATACCAGTTACCAATATTTTTAAGTCAATTTAAACACAATCCCTTAAATATCTCAATATAAAAATAAAAGGACCCAAACCACTTTCAAAATAAACGGCTGGGCTCATATCATATGTGTAAAATAATTTCTTTTTTGATTTATGTATTCGTATAGTAAAAAAAAGTTTATTAAACGGCTAGCTTGTTTAAAAAATTATATTTGTCCACCCGAAGCAAACCTAAAATTGTGATCTAAAATGAATTGAACCTATAAAATTCAAAAATGACTAATAAATAAAATTGTCCACAAATATTTTATCTTTATGTAGTGAATCAGGGCCGACATGTTGCAAGTGCAACTATCACTTTTTTCGCTTCTATGAAAAAACCGAGCTACTTTGTATACCCCTATTCCCCTAGTCGCATCACTTCAAGTGACGTGACTACTCATTTTCCTGGTTACTAGATCATTAAATCGAAATTAATTGTTCAATAAAGTCGTTCTGGCTGTTTTTTAAATCTTAGTATGCTGCTTTATAAATATTTCCTTGCGACTGCTATCGCTCCAAATGACAATTTCTATCACTTGAAATTTTGACGTGACAAATAAAAAGAAAAATTCAAACTAATGAAGCCAACTAAGATTTAAAAAATTTTCATTGAGAGTTTTACAAAATTATTTATTAAATTTTGATTTTAAAATCTAGTAACCAGGAAGATCCATAGTCACGTCGCATGAAGTGATACGTCTAAGAGAATTGAGCTGTTGATGAAAATTTAAAAATTTACATAAAAGAAAAAATATTTTTACTTCTAAAATACCGTTATTCTATCGAAAATGCATCGAAGCGAAAAAAGTGATAGTTACAACATGTCGGCTCTGTAGAATCAAATTTACACAAACAAAAAAATTTGTTGAAGAAAGAACTATGGACCAGTTATAGTAAACTTCGTATACCTAAGCATATGGAGCTGCTAATAGTGAGTAATGTCGTAAGTGACTGTTATTAGTCTACAAGTTCGCAGTTCGTTTTCATTACATTACATTGCAACGCCAATAAATGCAACCGCTGATCATTCGGATGAAGAAGAACGTGCGATACAGTTTGTCTACAGTGAAAACATATAAATGTGCAACGTATAATGTAAAGGGTGTTCCGTCTGTTAGTTTTGTTCTTGGTGGCCATTTGACACTGGAATTTCTTGAAATTATGCGATTATCGAACTTGGTTACCAATAAGTCGAGTGTCTCACGATTTGTGTGACATCTGTCACCGTCTTGTGCAAGGTCTTAACCAAAGATAATCTTCATCCAATTGTGGCCACAAAAATTGTTTAACGACGCGTTTAATTGTTGTGAACGACGCCTCAAAGAGATGCCTGGCTTTTCACGTACATTTACACTTACAGCTGTTACTATTTCACGAGTTAGAACTGGACGATTATGTTTATATGCTGTACGATCTGAAACTGATCCAGTTTTTTGAAAACGTTCAAAAAATTTGCGAATTTTACAAAACGACCATTTTCGTAATTAGTTTGAGTACCCAAAACACGTTTTTGTGCTGTGGTAAACGAACACGTTATTAAAAATGATATAGTTTTGACTTTTCATTCTACAAAAAACATTTTTTGAGCTTAAAAAAACCAACACTAACACAAAAGAAAAAACAAAAAAAAATTTAGGGCCAGAATTTTTTTTTGTTTTTACGCGAGTAGCATAAAAATGAATTTTGGTAGAAAATAAACGCCTGAGCAAATGTGAAGAATTGAAAATATATTTTCAATAACAACGTACTAAATTTTTTAAATTTTAGTTTCCGTTTTTTCTGAAAATGAACATAATTTTACACATATAGGGTTTTCCAATAGGAATGATACGATTTTTAAGTGACGTTTCGGCCATTTGTAATATGTCATGATCTATCATTTTTTGTTTCATTGTATTCAGTAATGTTTACAATTGCATCATGGTGAGATATACGCAAAAACAACGTTTACAAATTATTCAGTTTTATTATCAAAATAATCGTTCTCCAATTTCAACTTTTCGTGCGCTTTTGCCATTATTCGTTAAATTGTTGAAAATTTTGAGCGTACATTTTCTTTACATAATGTCCAAGTGCCAATAAGACAAAGAAAGGCTCGAAGTAATGCAAATATTGCTGCCGTTCAGGCAAGTGTTGCTGAAGACCGCATTTTGTCGATTCCAAGACGTTCTCAAGAATTTGGACTGTCTCAAACCACAACCTGTTATCAAATCAGACACTTGAAACACTTGACATTTATATTTGAAAATTGAGCAACTAAAATTGTTGTAATCCACAGACCATCTAGTTCTAGGATGTTCAACCCTTTAAGTCTTCTTTTACTAATAAAAATAAAAATAGGTACATTATTTATTCCCTACTTTAAACATAAAATCATACATAAATAATAAATTTATTTGTTTTGTTGTTTTTGTGAAAATACTAGATAGGTAAAAGTGAAGACGATCGATTAAAATTTTCGAATGTTTGATTTGAAAGAATATTTTAATTCCAACCATAACAGTCCATTTTTACATTCTAAATGGAAAGAATTTTTATAACTTTTTTATGTAAAGTATCGCAGTTATTTAAATTGTTAGAACTTGGCTTGTTTAATTCTAAAATAAAACTATAAACTAAAATATCAAAAATTGCAATTAATTATTAATAATATTCAAATGAAAGCGTTTTACACATTCAAGCAAAGTTATTCCGCGATAAATTACTTGTGTTACTTTTTGACAAAAACTTATCTTGCCACTTTACATTTTATCTTGAAAAAAATTTAGAGAATGCGAATTTACTAAAACATCACGATATCTACTATAAATCTAGACTTCTACGATAATTGTTTTCGTGTGTAAAACTTATCACTTTTACACATTGCAGTTTATCTTGGTTTTTAGAGAATTAGAGCACTGGCAAAATTTGAGAAAGGAATTGGGTTTGCATCCGTATAAAATTGTTCTCACTCAAGAACTGAAGCCATTGGACCACCGTAAACGTCGTGAATTTGCAGATTTTGCCTTGGAACAACTTGAAAACGATAACGATTTTTTTAAGTAAATTATCTTCTCCGATAGGCTCACTTTCATCTGAATGGTGCGGTACATAAAATAAACTGTCGATTCTGGTGCGAAAAAAATCCACAAATTATTATGAAAAACCATTACATTCACCTAAATTGACAGTTTGGTGTGGTTTTTGGTCTGGTGGAATCATCGGTCCGTATTTTTTTCATGAAGCTGGTAACACCGTTACTGTCAATGGAGATCGGTATAGATCGATGATAACCAACTTTTTATGGCCGAAATTGGAGAAGTTAATCTTGACAACATTTTGTTCCAACAAGACTGGACTACGTGCCACACAGCAAGTGCAACAATTGAATTATTGCGAGAAAAGTTTGGAGATTCTCATTGGTCTCTAGCAATAAACCAAACTCTCTTCAAGCTTTACAAGTCAATATTGAATGTGCTGTTCATGACATACGACTTGATTTAGTGGAAAAAGTGCTCGAAAATTGGGTTCATCGAATTCGTTTCTGCAGAAGAAGTCGTGGAGGCCATTTGAATGACGTTTTATTCAGAACTTAATTGTATCGATTTTACTTCACATTAAATAAAAAACATTTCAATTTCCTTAACAATTAGAGTTTTTTCTGATATGAAAGAAATCATATCACTCTTATTGGAAAACCCTATACATAGACACGAGCCGCACTTGAATATTCCGTGGAAAGGCAAGTGCAGTGTGTCGAAATGCTAAATATAGTAAGCGATTGTAGAACATGGTACAAAATTTCCATTTGCAAATAGTTACCATCATGTTAGGCGAGAACCAATAGTTCTATAGTTAATAAAATAATAATTCCCCACGCCCATATACTTCTCCCTGACCACACACGGGGAGTCACCATCAAAATTATTATTATTTTTTTAAATATACTTCAAGGACGGCTGGTTTTAGGATCAATGAATTAATCACTCTTTATCCGAAATGAAAATATGACTATGAAACCTCATTTGAGGCGGCCAAATTCCTTGATGGGATATAGTGCCAGAGAGAGAAAGATGAAATGTATTTAGAAAAGAATGTTAAAAATGATTTCAGGAGAATAATACGCTGCCGTAAAAAAGGATAACGCACCGTTAGTCTGTTTGATGGATTTGATGGACAGATTTAAACTACATAGATATAGAAAGAAAAATAAAGGGATAAGAGGATAGAGAAAATACAATTAAAAACAAAAAAAAAATTGAAAGTACTTAGTAATAAAATTAGAATTAAATAAAAAACACAAAAATTGGAATTTTATTAGCTAAAATTTGAATACAGGAGCCTTTTTAGTATAAACTAAATGGAGTACGAGGGTTGAATTGAAATTTATTCGTTCGAGTAAGTCTCGGAATTCGATACTGCCGGACAACAATTGATTGATAAAGATGATATTTACAGCAATGAGACGCTTACTGAGAACATCAACATATATGATCTTCAAACGTTTCACGTATGGAAAGCAACTTAAACTTGACAACCCAGGGTAGTCCTCGGAGAACCAAACGAAGCTAAGTTAAAGTACTTCAATGAGATTTATGTGGATATTTTGTGGTATAGAGACCATGGGCAGTATGTTGTATCATCACTTCGAATCGTAATTCGAAAAAAGTCGAATGGCGGTTTGTTGTATCATTTTCGAAAAGAATACAACTTTCACTTTTTCGATTCAACTTTTTTCGATTCAAAGTGATGGTACAACATACCGCCCCATACCTATATAACGAATATAAAGTACTATAGTACACTCAGAGAAAAACATACTATTAAATTCGCAATAGTACAACTATTACTTTTGTGGTATACTTTTTCTTATTAAATCTACGATTTTCCATTATTTTATACGATTGATTCAATAGGATTGACATTGTTGATTTTTAGTCCAAACATAGAATTAATATTACAATAAATACTATTAAATTAACAGTATATACCTTAATACATACCATCTCATATTGTTTTTGTAAACAGGACTATTAAATTGATGGTAATAACATTAATATTATAAATTCTCTACTATCAAAGCAATATTTTGTTTGTTAGTATTAAATCTCTCACTATTAAATTAATAATAAGCACCGTGATATTTAACATCATACTATTAAATCTAGGTTAATAGTATAGTGACTTACGCTCACGATTCAGTACTTATCGAGAGCTTAACAAGAAAGGATTCTTTACGGTCTAAATAAAATACACAGGTTAATTTAATTTGGTGTTAAAATTATTAGATAATATTAAGTTTAACGTGGTGGTATTTATTTAAAAAAAAAATAAAGGTGAATATATAATGTGTTCAATAATATAGTTATGTTAAATTAAGAATAGTGCCGGTAAAAATGTGATTCGATGATGAAATAAATTTTTTGGAGGTGCGATTCGTATTTTCCACGTGTTTTTAAGTGTACGGTTATGTGCTAAAGGTTGTGTAACAAACTGTAACTGGCTTTAAAAGTAAATGAAGATATAATTGAAAATATTTTTAATACGGTTAAAATTCTGGCCTAATTTTACTTTACATATACATCGAGAAAAATAAATGTGATGCCGCCCAAACCCCCGCTTTTCCACAATTTATACAAATCTTAAAGTGTAAAAAAAAAAATTGAAAAAATTTCAAAATTTTTCCGGAAAAATTAATTGTACTGTCGAAAAACTGTTAAGATATCCTAATATCAAAATGTTTATAAAAATTACACATTTCTACGTATTTTGAATAAAAATACGTACAAATGTGTAATTTTAAAATAAAAATACGCAATTTTTTTTAAGTGAAATTTTCCCGAAAAATGGGGTAATTTTCCGGAAAAGTTTAGCTTCTAAAAACTGCTGTTAAACAATCTTGCATTTAAAAATTTATACTCCTTGCCTGATTTTCTCAATTCGATGTATACGTAAAGTAAACTTTAGCAAAAATTTCTAATATAATATAACCGAAATTTTTTCCTCACAACCTTGTATGAACGTGTCGAAAAAAATTATATTACGTCACATTTTATAAATGCTTTTTAATTTATTGGAGTTTTGCCATGAGAAAACAGGACCGAATCATAATATACATTAAAACTTCAACATCTTGTAATTTGGAAAAATTAAGGCGACATGGCTGACGAATTTATAGTCGAACCCTCCTGTGAATCAGCTATACCTGTCATCGAATTGGAAAATGAGTTACATGACATGATTTGTGGTAGATGGGTTTGATGAAGCGATTTATCGGCTTGCTATTGGTAAGATCGTTATTAATTTTTCTTAACCGTACAATTAACAATAATAATAATATTATACATATGTTTGTTATTTTTATTTTAATTTTAGATCACGATTTTGACATTGAAAGCCTGTTAGTTACAACTGACTCTGAATTAGAAGATTTATTTTCAACTCCCATATTAGGAACAAGGGCGAAGTTTCGCTTTCGTTTAAATTTATGGAGGAAAAATGTAAGTCTTATACATATTTTGTTGTAATAAAGAAGTGAGTTATTTTAAATACTCAATTGGTTTTTACAATTTTCAGGATATACTTGGTATTGCGTAAAAAATACAAATTTCTTTTTATTACAGACCAGTACTATTTCTGTGTCAAACTGCTGTCGGGAGTAGATTGAAGCACAATCGCCAGTTCCATCGCCCGAGCCGGAATGCATTGCTTCTATCCCATCCTCTCATAATGAGATTACCACCGCGAAACTTCTTTCAATCCTAAATAATTCTGAAATAGGTGTTGAAGTTTTAAAATATTATGAAGAACATAACATTCTGGATGACGCAAACAAAGATATATTGACGTCACTCATAGTGGAATCATATTTCAATAACAGAAAGATAATGGTCATACGGGATGTAGAAATTGCAATTAATGCAATTCATTCAATCTTTCCAAAGGAATGCATAGCGAGGGGACGCTTTTATTTATATTATCTACTTTTAAACAGGACAAGTGGTACAGTGGATAAAGCTTCGGCCATTGCACCGGGCGGTACTGGGTTCGAATCCCATCAGAGGCTAGATGCAAAATTAAATAGCATAGTAATATTTATTTATAGTTTTATTATTTACAATCAAACTGTGTAATAATAGTATTAAAATGAATTAATATTAATAAAAAGTGTATAATACATTTGAAAAAAGTTTATTTGTTTTAATTTTTAATTTGAGGTACAGGTACGGTTTCTAAGGTACATACAGTTTGAATTAATAGTTCATACAATAGCTCCTTTAATAAGATCATCCTATTATTTTGATGGTTAATCTCATTATTGTGCTTGCTTTCTAATACGATTTATCACATTAAATTAATAGTATTCCTTCTATAATAATAGCAAATACTATTGTGTTAATAATACGATTATCCTTTTATATTTATAGTACATCAAGTCAATTTTAAACTGTAAATTATTATTTTAAAAATGTAACACTATTAAAATATTAGTAGATAGCAACTATTATTATAACAATTTAGAAACTATTATTTCAAAATGATATTTACTATTGACTAAAATTAATAGTAAAAAACTATTAAAATAATAGCAAATTACGTAAATTTTATAGTGTTTTTCTCTGAGTGTACTTGACGTTAGCTGTCAAACGCAGTGTCCGATATTTAATTGAATTGTAAACAATTAGTATACTTAAGCCCTTGCAAATGTCAAATTTCAGTCAATTATTTCATTCTTTCGTTCTCTTTCATTCGGAAACTTATCAGTTAGTTGTGGAAATTTACGGTGAGCATGCTCCATCGAATAGAATGTGCAAAGGATGGTTTTGACGATTTAAAAATGATGATTTTTGCATTCAAGATAAAGAGCATGGAAAACCACCCAAAAAATTTGAAGATGCTGAATTGGAAACGTTATTGGCAGAATATTCTTCTCAAACACAATCAGAATTGGTTGTAGTATTACATATATGTTGAATGATCAACTATTGTAAAACATTTATAAATAATTAGAATAGTTCAACAAGCTAGCTGTAACTGTAACCCAGTTTTCTACATGAATTAAAAGAAAGAGACCTCGAACGTCGAAAAACCATTTGTGAAATACTGCTTCAAAAGAACAAAGGAAAGGTTTTTTTGCATCGAATAGTGACTGGAGATGAAAAATGGATTTATTGTGAGATTCCTCAAGGAAAAAATCTTGTGAACCCTGGTGAAGCTAGTCTATCGCAACCAAATCGGGATATTAATTGCAATAACGTTATGCTTTGTATCTGGTGGGGTCAGAAAGGTGTGGTAGATTATGAATTGCTAGAATCAGGTGAAACTATTAATGGCGGAGTCTACCGACGACAACTAATACCTTTAAAGTATAGACACAACAAATTAATTTTTCATCATGGCAATGCAAAACCACATGCTGCAAACGTTGTGAAAAATTATTTGAAAGGACAGGACTGAGAAGTTCTACCCCACCTGCCGTTTTTACTGGACGTAGCTCTCTCAGATTAATACTTATTCTTGTCGATGCAGTCGTCTCTTTATGAACAGCGGTTCAGTTTATTTACCAACATATAAGTAGTCGAATTGTATAAACTAACAACAATTTAGTAAACCACACACCACATTGTGAGCATGAAAGCTCATTTCATCAATGTGCAATTTAATTTTTCTAAAACTTCTAATTGCCTTCGTAGTAGTTTTCATGTCTTCAATAACACTCCGTCAAATACAAAGATGTTTTAGTTAACTTCCGGTAAATGCTCATAAAATCGGTTTAATAAGAGCTCGTCAAGCGCCAATTGTTATTTGCCTTCGACCTAATTTTGGTCTTCAGGAACATTTCATTAAACCCAGGGCTATTTTTAGTGGCTCTCGGTAATTGCTCATCGCCTAATCGATTCAATTACAGCTCGTCTGGCGGCATTTATTATTCCAATTAATAAATAATTATATAAAAAATATTTTATAGAAAAAAACAAATAAAACTACTCAAGCACGTCTGTTCGACGTGAAAATCAAAGCCAACTAACTTATTGATTTGATCGCCTTTAAAGACCAGGATTTCTTCAGAGAGGGAATCTGTAAATTGCCTGAAAGATGCAGGAAAGTTCTAGCTGCAGATAGGGCATAATGTTTACTTTTTCTAAACAAGGAAAAATGTTTTATGAAAGGCAGAGTCATATTTACACAACCAATAGTCCAATAGTTAAAACTATTTTTGCACTAGCTGAAGTACTGGACATTGAAGTCGTATTCATATAACGGATAAAAATTCGGGATTTTTCTATCCCATTGTTTTAACCAATTACATCAGGTAAACTGACACGCCTATTTTCATACAAAAAATTGAAAAAAAAAATCTGGGATAGAAAAATCAGAGATTTTTATCCGTCGTATGAATACTTGAAGTATTATAAAAGTAATAAATGTTTAAATTGGGTTTATTATTGGGGAAAAGGAAGTAAAATCATATTGCGCGGTACAGCAAATATTTTGAAGTTTAATCAAAACTAAACAAGGAAATCCTAATTTAAAGGATATTTTAGAGTTTCAAAACGAGTTCGTTCTGCAACAGTCACTCAAAAATGATTTAATTGTGCTGGGAGTTCCATCGAGCTCTACAAATTCGGACGCTATTGACTACGAGCAGTGTATAATAAATTTAGGTACTGGCTTAAATTTAAATTAGATGATGATGGTGATAACTACTTTCACAGAGTTAACTCGAAGGGCAGTGGAGATAAAATACATACAACTCTAAAGCAAGCGGTAGTGGCTCACTTAATAACAAATGGGCAAATTTTCTTGCATCAATTATATTCAGCTAGCCCACCCAATAAAAAATTAATTATAAACCATCGATTACGAAAATATGTTGCCGTTCTATTGACTGCCTCAAGGAAATTATAACGATCTGGTATCCTATTTAAATGTTGGTATAATGGACATGTCTACATTCAAGAGAAGGAGGCTGACATCCTTAGGGTTATATATTGCTTGTCACAGCTACCAGCTATCTCAATTATTGTATATCATTATAACGTACACATATTTTCTTTTCTTTCCTATTTTTCTTTTTCCAATAAACTAATATTATTTTTCTGGATTTTGGATTTTATTATTTCAAATTACTTTCGTTTTATATTATGGAATCGTCAGCTGATATTACCGAAACTGAAATTTATAACAATCTGTCACTAAATCACTATTTAAACGCCAAGCCAAGCTATATCGATGGTTGTTTGAGGTATGTATTGATAAATGCTAGATAACTCCGCAAAAACTATTGGTAACTTTCTAAAAACATTAAACACGCCACCTGACATTATTGTAATTACGGAGATATGGATTTATTGTAATGAAGTGCCATTTTACACACTACCCGGGTATGAATCTTTTTTCTGTTATAGGGACTCAGATAGGGGTGGTGGCATTGCAACGTTTATTGTTGACTCTACTGTAATTTGTTTAGCTCGAGTGAATATAAGACGACTTGGATGAAGTCGGTGGTCTCAAGTAGTGGATACACGATACTCAACAACTTGAGCCCCGAGTTTTACACCCGATTTCCTTCAACGCCCTCGGCCATATAATGTCAGCCTAATTGACTCCCCTGATTTCGGTCATCAAATTTTTTCGGTAAATCAAACGTAAATCCCGTCAGTTTAGGGTCATTGACTACGTTAGGGTTTTCGTTTATCTTCCCTAAATATGTAATAATGATTCTTGTATAAGTACTTTTAAACAATTGTGTGATGAGCTATCGCAACTCATTACCTCTAATACCAAATCATTAAAGAAGTAAAAGAAATATCCTAGTAACTATTACTATAAAGAAATATTCAAGTATTTTCATAACCAAGTAATTTATACTAAAAAGGGCTCAAACCAGCGTTTAACAGATATCTATAGGAAATTCCAAAGCGACTTGGACGGTTCTAAAAAAACTGATATTTTTCAAAGATGATAAGTACTCTGGTAGTAAAATTAATGCACTGGCTAACGATTTGTCTGAAGTTAAACATGACTCATACGACATTGCTAGTATTTTTAACGAATACTTTATAAACGTTGGAAACTTAACTAACGGAACAACCAACCATACTACAATACCCTATTTTTCCAGTTACTTAAAATATGAAGGGCTCCCGGAACTTAATTTCTCAGTTACTGATTATTTGAAAGTTACTACAATAATATAAGATTTTAATCGAACAGCTGCATCAGAATATGATTAAATTGCAGCGAAGTTTATAGGAAAATGTAAAACTTTTCTCATCCCCTTAACCGTTAAATTAATCAATGAATCCTAACGAACATATTGGCCACTTTTCGGACTGTCTCAAGACTTCAATACTTCACCCTGTTTTCAAAGCGGGAAATAAAATGCTTCCATCGAACTATCGGCCAATCACAATCCTGAATGTTTTCTCGAAAATATTTGAAAAAATAATGGTACCTAAATTAGCGCAATAAAATTATACATTCTAACGAATTCGGATTTGTCGAAGCATCTAGCACACAGTCAGCAGCAGTGTCTGTTCTCAATGAAATCTATTTAGGATTAGAGCGCAAGGAATATGTATCGATGCTCTCTATATAGACCTTAAAAAAATTTCGACACTGTGCCATATAAAACCCTACTTTCAAAAATTACAAAGTTAAATTCATCCGTAGCCACCCTCTCCATTTTAACATCGTATTTTACTAGCCGTGTCCAATACACGGTTGCAAATGGCAGGGTTCTATTCTTGGTCCAATTCTCTTTAACTTCTTCGTTAATGACATGTTCACAATGGACATGACTTGCTTGGAAAACTTTTTATATACGCGGATGATTCTGTTCTACATAGCGTATAAATCTTCAGATACCCTAAGCCTTTTTGATCAAATGGCACAAGATATTATTAAGCCAGTATTCTACTGAACATGTTAAAGACAAACTACATAATTTTCCAAAGCAAAAAGTTGCCTGCGCATTTTCCTCGTTACTTGGAAGTAAATAATAATAAAATACGGCAAGTTCCGACTACTACTTATACTTGGGGCTTATTATTGACCAAAACCTGAAATGGAAGGAACAGGTACTGAAAGTTAAATAATCAATCTGGCCTTACGCAATTTCGTTGAAGAGAATAAGAAGTCTCATTGATGAAAGAACAGAACAGCTTGGTTATTTTATTACGCTTATATCAACTCTAGATTGAGTTATATGAGCTCGCTGTGGATACTGCATAGTTAAATTCCATCAAAAGTCTCTGGGTTCTGCAAAATAGGATCATAAAAACTATCAAGTGCCTGCCAGTTACTAACACTTCCCTAAGAGATTCTACGGAAATTTCAATTATTGATAGTTATTAAGAAAGCTCAGATATTACTGATGAAATGTAATCTGACTCCAATAACCGTATCTGAAGTACACTCACATTATGTTGGTGGGCCCTGCTCTATTTAATGAGCTTGCCCAGGCTATTAGAATAGAGTCTAATATTATGAAATATAAACAGCTCTTGAAGGACCACTTAATCAGAAAATGGTTGAATGTATTATAGAGAGATCTAGTAGAATTATGTCCAGTTAGCAGTAACCACTGACCTGGCTGCGTGAACAAATATTTAAATATATACTACAAAAATACCGGATTAATCAAAGGATCAGATTTGAAGTGACAAGATCATATACTAAGTTTTCAGTTAATGTTAATGTGAAAATGTGAAATCCTACATAATTCTAATTACGATGTTTTCATTTTTTTTTTTTTATCTTAAATATGAAATTGTAAATTGTGTGCATGTTTTGAATTATGGATTGCATGCCAAAAAATTTTAAACACCAGCGCGAGATCATGGAGTCCGACCCAAAAATCAATTGTTTCAACATATTACAAATGGAGAAACAAAAAAACTTCGAAAATTGGTTAAAGTTGGCCTAGATATTTTGTTTGAAAATACAAATAAACAAAAGTTGAACGGCAAAATTATATTCAACAACTATTTCTTTATCAAGCATTTTTAAACGGAAATATTTTACCGGTGAAATTGAATTTTGAAAATCTTCTAGCAGATTGGTCATTGCTCAAGAAATGCAATTCTTTATACATACGTCACGTACGTACAACTAAATAAACATTTATATTTTTAGTTTAAATCAGTTTATCAATTATTTTAAAATTTTAAAGGTTTTAAATTAACATTTTCAGTGTATAGTCATCGAGAATAAGTCTATATTGAAGGTCGAGTCGCATTAACGCCTGAAAACTTATTTACAAAATTCCTCACACACAAGTGAAGTTATAGAACAACGTTAAAATTAGCTTCCATAATCGAAATAACAAACATTGTGTTATCCGGACTCTGGACCAGAAAAATCAACCATCATTGACTGGTATGCTGAATTTAAACGTGATCGTACAACCACCGATGATGCACAACCACCGATGAAGACCGTAAAGTTGAGTTGCAAGAGATAGCTGACATTGTAAAGATATCAATCGAACCTTTTGGTCATATTTTGAAGAAACATTTGTCCATGAGAAAGCTGTGTTCGAAGTGGGGACCGCGTTTGCTCACAAAGGATTAAAAAGGTGAAAAAGGCAGTATGAGAAAAAAAGCTCCAGGAAAAGAAATCTGGCTCCAGATCTCAATCACCAAGTGATTGCCGAAACTGAAGTATATTTGAAGACAAAAATAAATTGTTCTGCGAAAAAACATCGAATTTCCCAAAAATTGTGTTTCTTTTGTTAGACCGGGAAATTTTCAGGCGATATGTTAAAAAGCGTCTTAAATTTATAGTCATCTACGACTACTCGACAATAAATCTCGTCAAGAAATGAATATGTTCATATGATGATGAATCACATTGCCAAAAATTACACATTAACACAAGATGCACGTATTTAATGAATTAATAAAATAAGTAAGATATCAAGCAATTAAAATCACTTATGTAAATAGTATAAAGTTTATTATAAATAAAATGTTTATTTGCAAGAACATAAAATTTAATTAGTGTAAAGTGACATGTAAAGTTATAATTTTAATTAAAATTTTATGCACAGTACAAAATGCTAGTTATTATGTAAGTTTCATTCATTTAAACAAAACAAAACAAAAATATTAAAACTCATTTAGTTATGCTGCAACAACAACAACATTTAAATATTGCAATTTATATATAAAATTAACAAATTAATTTTAAATTTTTTTTATTTTATTTAGTTTATTTTTATTTTTTCCTACCACTCAATTATAATGTCGTAAAAGAACAACAACAACTTAATTGAGATATAAAATCGACGATAAGTTCAAAAAGCTCAATTTTAAAGCTCCTCTTTTTCCATATACTCTCAGGAAAATTTTACAACTAAAATCAAAAAACTTTAACAATATTCGTCTCTCTCTTGATGTTCTTGTAATAAATATTATACACAGAGAAAAATTTTATTTGTTCGTACTCGGTAATTTTCGATATAATGTGGTTTTGAAAAATTCCAAGTACAAAAACATGTGGATGTACGTATATATACCATACGAGTACGTTATTACAACAATAATATCGGAAAATAGAGAAGCAAATTTAATTGTTTTTATTTAAAGTTGAGAATTTTTATGTTACATACATAAATGCATAAAATATATAGAAAACCTCGGTACTTATGTAACAAAAATTTCTAATAACAAAAAAAAATTTATATAGGACATACCAAATTAAATTTGAAACTGTTGTTGTTTTAACGAACTTTTTATATGTTTAAATTACACTTTTAACATTTGTTTAATTTATTTAACTGAACACAATAAACTAGAAAGACTATTTCACTATATTATATCGAATTTAAGAATAGATCACCAAAAACCACAACTGGTAAATATATATGTAACTTTAAAAATTTTATACTAAACTATTTCAAATTCACTAAACTTAATTTTAATTAGTTTTAATCGAATTTAAATTTTAAACTTTGAATGAGAGAAAATTTTACACAAAAAGCCTACACCCCCGTAAACATTATAAGAAATCGAACAAAACCCGACGACTATAATTATTTTACAATAAGTGACGTAAAAATCGCACAAAATTTTAACAATTATTTTGTAAAATTTAAATTTTTATGTCCTTATTGATGAAGGAATCACGATGTACTGAAACAGAATAACAAACTTTTATATGAATAATAAAATAACATTTCACTTTTTTTTCTTGTATCCTGCCGTAGCGTATATAGCATATATAGGACTGAAAAGTTGGAACAAAATAACAATATTAATAGAAAACTGCATAATGATGTGTATGTGTTTCAAAATTATTTTCCTTTTGCTTTAAATTTTCCACTGTGTAGACAAATACTAGTGCACATATAACCAATAAAATGCATGCAATATTCTCGAATGGATTTCTCTTTACTGTGCTATATCCTATTTTGCGACAAGGATATTTTTTTATATTCTCTAGTCTTTTTTTTTTTTTTGTAAATAACACCGTAGCTGACCGGGATTAATATGGTAAATTGCAAAAGTGTATGTGCAATATGCATGGCTAAGGAATTTTTTTCTAAATTACATTGTAGATTGGAGGACGACTGGTGTGATGTTATAAAATATGACTTTACTGGAAATGAACATTCATTTTAATTTGTAAACCGTAAATTATAAAGTACTATCACATCTTACCAGTGAACTTAATTTGAATACAAAACTATGTCATTGTCATTAATGGTTTGAGAATATATAAATTAAAAAAAATTTCGGTAAGTTGTAATTGCAAAACTTGGAAGCCTGCTAATCGTAATCTTAATTATTTTAAAATGAAAATTATTGTGGCTTCGAAAACAAATATTTTATTATATGGGAAGCAATCATATTTTACCAGATCGTATTGTTTGTGGCTCAAATGTAAAATTAGGATATTATTATGCATTCATGGCGTAGAAACCTTAATAAAGTCTAGATTAATGAGTTCTTCGCGCTTTCTTCCCAGATGTACAACGACCCAATTTTAAAACATTCTTGAGTTCTCCATAGTTTAATCTAATTTGATAGAAAGTTATACGGACCCTGGGGATTCAGTATGCAAAAATCCAAAAAGGCTTAATAAATTCTAGATTAATG
This sequence comes from Nephrotoma flavescens, assembly GCA_932526605.1. NCBI lineage: Eukaryota > Metazoa > Arthropoda > Insecta > Diptera > Tipulidae > Nephrotoma > Nephrotoma flavescens. The sequence goes on along the minus strand of OW052220.1, from coordinate 59,647,483 downwards.
ATTTTCCGTAATGTTCCCGAAGGCCAGCTATAAACGAAGAAATGTTGGCTCCCTGAATTAAAAAAAGCTGAAATTAAAAAGATGGACTTAAGAATGATGTTTTATATGAAAAAATGGGACCATTTTTAAGTCATACTTTTAACAAATTTTCTGACTTAACAAAGGTGTTTTACAAAAACAAATTTAATTTCAAAATGACACAAGAAAGGCATATTTTATGTCATTTTACAAATATGTATATTTTTTAATTCATTTTCAAAATGACTTAAAAACGGCATATTTTGCGTGCGTAATTTCACGTTTTTAAGAAAATGGTTTCTTGTTTTTCTTGTTACAGTTTTTTGTTGTATTGCAGAGAAAGATATAAAACTTGTATTTTATAAATTTCATTTGTGAATTATTATTTGTGTATTAATTATGAATTAAAATATGCATTGTTTAATTCATTTTGAAATTAACAATTTTTTCTTGCACATTTTCTCTAACGAATGCATTAGTTGAAAATTTTTAATTTTCATTTTACAGTAAAAGCCTTGATTATTCGGCATCCAATTAACCGGAACACTCAGCTAACCGGAATTTTAATTTTTAAGATTTTTTTTTTTGCTTTTTTCTCTTTCTTTTGTCTTTCATATGTATTTGTTTATTTATTTTGAAATTTGCAATTGTTTCTTGCACATTTTCATTAATGAAAGCATTAGTTGAAAATTTGGAATGGCTTTAATTTTCATATTAGAGTAAAATCTCAATTATCCGGCATCCAATTAACCGGAACACACAGTTAACCGGAATTTAAACTTTTTGGAATTTTTTTTTTGCTTTTTTCTCTTTCAGAAGGGAAATTATTTTTTTTATTATTCGGGGATTCACAGAAAATATACTTTCCTTTACTTTTTTCTGTTTTATGCATTATTCTATTTGAATTGAATGTGTAAAGTCGTACCCCAGCTAGGGTTAGGGAAATATTGAATATATGTACTCGTATACATAATATGTATGTGATGAGGCTTTGAATTTCGTGTCGAGCGAAAGGATTTTATGTTTCGCGTCTACAAGTTAAATTTTTATAAAATTTAAATTAGGATTCTTATGGAAACTTTTAAATTCGGGGGGCATCCTTGCCCATAATCATTAATTAGTGAGTTAATAAGTGTTAAAAACGACGACATAGTAATAATTTAAGATTGTTCCGGGTGGCCATTGGCCTGTTTCGCGGTGAGGCTCGGGGGGCCTGATTGTAAATACGGTTCGTAGTGTTATGAAAAAAGACGATTTTAGTGAAAGTGAGTGTTTTGTTCGTAGTGCTCCAGTGTATGGGGCCACCAAAAAGTGGATTAACGATTATAATAGTGTTGTGAAAAATTGGTATATGGGTCTACTAAAAAGTTTGAACGAATTGAAAAATTAGTAAAGTGAGAGTGATCAGTAAAGTTCGGGGGGTACTCTTGCCCATCCGCAATATTTATTAGTGGTATAAGGTAGTTTAGGCCTGTAACGATAAAACGGATACGACTACAACGGGTACAGCTGCTGGAGGAAAAAGTGAGGATAAAACCGATTATGGAGATAAATACTTATGAGTCAATAAAGGAAACGGATTTTTCATCTACCACTACCACATCAACGACAAAGCGATATATAGAAAACCGGAGTTACCGCGAGGGCCGATCGACACGTGTGGGGGATGAACTGCACCAATCGAATCAACCTGGGGAAATACAGCAATACATTTTAATTTTTTGTGTATTATATAATTTTATTGGTGTTATTTGTGTGTGGCCGTTGGCCTGCGTAGTGGTGGAGCCCTTCTAATTGGGGCCCTCTTTTTCCATTGTGTTGTGATGTTTTGTTTGAAATTTTCCTTTAGTTGTTTTTGTTTTTCGTTGTCAGCGAATGACATACTGTGTTGAACGAGAATTAATTTCATAAGGAGTGGAAGTGTTTTGTGTTGCTCTTTATGCTGGGGGGCTATTTGGGAATTCGATTCGATAACGAGAGTACAAGATTCATATTTGATTTGAATGTGATTCGAACGATTCTTATTTAAAATCCAATATGAATCTTGTACTCTCGTTATCGAATCGAATTCCCAAATAGCCCCCCTGTATACAGTCCATAAGGTCAGTATCGACTGTAGAATTTTTAGTTCATCATATGTATATGCTGACGGGTCCTTATCAACAAACATCGCTCGCATTAAAGAGTATTGGTTAGATTTTAAAACGGTTATAATAAACAGCATGAGATGAGATGACCCCAAGATGCCATTGTAATAATTATTCCAGTCGTAATATGCCTGTTGACGATATAGATACATATGATGAAATTTATAGAACATGCTTTATTAATTCTATCATCTTACAGATTCGTGATTGCTTTAAAAGTTTTATTTAATTTGTTTAGGTGTCGGGGTTCTGGAGATTAGCTGTTATTACAGATTAGCTGTTTTTGAAACCATTTGGAATTAGCTACACGATAAATATGCTGTTTTGATTAACAATTAGATTCCGATTTCAGAAGCAGTTAAAAACTTTTAATGGATAATTTTGTAGTATAGGAACCTCTGTTTTTCCAGCGGCTTGGCTCGTTTTTTAGTTAGGCGTTTTACTAAGAATTTTTTAATTATTAGTATTGCATCCAGTGGGTGGTATTTAATAATAATTAATTTTTTATTATTTTAGATCTTTCTTTTAGATTTTATTAAAAATAAGTATTAACAAAAATTCAAGAAGATAAGTTTGCAGAATTAAACATCAATTTTTAATTTTCAGATGACCGGAAGTTTTTCTGTTACATTACTAGTAATTATTTCGTAGTTAGAATTGTGTCGTCATTGTGTTACTAACCATCGACTACTTAGGTCTGTAACCGGGTCGAGTCTCTCCTTACTAACATAAGCTTTCCTATCCCTCGATTTTGTTATGTGTAATAAAGGTGTACGGTGGGTCCCGGCCATATCTGGAATTACTTGTCAAATGACTTGGCCGTACATCTCAATCAAATCAAATCATATCAAATCGTATACATAATATGTATGTATTATCATTTGTAATAAATTCAATTAACTGATGTATAAAAAAATTGTTTTTTGTACATAATTTGAAAATAATAAATAAACGAGAATCCTAAAAAATAATGAAATGCGAAATTCTCGTAAAATTTCTAGTTTTAATGAAACATTCAATTATCCGGAATTCCGAATAACAATAGGGCTTTCACTGTAGTATACAGTGACTCTCACAATTGATCACGATTTTATAACATGCTAATATTTTATTATACCAAAATAAAACTAAAAGTATTTTTCAAGTTTCCTTTTCTAATTCAACTGTTTATTTAATAATTCATTTAAAAAATAAACAATTCATTTTGACATCACATATGTTAATAATTAATTAAAAATATATTTCATGGGAGTGATCAATTTGGTGACCAGCCTATAATCTTAATTTAATATTTGGTATAGCCTCCTTTGGTTTTCAAAACTGCAGTAATTCTATTGGGCTTGCTTTCTACCAGCTTTCTGGTTGTTTCGGCTGAAATTCTTCTCCACTTTAACGGAACTCTATCCCAAAGATCGTCTACAGTAGGCGTTGTGTCTAAAAAATCTACAAGAGATCTCTTAAGCTCGCCCCAGAGATGCTTCATACGATTTAGGTCGGGGGATTGAGGTAGCCACTCCAACATTACTAACCCTTTTTCCTCAAGCCATTTTTTCTTAGTTTTAGCGGTATGCTTGGGGTCGTTATCTTTATAGAAAACAACGTCTCCTATGTTATACTGCCATAGGAGGCGGACGCCATTCTACTCTCGATTTTTTGTATCTGGCCAATACGATGAACCATCATGCACCCCCATACTATTATGGAACCACCTCCAAATTTCATTGTTTCATTTAAATTATGTGGTAATAAAATAGCTCCAGGTTTCCGTCAAGTCCACTTTCGACCGTCGAAGCCAAATCGGTTAATTTTGGGCTCATCTAACCATATTACTTTAGCCCATTGAAAAACCGTCCAGTTTGTTTATTTTTTACAAAGCTGAGCCGAAGTTGCCAGTGCCGTTTTGTAGAGAGTGATTTTTTCGCTTTTACGTACCTCTTCATTCCAACTTCCTTCAATGTTCGACGAATAGTTTCAGCCGAAACATTGGCTGAATTATTGGATAACAAAGTTGTCCTCATTTTTACTGCATTTCCTACTGTTTCATTATGAATATTTTTGATAATGAACTGTTTCGAGCTCGTTGTTAATGTCGACTTAGGTCCCACTCGGTTTTTGGAGACATTTAAGTTCAGTTTCTTTTGCAGTTTCGATTTTATTTCTAATGAGACGTTTAATATTTGGGAAATATCTCTATTCGGGAAATACCTTCTCTCCAAAATTGTTCAATTTGGCGAACCTTATTTGTAGTAAGTCGGTTTTTGACTTGAGGAAGCATCTATGATAGAAAAGGCATATTGTACGCTATTTTTATTTCGAACTAATTCTTTCCATACCTTTAATTTTTTCCAATTTAAGAAAAAAAAATTATTTACAATAATTAATATAAAATGCGGTCTAAATCCTCGCGCTATATTACTTCTACTCTCAAAAACAAGCTAAACCACAAAATTGATCACAGTCGATATGTATACAAAACTGGAAAAACAGAAATAACGGTATTTCATATTCTTCTTGTAACAGTGTTTTTTTTTGTTTTGTTGTTTTATAATAATTCTCAAAAAAAGTCCAGACGATTTTATGTTGTAGGTTTAGTGCAATAACCAAAATGCTTCAAATTTATGAAATCGTGATCAATTATGAGAGTCACTGTATACTACAATAAAAACCTTGTTATCCGAAATTCTTGGGTATGAGAGCATTCCGGGAAATCGAAAATTCCGGATAATTGAATGTTTTATTAAAACTAGAAATTTTACGAGAAATTCGCTTGATTTCATTATTTTTAGGTTTCTTGTTTATTTATTTTCAAATTATGTACCAAAAAACAATGTTTATACATCAGTGGCCCTATTCTGGTAATTCCCCGGGAATAGGGAATAATTTATTTTTGAGCAGCTATTCCCCATACATTTTCCCCAATTCCCCGTTTTCCAAAAGTTAATTCTGGCGATTGGGGAATAAATTTAAATAATTAAAATTAAAATAATAATTAAAATTACATAAATAATTTAATTAGTCTCGTTCACACGCGACCGCAATAAAACAAGAAAACAAATGTCTAAAAATAGTTTACTACATTTACTTTGTTTTTATTAATATTTTAATAGAATTTTACTTAAAAAATAAAGTTTGTTAACTAAATCCCGGAATAATAAATAAAATAATATCCCTTAAAGTTAAAAATCCTAAAAGTTAAAATTCCGGTTATTGAAGGCAGGATAATCGGGCTTTTACTGTAATATGAAAATTAAAGCCATTCAAAATTTTCAACTAATGCTTTCATTAATCAAAGGTGTAAAAAAATTGCAAATTTCAAAATGAATTAAAAAATGCATATGAAAGAGAAAAGAAAGACAAAAATGCAAAAAAAATCTTAAAAATTAAAATTTCGGTTAGCTGAGTGTTCCGGTTAATTGGATGCCGGATAATCGGGCTTTTACTGTTATACATTTTTACGTTTTATTTCGACTTAAATGCACATTTTATTTCATTTTCAAAATGACACAACCCCATTTTTAAGTCAGCCTTTTTTAATTCAGGGAGCCGGAAATAAAATTATCGTTATTGCATGTTTCTTTTAATTTTGTGTTGCCTAATGTAAAAAAACAAAAAACGATGAGATGACAAAATGGGATTCACCGATTTAGATAATATTATTGAATAAGCAGGAGAGAATGGTAAGTGAGTAAATTATTCAAGTTTAGTGTGAAAATTTAAACCGATAGGATGTGGCAATTTATTTACTTTACAATAATTTTTTTTTGTAAATATTTGTATACTAAATTCCTATTCAAAAATGACGAAACGTATTAGAGACATTTCTAATGCTGAATTTACACGGTAAGATTAAATTTTTGACAATGGTATTATATTATTAGTTTATGGTACGAAGACCAGCAGTCAAATCTGAAGATGAAAATGAAATTTTTGAAGCGAACGATTGCTCTGACGAAGAATGGTTACGTGCACCACTGAACAGAAATAATGAAGATTCTGATGTAGAAGATATACGTGAAGACAGTTCAGTCAGAATTGAGCTGGGCGAGGAAAGTGAACCTATAGTGATGATGAACATACAGACACAATATGAAGGTCGAAACTTATACAGAGACAAAAATTGAGACACAACATATTGACATACAACAACTACCTCACAATTGAAATGATTCTCTTCTATATGTTCATCATCACTAGGTTCACTTTCGTCGCCCGCCTCAACTCTGGCTGAACAGAAATAATTCAAATAAACAAGCGCGACTATGGAAATTAATAATATTATAAACTCGAATCTGCGAAGCAATTGTTCGTACTCTCTCTCTCTCTCTTTCTCTCAATGTATTGTGAATTAACATCTATTTCCGTTTCGTGGGTATGTATTGAAAGATATCACTATATGTAATTAAAATATGTAAGTAATTTTTAATGTTTATTTTATTTTATAGGAAGAACCAGATTCACCCAATACATGCCCTCCAACCCGCGAAATACGGGATTAAAGTTTGATGGGTTTGTGATGCGTTCAACTCTTACCCCGTAACTGGACAAATTCGACTTCAAGGGGTTGCGTAAAAATATTGTGAGTGACAATTTTCTTACGTCACTAGCTAAGAAAACACCAGAAATCATTCATTACTATAACAGTAAAAAAGTGGGGTAGCTAACATGGATAAGCTACTTATCCATTATACAACTAAAAGAAGAACTCAACGATGGCCTGTTGCTTTCTTTTACATACACGGTTTATATAGCAAATAATCCGAGTGACAAAACTCACAAACGCCGATTTGGCATTATAATTAGGTTTACCATACATTCGATGCGTGAGCAACACTTCTCAATATATATAGGCATTTCAACTCACGTTCAGGTATTGAATGCATTGTTAGCAAACCAATACCAGCTCAAGTACAATCATCCTCAGCCGCTTGCTATAGCATAGGACGAATTTCCCAAACTGGGAGCAAAAAAAAACCCCTTGAACAAATTTAGTGGCCAGCTTCTATTTAAAAATCGATTCAAAATAGTAATTTTTAGAACGTGAAGGGACAAGAGCCGGAAACTATAAAAACGAAAAAATTTACGAGCATTTTAAAACCAACTGGCTACTCGGGCAACTGATTATATGCATAAGGGTTAAGGAAATGTTAACTGCAAATATAAAGAAACTTATGGACTTCCTTAAATTCACGGGTTTTAAACCCTCGGCGATTTAGTGGCGAGAAAAAGCAGGAGATCCGTTGGTTAATCTACTTCAACTTGAGCGGAACGCCAAGTATACATAAAGTAAATCCCGAAGTTTCGCAATATTTAGGCATCGAAGTGATCAACTTCAAAACCCGAAATAAAGGTCCCGAAATAAAAATTCACATTACTTCTTCCCGAGAAACTAGAATATGCCGCTGGTGAAAGAAGGGTCACGTAATATTCAAATGCAATGAATTCAATTCATTAAATGATTCTGGAAAAACAATTCACTGAAGAAGTTTATTGGACTCTGCAAATTAATCCAATAGAAATGACCTAATTTCGATGATAGCTTCAAAAAGCGAAAGAGAAATGTGAGCTTCAATCACTCGATACTCCTGAATATAATCACGTCGATTATTGAACTCGCCGGATTTACTAATTCCACCACACTCTTCACACGATACGCTTTGTTCGGCAAACTTCCACGTTTTTGTGTAAGATGCAATGCTTTATTTGCCTTCTAAAATAAACAAAAAGGTCAAGTCTAATACACGTTACATTTCATGATATCACGGCATCCTAGTTCGAGGAAAATTGCAAAATAGCTCTGCACCATATAACTCTTCTACTATCCAGCAGTAGTTTACATAATTCGAGGGTCAAACTATACGTCCTTTTTTAAAACTATGCCGTTAATCATACTGACGACGTACCATTATGCCAATCAATCGCACTAAAGTTCAAGAGCAAAAAATATTGTTACGATTCCGCCTATAGGCTTGAGTGTGATAAATCCAGCGTGGATTGATTACTGGGGCGGAACATTAATTCAGCGTAAATTGGTCAATAAAGGGTTAAAAGTTTAATGACATTTATAAAATTTAGTGTTCTAAAATCTAGGTTTAAGTAGCAGTAGATGAAGAAAAATTGAATCGGAATATTGCCACGGCCAAACAAACGAATTACTCGGAATTTTGGATGTTCAACCAAATGCAGAATCGAGGTCGCTTAGTGAGCCATTTGTTGATGAGCGGGATCCAGGAGAGGCAGTGTTCATTATGGCTGAGGATAACGGCGAGTCGTCTGGACGGGATGGTTACGATGATTTTGGCGCAGGGATTGTTTATATAACGAAGAACGGCAAAAAAAACTTGAGGAAAGTGATAGTGCCAAAGGCGGTGGGGTGCCGGGGAAAATAAAACACGGATTGGAATAAAAAACACGTCAAGAGGCGGTGACAAGAGAGAAGGAGAATTTATTGGAGCTGTACGGACTAAACTACCGCCTCTGCAGTTGGGATCCTGTTCAGGGCGATATTATTGGGGATAATATTATGATCTCGCCTATTCGTTTGGTGGTCAGCCAAGGGTTAAGAGTTTAATGGTATTTATAAAATTTAGTGAGATCTTAGCGTAAGTAGTAGCATTAGAGGAAGTTTTATAAGTTGGTAATGACGAGTTTTGATAAAAAAAATATTTATTTCACCAAATTTTGACATCTCTACAGTTTAGGCAGATTGACTATTCGGTATGCAGTTTCATACCCAACATTTTGAATTAATTGGGCTTGCGAAATTTAGAAGAAATTTGTGTACCACAAGTGGCAGCTTTCATATTAGGTTTCTCAATTTTGGCATTGATGTTGTAAGTATGTAATGTATAGCATTCCCAAAAACGATACACAATTCTCAAATAAATTAAAAAATTAAATTCTTGCGGGTACTTTTATCGTAGTGGTATAAGGATCATTATGTTTTTACTACACTCTTCAATTGTCTAGTGAAAAGTGTGCCGGAGTATTCTACACAAATCTGAAATCCGTTTTACAGTAAATACAGTGAACAAATAGAGCGTGCTCAAAGAAAGTTAACAAAATTTTTAGTTTTTAAATTTAATTAATCATACTGAAAATATGCAATACCTTATACTCCTAGACTAATTATTTTCGGTATAAAAACTTTAGAAAATCGGAGAGTGGTGTTTGACGAACTGCTGCTCTGCAAGTTACTAAACTTCAATATTGAATCGGTTACTTTATCCGCGATAAATATCTATGTATGTTCCGGTATATAGCATTAAAAAAAAACACTTGTTCCTCCCAACGCAATTACGTATCCAATATCCAGACTATAGCATATATACAGATCATGTCAAGTTGTATTTTGTTAAGTGTAAGTAATTGAATTTAATTTTTTTTGGATAATGTTTTTGATTTGGCTCTGCGTAAGGTAGGATGCTAAAAGCGAATCGCGAAAGAGTTGGAGGTGTTTCGACCCCAAAACAGACATCAAAGTTAATAAACAAAAATAAAAAAATTATAAATAAATGAAAGCTCACGTTAAGCGTAAGTCAGTGAGAAATTAGTTTGGTAAGTCATATTTATATAGTTAAAATTACTCTAAATCAAAGTAAAAGTTGACCTTTACACCCGGTTATTCTCTCGCAATAAAAATTAATCATTTATCTGCGCGTTTTAATCAATCTCAAAATAAATTATCTGAAGTAGCTATTATCATTTTCATACAAATAAAATACTGACGCCCACTAGGAAGCATGTGAAGTTAGTATTTCCTAGTTTTTCATCCCAGAAAAAAAATTAAAATTCCTCAACAATACTATTTCATCTCATCCCAGTTTTTTCTATTTAAACTCGTATAAGACGGAAATATTTTCAAATTTTTTCTTAAAAACAAAATATCCATCCCAGATTTTTTCATTTAATTACTGTTTTTGCAATCTACGTATGAATAAATGATTAAAAATAATTTTTCTAAGTTAAATGATTTATAGGTAATATTTAATTGTTTGTTTTGATTAAAGATAGTGACTGATATTGTTTTAAATTGGTAATAGTCAGGGTTTAAATTGACTAAGAGGGCAGTAGCCCCCCGTATGGTAATATTGGCACAAATGGCCTAGTTTCATATGGCCCCATATAAGAATATGTGAAAATCGTTTCATTCGCCTAGAAACATGATTTGCCGGAAAGGATTCTTTATGTTTTAAATAACTTACAGCATGGACTAGCTGTGACTATTCGGACAGTACCAGCCGTAGGTTTTGCGCAATCGGTCAGCTTCCATATAGCCCAATAAAAAAGTTAATAATTGCCATTCTCCTAGCAATATGATTAGCCGGAAATGATTGAAACAGTTTTGTGTTGGTAATAGGCAGGGTTTAGTTTGAATAAGATGGTAGTACCAGCCGTGTGGTAGTAATTTCATAATTGGTTAAGATCGATGTGGCTCAATATAAGAATATGAGAAAACCGTCCCATTTTCAGCCCCATATAAGAATATGAGAAAATTTCAACTTTCTCTATTCTTATATGAAGACATATAGATCTTGGCCATTTGTGCCAATACTACCTTACGGCTGGTACTGTCCGACTGGTCACAGCTAGTCCGTACTATAGGTTATTCAATATACAAAGAATCATTTTCGGCAAATCATGTTTCTATGAGAGTGGCACGATTTTCTCATATTTTTATATGAGTTCATATGAAACTAGCCCGTTTGTGCTAATACTACCATACGGTTGGTACTGCCCTCTTAGTCAATCTAAACCCTGACCATTACCAACTCAGAACAATTTTTAATCATTTATTCATACGTAGAGTAAGTACAAAAACAACAATCAAATGAGAAAAATCTGGGATGGATACAGTGCAAGCTCTTTTATCCGGAACGACTGGGGCAAACAATTCCGGATAAAATTTTTTTTTAATAATTTCATTGTAAAACAGCATATTTTAATATTTTTTAAACTTCAGTGTCATTTATTAAGATTTTAAATTTATTTTAGTTAATTACATCATTTCATTTTTGGAAAATAAGGTAAATAAAAGAGAAAATGAAAGAATACGAAAAAGATGTTTTCCGGATATTAGACGTTATTCCGGATAATACATTTCCGGATAAAAGAGGTTTGTATATGTTTTGTTATTGAGAAAACACTTTCGTGTTATACAAGTTTATGTTAAATAGAAAAAACTGGGACGAGATGAAATATTATTTTTTAAGGAAATTTAATTTTTTTCTGGGATGAAAAACTGGGTTAACTTCACATGCTTCCCACTAGGTATACTCGTAACTTACATACATATTTGGGCAAAAGAGACCATGGCCGAGATATTTTACCATCAGTTCATTCGACTTTCATTCCTTTCGACACAATCTGTATTATCGCCATTTTCGGCTGATATGGCATTTGAATCTGCAGTATCGACATTTTATGGGGTTTTCCAGTAGGGACATAACAATTTTGTATTTCAATACGAACGCACTCTTGAACTTTTTTGATAATCTGTCAACGTCAAAACGACAGTCAAGATTAACATTTTTATCATGATGAAGTTCACGATCGGTAACGTTTGGAAATTATTAAAAATTAATACTACAATTCTGAGTCTGTGGTCGCAACTTTAGGAGCGTTTGCTCTAATTTTTGGTTGTAATAATCGTCCCCCCATGTGCGTGTTATAGTGGATAAATTCGAGTTAAAGTATTCACTATTGGATGTGCCAGCGAGAAAACGCACAAATCGAAGTAGAGAAAATACATATAGCTGTAAGTGCTTCAGTTCAAAATGAGCCAACTCAGTTGATCCCACACCGTTCACAGGAATTGGGTACTTCTCAAACCATATTGTGACGAATTTTGCGTAAAGATTTTGACATGATCCTAACAAAATCAAATCAACTCAAGAACTGAAGCTTCGTGATCAATGGAAGCGCTCCGATTAGGCTCTGCTAAAGTTGGAAAAAAATCATAAATTTCATCAAAAAAATCGTCTCCAGCGATGAAGCTTATGACTGTTGGCAACATATAGTATAGATTATATGTAGGTTTAATGGAAGGAAGGATTTAGGTTTAATTGTTATCGATGATATTGGTCTTCAATAATTTAATCTTTCCCAAGCTACTGAAACTAAATCAAATCAAAGAAATAGTTATGGTTTTGAAAGTCTTAAAACTATTTACTATGTAGTTGCAATTCACACAGACGAGCTATGTATTTAATTATTATTACATTATAAAGCACTCATAAAACCTGTGCTGGCTTTCCGAAGCGAGGGCTGGACCATGACCACTAACGATTGTAGATTGTTATCTACCTTCGAAAGGAAGGTCATTCGTTCAATCTTTGGTCCAATTAAAGTCGCGAACAATGAATATCGGATCCGCATGAACCACTAGATTAAGCAACTTCTTGGAGGTTGCGATATTATCGGATTCATCAAATCGAATCGATGGCTTGTCTACGTTACAAGGTCTCCACAACAACGGATGCACAGTAAAGTGTTCCATCAACAACCAGCCGGTGTGCTTCGTAAAGGAATACCCCGACTGCGCTGGCGTGACGACGTCGAACAAGATATACATACACTAGGATGTCGAAACTGGAGGACGAGAGCGATGGACCGCTACGGATGGATGACCATAGTGCGGGCGACAAAATCCCTTCATGAGATGTGAAGCTAGAGAGAGAGAGAGAGAGAGAGAGAGAGAGCTAGGTATGTATCTATGCCATTCAACTTCCATAATAAGCATAATTCTAATTTATTTAGTTGGATATATGGTAGTGAACTTCCTTGACAAAGAAAATCAGTTCTACGGAAATAAAATTTATTTCTCAATCCTTTCGACCAGAAGCAGCACCTCATTACTTCAAAAATCCAAAAATCAATTATCTTTTAAAAACTAATTTTCGATGAAAACTCGGCAGCAACACAAAATTATCTCACCGGTCATGTAACAAAAACAAATTTTATATTTATATAAACCACTTGGCCGAAACATCACATTTCCAATAAAAAGAAGTCGGTTGGCCTTCAACCCAGGTGTCAATTTCATCACTCAATCTGCTACTTCCCTGCTTTGATGCCACAATCCGGTATTGGCGATTTTATGTAAAATAAAAATCTTGTAAAAAATATAATATTTCTTCAATTTAGTACCAATAAATTAAGCTAGCTTACCATTTTATTAAACTTGCATAATGTGTGCACTACCAACTATAGGCGAGCAACCCCCATTTTATAAATGAAACATCCTCGTTAGGACAAAAACTAAAAATTTGGGCAAAATAAATTCTGGACAAACAAAGTAACGTGTGTAATGGAACTCACTCTCGTTTCGTCAATATTATCTACATTTATTAAGGACCTCGACAAAGGATAAAAACTAATTGAACAAAATTTGAAAATGTAGACAAGAACATTTTTCGGGTGTTTCAAGAGATTCGATCGAGAAAGAAGTGGTTAGTCAAATCGAATTCGTCAAAAGATTCGAAATTTCATTTTAACAAAGTTTGCGATAATGAGAACGAGTACTAAATACTGTTAAAGTTAGCTGAAAGTTTCCAGCCGAAAGATAATGCAGATAGTCTCTCGAATACAGCAAAAATCAGTCATTAGCTCGAATTTAGTAGAATTTAGGATCGAATTACATCATTCGGGTGAAGGAGAAATTATTTCAGTTTATAGGAATTTAAAAATAGATAGGGGCGAGAGTATAAAGAGAGTTTAAAAATAGTCAAGACACTATCTGCATTATCTTTCGGCTGGAATCTTTCGGCTAACTTTAACAAGGTGAGTACTAATGGCTTTCAAAGTGACTATATGTGTTGTTTGAAATACAGTTGTAGAACCAAAACCTAAAAAGGTATTACAACGAAATTCTTGAAGTAACTTTTTTGGATTAGTCAAGGCGAGTTTCAGTAAGCAACTCAATTTACAACACCAAATAAACATTAAAAATAAATATGTATATCCATTCAAAATCAGCACAAACAACATAAAACTGGTTAGCCAATTTTTAGATTTATAATATAGCAAAATTCGAATATAGCAAAATACTCCATCCTCCTCGATATTCTTGTTTACTACAAAAAACAATACAAGTATTAGTACACATTTTTCATTTAAAAGAACCTTCCTACTTTAAAAGACAAAACATCGCCGATCGCAATCGATGAGGAAAATATCCTTTTGCATAATGCCTCTGATAGGATTCGAACCAAGTACCTCGCGGCCGAAGTGCCGAAGCTTTACCCACTGCACTTATCCGGTAAACAATGAAATGAAAAAAATTTGAGATGCAAATATTTAGTTTACCACTCCTAGCCACAATATATAAAGTAACTATTATGTATTCCATCCAAATATCAGACTTTACCTAACCATTCCAAAAATATCGAAATAAATAGTCAGGGCATCTCTAGATTTTTGTGATTTAAATTAATCAAATGGAATAGTCGTTTATTTGGGGCCGTCAGTTTAATACAAAATTATGATAAAATTCTTCATTACAAGAACCGTTCCTCAATTTCAATCAATATCCAGAAGAACAAGAATTTTCTAAGAAGTTGGAAACGTGTAAGTATAAGAATTTACAAAAAAGGGGTCTGTAATGTAAACAAGCTTACCGTTCACCATCAAAATAAAGTTACTTTCAAAATTTACTAAAATATCTTTAATTTTCTTTGACGTCATCAACAATAATTAATAAAAGAAATAGCAATTTCTTTTCTAGAGTGTTTTACTAATTTGCATAATATTACATAATTAAATAAATATATTATAGAGATTTTCTCTTTTCCCAATAATTTATTATTATATGTGCAATGAAATGTAAGAGAAATGGGGTTTCTCCTCTTGTTTCAATAATGAGTAGTAGACACGATTGTAATTGTCGTAAAATTTTGTTTTATATAATGTGCTTACCCAGTGGTGTCCGCCAAACCTACCGAATTTCGGTTTATAAATATTATCTACCAAAATCTTCATAAACCCCATTTTAAAAATCGTTAAACAATTAAAAAAAAAATATATTTAAACCAATTAAGATATGAATCAGGTACGACAATTTAATTATTTTCAAGGCCACATGCGGAAGAAATCGCACCCACCCAACATTGTGTTAATAATAAAATCGTATTTAGTGTACACACGAGTATGTAAATATATCTAGATAATCGCAATCGAATATATAAAAACATTCCCCATGGCAGAAAATAATTGCATTTTCCTCGAAACAGCTGTGTATGCGTCTACGGAAAAGTCTCAAAACAAATGGGGATAAGTTTTCCACATATACGAGTATGTATATATACTTGCACACCCTAACAAATTCTATACTGTGTAGTGTTAATCGTGATTATGTATTGCGAAACGAAAGGAGTAAAATACTCAAAATATTTTTAAAGCGAATCGGGAAATGCAATATAGGAAATTCCAAAACCCGAAATAAACCGAATTGTGTTTAGATTTGCATTCGCAAATTAAATGAACATGATGTACCAAAAGGAAAATAAATATCATACTATCTTTTTCCCGTCGTGTTATTTATATTTGGCGTCGAGACGGATGAAATTGCATTTGTTGTTTTTGTTGTTGTTATTATTGTTGGTTAGGATAATAACTAAATAAATAAACAGAAAAAAAAGAAAATAATGAAATGAGCAGCGATACCAAGAGGAGGAGAAAATTTTATTGTTGAGCTTTGTGTAACCAAAAGCATTTTTCGTTTTCCCTCCTCTCTCTCTTCGGATTGGTGTTTTTTTTGTGTGTTCTTTTTGTGTTTTTGATTATTTCGGTTTCAAAAGTAATTTTGTTGGCAAGAGAGTTTTGTTGGTGGTAGCAGAATTTGAGGTGGTTAGTTACTATTTATATGTCGATACGACTGGTAATAAATTTTTGTCGTGGGTTGTTTTTCATATACAAACCACCTTATGGGGTCAATTATCGAATTTCGGAGATGTTTTTAAGAATTCTATTTTTATAAATCGGTGTAATTAATTTATTCAACAACATTCAATAGTCTTATGCTTGGACGCCGTAAAAATGCTTTGCACCGATGTTCTAGTAATATTAGGTATACATACATATTTTAAGGTGGATAGACATTTCCATAACATTTTGTTTGGATCCTTAAACAATTGAAACGTTGGAAAAATCTTGAGTTTATGTTTTCGTTTTATAAATTTTTTTGATGTATAGAGTAAATACATATTATGTCTATACATTTGTGTTATGTTTCAAGGATAAACATACATATATGTTGTGTTTCTTGGAAAATAATAAAATAAGCTCGCAATTTACATATAATATTTTTAGCAGAATCGTTGGTTACATTTCAATTATTACCAAGAAGATAGTTTAGGTATGAAAACTGTAATCCGTGATATAAGAATAACGTCACGTGCTATTATTTTGACGTTTGTGACAGTGAAGTCATAAAAACGTTAAAGTATTAAATCTAGAGACGATGTTATTGATTTGCTTTACAATAGTTCAACGTTTAGTGGTTTTGGACGATGGTCGTATAGATATGTTTTGTTGTTATTGGTCAAAACGTATTAGATATTGCGCGGAAGCTGTATGCATTCCGCTTACCTTTATATTCAATGAAAGTCCACGTATAGGTCCACGTATTTTCTGAGCCCTGGAAAGTTTCGTACATTCAACCAATTTTAAGCAGGCAGAAGGTAGATGGAATGAGGTAGGTAATTATCAGGGAGTTTCCATCATTCGAATCAATGATTCATAAAGTATTAAGTTTCCACATTAAACGAATTATATCTTCTGTTACGAACCCTTTTATCATATGTTGCAACTTATTTGATAGTTTAAAATCGAGACAACAACTTGCCATCGTTTATAAAGATTTTGCGAAAGCGTTCGATAACACGTCCCTTAAGCTAGCAGAACCTATACAGCAGAACATTACAATTTAGTATGGAAAATTAGAGGCTAATAATAGACTAATTAAATGCTGTATTAAAAAATGTTGGGCTCCATCTCTTCCAACTAAAACACGGGTTCTGGTAGCTTTAGAAAAAGTTAGCAAAATCCATATCGAAAAACGATTTAAAAACAATTGTGAAATTAAAGGTTAATTTTAGGCTAATTAAATGTCATTTAAATTTTTTTATTCTGCTCGTTCTAGGAAAAGCATCACTTAAAAGCTAGCAGAGCCCAAATCGATAATCGGACCAAAAAACAAATTAGAACGCAAAAGTAGATCAATTGACCTACAAATAATTTTAGGCTCATTATGGCCTAATCAAATGCCCCATTAAAAATGTTGGGCTCCACTCGTTTTTTGATAAAATTTCAGGTCATTTAATCTAAAGCTAGCAGAATCCAAATCAAAAATTGGGTTAAAACCGAAATTAGGACGCAAAACATCAAATGACAAATAATTTTAGGCTCTTTATAGGAATTATTATTATTATTAAGAAATTTTGCATTTCATTTTATTTTTGATGTGGGTTCTGGTAGCTTTAGATTAAATGAATAGTAAGCCTAAAATTATTTGTTTGACTATAGATCAAGATTTTCGTTCAAATTTCGGTGTTGAAAACCTTCCCGATGATACAACGGAAAACATTTCATTTGATATAAAATGTTTGGTAGCATTTAATTTTTATTCAATTTTATTGGTTATATGTCACAGACGGCAATTAGTAAATCCATCGGAGAAGTGACTGACTTCCTCAATATCTTGATGACCAAATATATAAAATTTCCACAAGAAGAGGATGAAAGGAATCGAATAGCAGGAGAGTATGCTAAGCAACGGATTCCGGGGTAATTGGACTAATAGATGGCACCCCAAGTAACACCAAATAACTTTATAGTTTTATGACCAAATCCCGACGTCGGTGCAACCGCTAGAAACATGAAAAATTAGACATTTTGAACTTAAAACTAAAATTTCTTATTTATCGGTCGGTGCGACCACCATACGACGGTATCTTTTAGCAGTCAGTATCAAGTTATTTCTTATCGAGTTGGCCAACTTATTTCACATTTTCTAACTATTATCCGACTACTGTAACTTGATGGTCATTATTTACCCACGTGCCGACTCTTTAGTTTACCGGTCGTTTTACCCGATATTTAATGACCAGTTGGCGACTTTATTGTCATTTAAAAACTGAAATCTAACTTAAATAAGTTATTTGACATATGCACGACGACGAAATAACATTTTTCACGTATCACAATTTTGTTGACTCGCTTGACAATTTTATCGAGAATATTTTTTATCGATAAACGTCAAATGTACAAAAATTTATTATTTATAAATAATTAAATATGGATCATTTTAAATTAAAAAAGAAGCCATTTAAACATTCGACATTATTTTTCCGGCAAGTGTAATTTTACTTAAACAAACCCTTAAATCTAAAAGTCAATAGAAAAAGTAATTTTGACAATATTAAGTTAAAAAAATAACCAAGTTGTTGCCAGAGTGACAAATTTGTTGGGAAAATAGTTTATTTGATTTTGAAATAACTTTTTTGTGTTTTTTGAGTCTTTATTAAAACTTTTTTGTCATTTTCATATACACTATGAAACTCGCCATTTTTTCTTTAGATTTCATTAAAAATTATTTACTTCTGAAAAACAAAATTTGTTATTTTGACAATTTTCATGACTATATGTTAATAAAGTATCATAATTTTAATGACGGGGATGTTTTTGAACAGATTTTCTCTGCTTTTATAGTGATTTAATCATATTTAATTATTTTTATTTTTTTGAAATATCAACTTATGTTTTAAAATAAAGAAATTATGGAAGCCCGTAAGTTTTGAGTTGGGAGACAAGTACATATTTACTATAAAACAAAATTTGTTTGAAAAAATAAGCCGTATTTAACACCAAATTTGAATTATTAGTTTAACAATGATTCTATAAATTTTAATTTTTATAAAGAACCTTTCAAAATAGGAACATTTGACATTTTTTTATAAAACAAGAAAACGAAATAAATAATATTATGAAAAAGACAGCACGATTATTTACATATAATGAAAAATAAAAGTTCCCTCTCCACAAAATATAATCCGAATGACGGACGAAATTAGTTTTTTTACGAACGTAATAGTTGTATAAGCGACTCCCATCTAACTAAAACTTCAGTCATTTGAAAAGAGAAATAGTGGTTATTACGACGTTATAACAACCTAAGATTTATTCCCCAATACCGTTGTAGCACCGTTACCATACCGTTGTACCAACGTCGGCTAGCCGACCACTAGTCATTCAGCTAACGGCGGTACGACGTTATCCCAACCCATTTGTGCTACTTGGGACGCAAATTGCTGTCGCAGGATTAAATAAGGACGTTGAAATGGCGTTCGTTAATCGAAAGGGATTTCACAGAAAAATGTTCAAATCGTTGTGAATGACCGAAACATCGTCACCTATATAAATGCACGTTATCCCCGGTCAGTTCATGACAGTTTTGTTTTGGGAGCCAGCAAACTCGTAGCAATTTTCGAAAACTAGAAAACCACCCCCCCCCCCCCCCCCCCCCCCCCTTTGCTCAAAAATATTGGGTTTTTGGACATCAAGGATACCCGTTAATGCCTTTCCTTTTTACTGTGAGCGATGAAGGAACAACAGCACGAGAAAAAGAATTTTACCGAAGGCATAAAATTATACGTAGCCAAGTTGAAAGGGCAATTGGTTGTATACTCGGAGAGAGGAAATTGCATTACGCTCCTTTGGAGTGCACAAAAATAATAAATGCTGTCGCAGTTCAGGCGAAGTACGATTCATCCGAGGAGGAAACGGATAGAGCTACTGTCAGAAGTGGAAGCAGACTTAGTGGAAACAACCCTTATCTTGACGCCGGTCGTGAAATTCGCAAAACTATTATTGACAATATTGTATTATAAGAAAAAATAAAAAACATTTTGTAAATTATGACATTTCATTTTTATCAGCAGTTAAAAATATTTATATAATAAAATTAAAAATTTGGAAAATAAATTAAAAATTTCTTTAATTTCTTTGGATTTCATTTCATTCAATAAATTAAAAAGTTTTCTAATTTATTTGGTTCTGTTTAACTTCATTTAGAATCATCATAGTTGTTCTATGCCAGTGTTCGCTTTCCTTATGCCGGCGTTCGTTTTCGCGACTTTCCTGCATCATAAATTTAAGCAATTCTTTCTTTAGATTATTGCTCTTGCGAAGCTCGGTTAAACTTTCTTTTTGTACACGAAAACTATCCTGGCTAATTTTTGATAAGGACGTTCGGTACAAATTTTTTGCATGGGCTCGGATTGTAGTTGGCTGTGGCCGTGGCCGTCTTACTTGATCCGATGTAGTGTTCGATAATGAAGCGGTATTGCTGAGTAAAGCTTGCATCGATAATTGGTCAGTCGATTGTGATTCCAGTAATGGATCCATAGGCGATGCTGATTGTGAAGTGTTCGGCGATGCTGCCGGTACTGGAACTAAAACGGTATGTTGAGCAGGAGGTTGCGGTTGTGATGATGTTTCTTGCCTTAATCTTACCGTCAGTGCTGTTGGCTAAAAAATTTTGTTTTGTAAACTATTTGCATTACTACAATTAATAAAGTTTACCTGTGTAAATCTCATACCAGCTGGATCAAGTAATTGCCCCAAAGCCGAACCGTCATAATCTAAATAGTCTATTTGGTGGTTTGTGGTCTCCGAGCTACAAACGGGGTTCGCAACATTTTCACGGGGACGCACTGTAGATTCTTCCGCCGGAATAATCGAGGCTCGTACTCTTACTTCATTAGGGTTAGTGTTAGTGACCTAGATGAAAAACGCAAAATGAAATAAATAGAATTATTAAAATTGAACGTAAGTGTTAATAATTATATTCATATACAAATCCTCCTTCAGTTCAGTCAATGCCGTCCACTTGCTCTGGAGATAACACACCCAGTAACCTCTAGAGTGGATCCAGCTCCACATCTAGAGGCTCACCACTTCCCGTCCTGTATATGTGGTTCATTTTTTTTTTAAGTTTCCCCCTCACAGTACTCCTTATATCATAAAATGACTGTGAAGAAAAATACATATATTTGACACATAACATAACTTTGATGAGAAATTACCTTTCGCCATCCGCTAACATTTTTAACAGCTCCCTCCGTAGCATTCAGAAGTGGCGCTAATTCTTGCCAAAACTGTTTTTTTTGCGTTTGCCGTCTGCTGAGACAAAGCGGTTGTTCGCAACATCATAATTAGCAATGACACGCTCAAGTAATTCAGTTCCTTGCTGCGATGTAATTCGTTGGCGTTGGTTTTGCCGACCTCTAGAAGCCTGTGGTAAGGAAAATGAAATGCACTTATTTGGGATAAATAAACACTATTCATTGATAACAACAATGGAGCAATCAAATTAGTAAAATACATTGTACCATATTTTCGATCGCATCACGTGGAACTATGGAAATTGAAATTGTACAATAAATTAAAACACAATTAATAATTAATTTGGCAGAAAGTCATACAATAATTAGCACATATATACACTTATATTTTTCGGTAATTTTATTAAAATAATTTGATGTCCAATAATATTTTTGATAGCTATATATTAAATTAAAATTAAAACTTAACTTACCATATTTGAATAGTTAAACGGTTATTTATTAGACCGCATGGAAACCAGTTCGTAATAAAAGTTCATATGAGCAAAAACAATCATAAAACGAAATGTCAACTTATCACTTTTAGTTTATTATTTCCCCTCAAAATTCATTTTATTTGGGTTATGTTAGTAGACTACTTTGTTTTAAATTATATCACAAAAAAAGTCTCCAATATTGATATAAATTCGTGATATAATGACCACCCTGTGGCACTATTCTGGCAATTCCCCGGGAATTGAGAATTGGGGAAAGATTTTATATGTAATTTCAGTTCAAATATTTTTTTCTGGCCTACTGAGGTAAAAAATTAGTGTTAATTTTTTTCAAAACAAAATTAAATTGGGAATAATTTTCTCTACCAATCTAGGTATGGAAAAATTATTCCCAATTTATAAATATTTACATGGATTTGTTTTCGTCAGTAGGCCGGAAAAATATATTTGAACAGAAATTACATATAAAATCTTTCCCCAATTCCCTATTCCCGGGGAATTACCAGAATAGTGCCACTGGTTAAACTTCCCAAGTCTGCACATTTCAAAGCTAAAATGGATGTTTTAGAAATATTGGCAACCGATGCGGCAAGTTGTGATCGGAGATTGTTAACTCGCAAGCCTTGACGGTTTTCTTGTTGTCGGCTCTTTTTGCTTCTATTTCTTGTAAGCAGTGTAATTTTGTACGGCAGCTTTGACGGTTTATTTTGAAAAGATTTTAAAATTTGGATTGAACAATGATGACGGGATATATTTATTCATTCCATGTAACACGATCTCAGTGAAATTAGGACTGGCGTTATCTCTTTGATGGTATATAAAAACAATCGCTTTCGCAAAGGAAACGTTGAAAAAAACACCGGTTAACGTAAAACTTTGTTTTGATTGATTGATTGATTGATTGGACTGTAGAACCAAGTACTTGACAGGTGGTCCCGGATAACGCCGGGCCTATTCCTACAGCCTGTTTACACATAACAATAGGAGGGATAGGAAAGGTATTTTTTTTTTTTTTTTTTTTTTTGGGACGGAACGACCCGGTTTCAGACACCTAGCGATCGTACGGCACAACACAATTCTAATCTACTTCTAACTACTGGAGGGAGGATAAAGGCTTAATAGGTTTAATGGATAACGATGGTATTGGTCTTCAACAATTGCTTCTTTAAATCAGCAACCTGAGGGAAAAATTTTATTATTTCACGTACATCCTGAAATTTAATTCTAAATTAATGCTTTTCGGCTTCTTAAACAAGTTGATTGATTGAATCAGCCCGGTTACAAACACCTAGATAAAGTCGATAGTTAGTAACACATTAACAAGGCAATTCTAATCCACACAATCTGCAATTGGATGCTTCATTTGCCAAAACGATTAACTCCGTAAAACAAAAAGTTGATAAAAACTGAGAAAATACGAAAATGGTTTTTTTAAATTCCTCATAAATTGCAACTTTAGTTACTTTTAATTTTGTCATTTAGTGGTGTTAACACTTCTTATTCCAAAAATTTGTTTTGAATATATACCGTTAGGAGCCAATCAAGTAGGTTGATATTAAAATTTACAAATATTCTAAAAATGGAGTTAATCGGTTTGGCTTGTGAACCATCCATTAATATTTCAAAGGAATATTATTTCACCTTCATCGGTAGATTTCCTGAAATTTAATTCTAAATTAATATTTTCCGGCTTCCTAAATAATATAAACATTTATTAATTTAATCCTAATGCAATTCCACAACTTAAAGTAGAATTTCCTGAAACCATAATTGTTTAAATTATATTAAAAATTACTCTAAAATCCATAAGTATTTAATAAAAAATATGTGAGGCATCCCAAAGGCAATGGTACATATTCGATTAATTACCAAGTAATTTATACTGCACAGGACATATTATGCCGAGCATGGCAATGGAGCTTTATCGTTCCTCAACCAATTTCTGTCAAATATGGTGTGCAGAATTGGATTGGCACTATAACATTATGCTCAATGGAACTAGGCCATTTCTCAACAAATGGTGGTCAAATTCAGTGTGCAAAGCTGAATTTGACGAAATTTTGGGTTTCGGATATAACGAATCAAACCAGGCCGCCTCCTAACCTACAACTTTAAAATTCATTTTGCAGTGCTGGGCTAGGATTCTAATAAGAAAGGTCAGCTTAAATTTGGATTTTAACGTGTCTCTTTGATAAAGTTCTACAATTCGACCATTCTAAATGGAACTTGGGGATCATATTAATAAATATATATTGTCAAATCAGTGTGTCAATTTTGTACAACCGGTTAACGTAAAACTTTGTTTTGTGGAAAAATCCTAAATTTTTAGAAAATTCAAGAGCAATTTTAAACCAACTTCTGGATATTTTTCAAAAAGACCACATTAATTTCTCGGGAGAAAAATTAGTAGAAAGTCGTGTAGCAAAAATAATAAAAGTATAAATAAAGGATTTAGATATTTCAGAAATAATGAAAATTATAGCAATTATTGGTCTTTATTTCCATTTCTCAGAAACACTAATTTAAAACAAGTAATGAACCATAAAACAGCAGGCTACATTTAGGGGGTTCTCTTTTGTTCAAACAACTTTCTGTGCCAAACGAATTTTAATTGAAATTATTCGGCCATTGTATTGGGGTACTGGATTCCTTTGGGTTTAGCGGTGGCGCGAGATATGACAACGAAATGTTGAAATAATGCCGCACGACATATATTTTAACGTTAGAGAAATAATTCGACTGTTGTGTCCCCTTATCCAATGCTGAATGGTATTGCGATTGGAATGATTGGGCAAATATTATAACAAAACATGCTAGAAAGAGAAGAATCGTATCTGTATTTTTTAAACTAGAAGTCACCAAAACAAATTTGCACATCGTTTTAGAGAATAGTGATTAAACAAATTTCGAGTGTCTCAGAAAGTAGTAAAGCATCTTTTTTATGTTCTGATTTCATCTCCGGTTGGATCATACGTCACAAATTAAATGCAAAGTGTGTACAACCGGACCAACCAGGCCGGTTGTTTATAGGTTTTAATTGATTGCTTAATCTATGAAAACAATTGCTGATTAGAAACTTCCCAACCCGAACCTAAGTTTTTAAGTAAATTTGTGAGTTAAATATCAAACGAGGATCTTGTTGAAGTAAAGTATTCAAAATTTTACTTGGTGGGTTTATTAACCAAAAGCAAGCTTTAGGAAGTGGCAATTTAAGTCAAGGTTGAAGTTGTTTAAAGATAAGGCATACGAGAGGTGAGTACAGCAATAGAAAAAGTATTACGTGTCGCCTAAATGTTGATTTCATGTAAGACACTAATTACATTTTTCAATCGAAGTATGCTTTAACTCCTAGTGTTCAGTCCGACCAAAATGATAAAAATTATCATGATATTTTTTACCAGTTTTTGTCATAAAACGCACTCATTTATCACAAAAAAAACCAAAAATATTTTCGCTTCTGGCTGTCAAAATTTATGTACATTTTATTTCTAATGTTATTGCGGTATGACTTTACATGGACAGGAACAACATTTTGTTCAACTTTAATGTTATATTTTTGTATTAAACAATAATACATTAAAAACAATGTACATAGTTGAAATCAGTGTCTGGCTGGAATAAACTCAACAACAAATATTGTTTGTGTATTTGTGTGTGTAGTTTCTTTTCTGTGTTTTCGTTCAATCTTCAATGTCCATTTCATTTCCTCTGATGGCGGCTGCATGAAATGTGTCTCGACACATCGAGCTGAGGTAACAAAGTTAAAAATGAGTGATATAATGCAAATTGTTGTTGTAAACTATTGTTGTTGTAATGCAAATGTTGTGTACCGCCTTTTTGAGATCACACATTTTTAAGTTTTAACTTTGTTGGCTTGGCTCGAGATTCGAGAGACATTTCATGCGGCCGCCTTGAATGATTTATTAGGTGCGACGATGTGTGGCTAAAATTATTCGTGTATATATTCACGAATTGGGCGAGAATGTGATTTCCTTTACACATATAAATGCCACCTAAAAACAATTTGTGAAAATTTTTAGAGCAATCAATTATCTGCAAATCTCTGTCGTAAACTATAATTGAATGAATATTTAAATGAGTGAATTACTATGTGTACTCCTCGGGTTTTTTTTATTAGCTAAGAGATGTGAAGATGTGAAGTATTAAACTATTGTGAAATACACTTAGGCATTAGTAAATAGTAAATGTTTGTTATGACAGCGCCAACAATGTTTTGACGTGCAGAATCAATTTATAATAATTTTTTCAATTTGGTTGTTCACTCGGGTTTGACATAAAATTATACGAAGTGAAGTTAGGGTCACAAAAAATATCATGATAAATTTTATCATTTTGGTCGGACTGAACACACCAACTATCAATTCGAAATTTCAAATAAATATAAAGATTTTGTTGAATACCAGGAACCGTATTTTAGAAATCAGCGGAAATTTCCCCAGTCGGAATACAATTTGCTTTGAAATTCTCATATTATCTAATTTTTCGCCGGTTACTTTAATTATTTTTTTAAATTTCTTTTGTTTTTTTAAATTAAGAAAGATATTTTTTTCCTCTCTACTAAGGGAAAAATTCCGACTGAGTGAATCGATTCGAAATTATTCGTTTAGTAGGGAGACAAATACTAGTAAACTTGAAAACAAATTTGAAAAAATGATTGGGCCAGCGAAAAATTCGAATAATATTTCAAAGCAAATTGTATTTTGATTGGGGAAATCTGAACCAATCTCGAGAATATGGCCGCAGTTCCTTTAGCACATTCAAAACAATTCGCACAAAATAATTTTTAAAACCCAATTTACCAATAGACGGTTTAGAATCAACTTAGCACTGAAAATTGTATGAAATTTCCGTACTAAGTAGATTCTAAATTGTTTATTACTAAGGCCCAGTATTTTTTTAATTTAAGTTTATGTTCAAGTACCCATTTGGAAATTTATCAATATGCATGTGAATATTTTTTTACGAAACACATATGTTTCTCTTTTTATTTTTTTTTCTAAATGTGTGTGAAAAAGACAAAAAATACTTATTGGTCGATTTATACTGGTATATTGACTCAAATTAATAGCAAGTCATATTACGCTTAATAAACACATTTTTACTAGTGCTTTATTTTTATTTCGGAAAAATTTAATCTTGAAAATTTTGATTAAAAAGAATTTTCAAAAAGTTTAAAAATCGCTCGATTGATTTCGGTTGGTCATCATTAGGAGTATCTACTGAATTGTAAACTAAAAATTTACCCTATTAAAGTTAACCGACTCCAGCCAAAAAATGTCGATAATGTAGATTCCAACTAATCAAGCGAAAATGACATTTTCGTCAATAATGCAGATACGAATTTTATGCCAGAATGTAATAATTTATATTAAAAAATTTTATTTTGTTATTCATAAAAACCAACTAAAAAATTTAAAATAAGAAATTTTCATTCGAAACAATTAAAACTAATATACCAAACCAAATTTCTTTAAGTGCCGTATTAGATGTTTAGGGAGGTAAGGACGCATCTATAGTTACAAGTTTGGAGAATATTTTAAATGGCACTTCATCTAATAAATATCATTTAAAAACGTCAGGTCAATTTTCATGTGGAGAGTTCGGGAAAACTCGATTGAATATATCGCACATACAAAATTTGAAAATTTCTAAAAATTGACCGTTTAAAGTATCATGGCTGGAAATAGATTCAAATTTAAGGTCTTATTGATGATTACTTCTGGAAAAAATTTCATTCAAATTTCAAAATTTGAATCCATTTCCAGCCATGACACTTTTAACGGTCAATTATTAAAAATTTTCATATTTTGTGTGTGAGATATATTCAATCGAGTTTTCCCGGACTTCCAACAAAGAAAATGACCTGAAATTTTTTCCAGATGTGATCATCAATAATACCTTTTATTTGAATCTATTTCCAGCCATTTAAACTTTAAACGGTCAATTTTTAGAAATTTTCAAATTTTGTGTGTGCGATATATTCAATTGAGCTTTCCCGGCCACTTCTCATGGAAATTGACCTGAAAGTTTTGAAGTTTAGCTTGATATGTGCCGTCTAGTTTTCTCAGTAATAAAATAGTTTTTTATTATAGTTTTAATGCATTTAATAAAAAATTTAGCCAATAAAAATTAATGTATTAATCGTCCCAACCATCTGTTGTTTATACGGAAAAATTAATAAAAAAAGGGGTTGGATACTCGGTAAGCGATTAATCATCGGCTGAGTAACAAAATTCAACGTATATTGAAGTACATTTAATTACCCAACGTTTTATTCATAACATAATATTGCGAGCGTGAGAATAGAACACGGCGGGATCCGTAATTGCTGAGAAACGTATTTCTGTCTGTTTGTTAAGGATATTTTTGTTAAAGAATATGGATTTACAGATTTCGTAAGATTCTAAGGTATCTAAACGTCTGCTTTTGTGTTGTATATGTAATAGGTCATGTAAGTTAAATGATTATGAAAAGTTGATTAATTGCAACCAGATAAAGGATAAAGCTCTAACTACAAATTTGCGCCTATTCTGTCTGTTTCTACTGACACAAAACAAGGTTTTCTTAATAAATAACAGCAACAAAATGTCTACATTTCTTGTTCAACTTTATGAATGTTGTAAATATGCTTGAGCTTATTTATAACAATATCCTACTTATTGCATTATCATAATATTTACACGAGTTGCAGCCACAAAAATTTCTACACGACATCAAATTGAATTACCAACGATTTAAGTTTGTATATGTAGAAATCTGATTATATATTTTTTGGAAGCAATTTGAATTTTTTTTAATAAAATATTATATTTTATCCCGCAAACGTCAGAATAAGTATTCGAGTAAATATTTAGTTATAGTTTACTACTACTTTACAAAATTTACATTAGAATGAGGTGCAACATCAGCAAATCATAAAATATTTGGTTAAAGGTCCGAATACATGGTAACCTGGATATGGTTAGCTGTATACTGATTCGATCGATTATTCAATAAATTGATTGTAAATAAAATTGGAACTAAATTCTTCCAATGCTGGATTGTTAACGACGACGGAAAGCATAATCGACTTTATTTTTTCAGCTTTTGCATTAATCTATTTTTTTTATAACGTATTATATTATATTTTATATCGTAGCGATGACGTGTTTTAAGGAAGTACGAGTAGAGCAGTATAAGGAAACATTTTCTAGAAATGTGGAGAAAACTAATAATTACAATTCGTGTTGTGATAACTCCTTGGAGTATTGGTTGCATATCGTTAGGTAAGAAAATAAATTTGCATGAACAAATATATTCAGATCATTGACTACGCTTCAATAGATGAACGAATTCTTGAATCCCTAAAATTGCAAAATTGCAAGAAGTTGTGTGAACACATTTTATAAGAACTTTCAGTTTTATTATACGTAACAAATCAAAGAAATAAATGATTAATTTAGAACGTCAACCGACGTTCTCCTTTCTTTATGCTTTCGATGGGGTTGTTACCATTTCATTCATTTTGCAGTTCATAAAGCCCTTCTATTTGGTAAATCATTATTTAATTTGCTAGGGGTTTTTGCTGTTGGACCATTTTTTTGTAATTTCTTCGTCAATATTTTATTTAATTAGGAACACCTTTGCTTTGTAAAATCCCAAGTTCAGTTCTATAAACACTCATAATAATTAGTGAACTAAATTACAAAACTATTAAAGATTAATTTCATTCGTATTATGCCATTTCCGCCCGCAAATTCTCGCTTTACAAAAATTAATTACATAAGTTTTTATAAAAGAATTTCTAACGTTGATTCTTTTAGTAAAAGCAATCGAGAATCAGCACAAGAACACTAAAGAATCGTCAGCCCGTACTTTATCATAATAAAATTTAGAAAAGTTTTAAGATCTTAAATCGTACCCAGTTCTGAAAATTTGTTTATTAAGTAAACAAAAATGATTCAAAAACAATTGAAAAATTAACGGCTCAGTTTACTAATTAGCCTCATTAAATTTTATTTCATCTTTTCGTTCAAGAATAAGCATTAGACTTTAAAAGCATTAGTGCACAAAAATCCGTAACTATACGTTGATATATCTAGTGGCTTTGATCGTTTGGCAGGTGCATGTTGAATAAGCTTGGATGATTTTCTTAAATTTTTCTATGTGAAGCTAAGACATAGATCAATAGATCTTGGTGTCCGTTCTAGTTTCGGTTTTGGTCCGATTTTCGATTTAGGTCCTTCTAGCTTTCAAGTGCAAAAGCCTAATGCTTTTTCTAGAACGAACGAACCAAAAAAAATTACCCTAAAATTAACTTTTGATGTTCCAAATGTTTTTAAATCATTTTTTGATATAGGTACTACTAAAATTTTCTAAAGCTAACTGAACCCATCGTTTTAATTGTAAAGGATGGAACCCAAAATTTTTAATGGAGTATTCAATTAGCCTATTATTAGCCTATAACTATCCATAGTATCCCGCTGTTCGCAGAAACTGAGATATGGTTCACAAAAGTTAGGAAACATGCATTGGCCCAACTAATGGCATGTACAAACTAAGTACGCGTCCAATTAGGGGAATGTATGATTCCTCACTACTGTGGACTATACCTTGGTCGTGAAGATTGGGATGCACAAGCAACGACCTTGATAACCGCATCGGAATAAAATACGTGAGTAGGAATGGAAAGGGATGAGGGTACCGGACCCCGAAGTAATGGATTTGGTTTGACCAACCCATGACGAGGGCCGTGCCAACTGTGGTTGTGTTGGTAAAATGTCTAGTCAGACATTTTTCCTACCCTAACAACTAATTTAAAAAGGCACATTGGTCAAACAACACAAAAAAAAGTATAATCGTTAGTATCTTGAGTTAAGGTGATAGTCGTATGCTATCTAAGTCAGTAGCAAAGGAATGTGATGCTTAGCGTCCTCAATCTCTTTCTACTCCCTGTCGACAGCAACCCGTTATCGTTATATTGGTGTTAGTCAACTCCTTCCCAACAATACTTACCTGTAAAAAAAAATATGCACACCAGAACAAAAGTTAAAAAAACAAAAATATCAAATAAAACAACACCAATGGTCCAGATAAAAAAAAGATTCTCCTTTTTTCCTAGTTTTTTACAATCACTCTTTATTATAATGTTTAAACGCACAACAAAAATAAGAACCCTGATTTTACACAATCAAAAACTTATATTTTAAATTTAACTCAAGAAAATGACTTATAGTTCTAATTTACAAAGAAAATCGGCACCAGTCGATCCGAGATTAACGTGAGGCAGTCTATTTTCATGCTTGGTGACTAATAAAACTCGATCATTAAATTTCAAATTCAATAATATTGAGCTGTTAAAACTTCTAACGTGGACCACCGAAAGCGTGACTCACAAGTTTTTGAGACAGGTAAGAATAATTCATTTGTTCTATTTTGTCGTAATTCGTGTGTTGCCGATGCCACTGTGCGATCGATATATTCGGATTTTGAATATCTGTACGATGAGCGAATCTGGACGCGGGTTGCGAATACTTTAGTGATATTAACCACGTGCTACTTTAACACAGCGTGACAACGGAATCCATGTAAATATGACAGGATCGTGAGCGAAGTACAAATATTGTTGGGCAACGAATAAAATGTTTCTATTAAAGGTGAACATCGTGTCGCTGCAATTTAAGCTCAACCTTATTTACTCAGAGGACGTTGTCGAATAGAATTGTAAATTAAAAATGTTGACAACAACTTTACCAACAATGCCAAGCAATCGTCGATTGGGTTAGTACAAATCTGAGCAACAACACAGAAATAACTGAAAAATAAAACTCCCGGCATATGAATGTGCCTGTTGCAGTTGCTTCCAGCAGCCTTGCTACCTGGCTAGTATTCAATAAACCAATCATCCATTAATCTGAAATTAAAAACTGTACATAATCACTGTAGCTATAAGAAATTATTCGGCCAAATCCCTCAGTGGGATGTAGCGCCAGCAAAATAAATAAAACATTTTGTCTGTGCTGTGAATTTAGTGTAAGATTGTGTGAATCTTTGTTTGTATACACTTTGTTCGGGTGCTCTTTATGTAAAATTTGAAAATTAGAAAATCACTTTTTAGAAGACGGAATGACCCTAACCTCGCACGTTCGTAGACTACAATGGTTCCATACTATATTTTATATCTACTTCCTCATCTCCAGAATTATCTGTCTTTGGCCGTTATAGCCACAAGAATTTGCTGATATGTTTTTGTTAATGTATTAGGTACATTACATTAGTCAAATCATCAATATCCAAACCGTCATTAGCCAACGTGGAATATCAATCAAACTAAATTAATAATGTCGTTTGAAACATTTTTCTGGATTTAGGTTATCATTAGGATTGTGCTGGGCAGCACCGAACCACCGATGAATACAGATTTGAAGTTGATACTCTTTTGCAGATTGCATTCTTAGCAACATCTTCACAAGCCATTTTATAGAAAGAGTCTTCATTGAAATATCAGCTTAACTTCCACTAATAGTGATGCGTTCTACTGAATTTAAGTCGGTTTCACTATTATTAACCAGCATAATAATCGAACCTCGGGTTTTAATCATATTTTTCGATTCGATATACAAAAACATTAAGATGTTGAAGTTATAGCCATCAATCCATAAATCTATACTGAACATCCGACATCAGAAAAAGCTTTTGCTACTTAACTCAATTCGAACCTTTAACCATCTGGTATATGTCAATCAAAGTGTTCAAATTTTCATAGATAAAAGTTTATTTTTTAGTTTTGACGCTATCAGTCTAAATCAGGGCTGTTCCTTTACCCGTAATTTAAAATAGATACGCGTAATCTAGGTTGTCTATTTCATCTAAGGAACTATGCGTAATCTGTGTAATCTACCCGCGAATTTTATTTTTAATTTCACTTTTTAAATGGTTTTTGTCGATCTGAGGTAAATTTGCGTTTCGCGAAATAAAGAAATTGCAAAGCCTTTTTCATTGAAAGTCTAGTTTGCTTTGATTTCTTCATTGTAATTTTTAGTTGCGCTGTGTTGAATCAAAATTTATAATGGGTAATTCAAGCCTGCTCGATTAATAATTAAAATCCCATTTAATATTTAATTTACCCCCGTTCTCTTTCCAGGGGCTCGATTCTATGTCGGTGATAATGATAATGAAAAAAAAGATTTCATTTAAATTTTCATTTTATGTTTATCAGTTCAAATTATCATTTATTCAGCAAATGCAATTCCTTGTGCAAAATGAAAAAAATTAATTAATTAAACCATTATACGCAAGATATCAGAGCAAATTGTTTATTATTTTCAGTTCAGTGTTTGTTTTCGATTTATTTTGAGAAACGTCGAAATAAAAAAACATTCATATTTTTTTATTTAGTGAATTAGAAAAAAATTATAAAAAATGGAATGCATCATGTTGCTAGTTTATTTAAGGCAGCGAAAAATAAGCAGACGAAGGTACGGTGTTAGATACTCAGAGTACGTTTTATATAAACATTTACAGTACTTTTATTTTAAAAATTTACGATTAATTCGACGCTCATTAAGGGACACGCACAATCCATTCCTCATTGCAGACCATCAATTCATCAATTTGTATCGTGTATCGAAAGAGGTTTGCTACGAATTGATGGAAAAAATTTCACCGTTCATGAAGTCAAGGCTACAAATGCATGGCATACCATCCCACTTACGGGTTTTGTGTGCATTAAGGTTTTTTGCAACCGGTAAATAGTGTTTGCTTGTTAAAATCTCGAATTCAAAAACTGAAAACTATTTATAAACCAAAGTTCATATCAACGCGCGGTCGGACAAGACTTTTTATCATGCATTTCACAAACAAGTGTTAGTCAAAATGAGGTAGCTCTTGTCGCTCAAAACATTGGAAAGGATTACATCAAACTACCGGAAGACTTTTCAAGAAATAAACAGAAGTAACATACATACATTATTTATTTTGTGTGTATTATTTCTGCGCATCTTAAGCCATTATAAAAAAATATTTTTTAAATTTTTGTTTTTTGATATTTTTTTTATTGATTGATTGATTGATTGATTGGACTGTAGAACCAAGTACTTGACAGGTGGTCCCGGATAACGCCGGGCCTATTCCTACAGCCTGTTTACACATAACAATAGGAGGGATAGGAAAGGTAATTTTTTTTTTTTTTTTTTTTTTTTTTTTTTGGGACGGAACGACCCGGTTTCAGACACCTAGCGATCGTACGGCACAACACAATTCTAATCTACTTCTAACTACTAGAGGGAGGATAAAGGCTTAATAGGTTTGATGGATAACGATGGTTTTGGTCTTCAACAATTGCTTCTTTAAATCAGCAAGCTGAGGGAAAATTTTTATTATTTCACGTACATCTGGAAATTTCCTGAAATTTAATTCTAAATTAATGCTTTCCGGCTTCCTAAACAAGTTGATTGATTGAATCAGCCCGGTTACAGACATCTAGATAAAGTCGATAGTTAGTAACACATTAACAATAGGCAATTCTAATCTACACAATCTACAATTGGATGCTTCATTTGCCAAAACGATTAACTCCGTAAAACAAAAAGTTGATAAAAACTGAGAAAATACAAAAATGGTTTTAAAATTCGTTAGAAATTGCAAATTTAGTTACTTTTAGTTTTGCCATTTAATGGTGTTAACACTTATTATTACTGTAATTTATTTTCAATGTATAGAGCCAATCAAGTACGTTGATATTAAAATTTACAAATATTCAAAAAATGGAGTTAATCGGTTTGGCTTGTGAACCATCAAAGGAATATTATTTCGCCTACATCGGTAGATTTCCTGAAATTTAATTCTAAATTAATATTTTCCGGCTTCCTAAATAATATAAACATTTATTAATTTAATAATAATGCAATTCCACAACTTAAAGTAGAATTTCCTGAAACCATAATTGTTTAAATTACAATATTAAAAATTACTCTAAAATCCATAAGTATTTAATAAAAAATATGTGAGGCATCCCAAAGGCAATGGTACATATTCGATTAATTACCAAGTAATTTATACTGCACAGGACATATTATGCCGAGCATGGCAATGGAGCTTCATCGTTCCTCAACCAATTTCTGTCAAATATGGTACGTAGAATTGGATTGGCACTATAACATTATGCTCAATGGAACTAGGCCATTTCTCAACAAATGATGATCAAATTCAATGTACAAAGCTGAATTTGACTAAATTTTGGGATTCGGATATAACGAATTAAACCAGGCCGCCTCCTAATCTACAACTTTAAACTTCATTTTGCAGTGCTGGGCTAGGATTCTAATAAGAAAGGTCAGCTTAAATTGTGATTTTAACGTGTCTTTTTGATGAAGTTCTACAATTCGACCATTCTGAATGGACCTTGGGAATCATATTAAAAAATATATATATTGTCAAATCAGGTATTCAGAATTGGGTGGGGATTTAAAAATGGTATATAGCGAAGTTTTGGAATTCGACCGTCCTAAGCAATTTATTAATCAATCATGTTCGAATCTGGTATGTTAAGCTAAATTGCGACTCCAACATAAATCCCGGATGAAGTTCTGGATCTTTCCACAAAACAAATCCGAAAGCAATCGGCCAATTAACTATCCAGTTCGTTTATTCACCATAGCTGAAACAAACTTCGCTTAACCCGCTAAGAGATGAACCAGTCAAATCCAGCTTCCCAAAACTAAAATTTGCTAGAATTCCAATCCAGCTGAGACAATTTCGCACATCTCAGTCATTCAAAAACGATCAAGGTTTACGTGAGGTGATGGCACGAACGGAAAATAAAACCACGCGGAATGCTTCTTACATAATTGGTGCATGAGCAAGTCATTGAATAAGATTTAGAACTCATCAATACTTGTGTCTGACGTTCCCATGCAATTGTGAACCTATTTCGAGAAATATTGTTGAGTCGGATAAATTCTTTCATAGAAAAGAGTGCCAGCAGTAAGCAATCTAAAAAAATAACCAACATTAATAGCCCGAGGCACATCAAAGATTTACTTGTCGTTACAATTACAACGAAAATAAAAATTAAAAACCATTTTTCCTTTGCCATGCCGTAACACATATCGCTCATGACATGAAAAAGAGACACAACTCAAAAATTAAAATTTTGCAGGAGAGCAAAAACAAAAAATGCTAATTACGTTATTAGATTCCAAAATTATAAAACGAAGAATGGCACTTTGTGCTCTATCATTTTCGATGAAGGAAAAATAAAACCGTTTTTATTGAGGGATATGGATACTAATATTGCGCATCCTTCTAGTGAATTAACGGAAAAAGTTCATTTTTTTGAGTTGTGTCACCCGTCCATACCACGGCGAAACAAATCTTTAAAACTTTTCCAAATACAAATTTTTACCGCTCATTATTAATTATTATAGAGTAAAATAATTTAATTAAATAAATTATAAACCAGTTAAATAGACTGTAAAAAAATAAATAAATAATAATAACACCTATCAATGCATGTACATATTATTATTACAATACATACATGCATTTAAATTACATTGGGGAAATCACACGACGACACATTTGAGTTGAGACCGGTTTCTAACCTCAAAAAAAAAAAAAAAACATTCACGCGCACACACGTCACATGATTCCCAGCTCATCGATAAATTTCTATGTATGTGTAAAAAAATGTCGGAAAAAATCACATTAAAAAGTCTTCGCATAGTTCACCCAATATAACATCGTGTACCTCCACACCGCGGCAACCCCTGCCCGTCTCGATCACCCCACCCATAAAACTTATAATTGTATAGGTAAAGTACAAAGAAACGAAGAAGCTACCGGATTCAAGCAACCGCAATATGGATATGCACATCGAAAATATTTTACACAATAACATAAATGATAAATGGATTTTACACATATACAATAATATATTAAACTAATTATTAAAAAAATTATAAATAAAAACAGTCAATTATATATACATATACATATTATCCACATCCCCTTTCCTGCCTGCCATCACAATTGTGTGGGTAAGGCGAAAGAATCATGTCAAAAACTTATTTTTGGAATGAATTCTGGACCAACACACACATTTATGCATTCCACTGAAATCGTCCGAAAAATAACACTAAAACCGTAATAGTAAAATAATTAAAATGTTATCAAAAACAAATAATTAGTATGTTATATTGTATAATTTATATATGTATTATCAAATTATAATGTTTTTCAAAAATAATTCCGATTTAACTAAGATCCGTTAAAATCCGAAAGACAATACAACCTGTAATTTTTTACACACACATTTGTGTAGGCTCGACTCAAATTAAAACAAAACAAAAAAACTTTATTTGGCAAGAAAAGGGATATATCAGAATCCACTCTAACATAAGTCCTGCTTACTCTTCTCATTGACAGATACCTATTTAAAAAAAAAACTATTGTAACAAAGAGTGTGTTGGTTACACTAACAATGCAACGTAAATTTGAGTTTTTTTTGTTCATTTTTTTTGTTTCTGCATCAACACACTTATACATACTTAGTTATTTAAAAAAAAAAATTACTATGGAAAAAAAAATTTCCAATACATCTTTACTTAGTTATTATTTATTTCATATGTGTCGAGTTAGCACGACTTATATTTAAGAAGAGTCTGGATATATATATATATTTTACATACATACGTAATACACACACTCACTTATATGTATATACCATATTGGGGTAGATACTCGATCAGCTAGCAAGCAAGCAATCCGCTAGCCGAAATCCTGGCTACTCAACCAATTTTACTAAGAAAATCCGAATTTCAAATCGCATTTTTCAAATTCTTTTTTGTTTATTTTTGCAATTGTACAGTAAAACAACAGAAAAATTTGCTGTTCATTTTTAGAAGCCGCAAAATTTACTGTGCAATGGCAAAAAAAAAACAAAAAATTTTTGAAAAATACAATTTGAAATTCAAATTTCCCTGGCAAAATTGATTGAGTATCCAAGACTTCGGCCAGCAAATCGCTCGCTTGCCAGCCGATCGAGTATCTACCCCATTATCACATACAAATTTGCTCATTCATTTCAAAACAAAAAAAAATATTCGGAAATACAATTCCCATAGTAACAAAAACACACACGCGCGAATACGCCTCGTAATTTCAATGATCCTTTTTATTTTTGATCATCACGATAAAACACACCGCATTCTTTTTATATATACAACAGTATATACAAAAAAAATCTATGTACATAAAAACAAGAATATTTTCTCTTTTACATTTTTAAATATATATTCTTCTTGTATATACTAACGAAAAGGACACAACTCTCACTCACACACACGCAAACCGTACCATATTACTACTACGACGATATATTATAAATGCGTTTTTCTTATTACAACAATTAATAAAACACATTTAAATAAATAAAATTAAAATTTAAAATTTAAATTAAAAATTCAATAAAACATGAAAAAAAAAAAATAAAAACACTTCCCTTAAAAATCCTTTGGAATCGCACAGCACACACCACGTACACAAAAATGAG
The DNA here is from genome assembly GCA_932526605.1 of Nephrotoma flavescens. Classification (NCBI taxonomy): domain Eukaryota; kingdom Metazoa; phylum Arthropoda; class Insecta; order Diptera; family Tipulidae; genus Nephrotoma; species Nephrotoma flavescens. The sequence continues at coordinate 59,609,154 of OW052220.1, read as the reverse complement.
TGTAATACACCCACATTGCCGCGCACCACACAATCTTCTTTATCTCTTTATCAATATTAATGTCACTAAAATTAAATTTAAACAATTTTTTATTATAATTTATATTATATAACTATATAACTATAACCGCAATAACTTTAAAATAAAAAATTAAATCACTTAAATCACTTTAAAAGAAATTTTAACTTTCACTACCACGACTTAACATGTCTTTTATCGTTTTTTGATATTTTTTTTATTATTAACATTTTTGTTTGGCTTTATTTTTATTTTTTAAACCCAATATTTCGCCATTTTGCGGCATCATCAGGGGCTGTGAAAGTTAATATGTGTTTATACATTTAGTGTTAATTATAATATTCTTTTATAGCATTAAGATTTAATATTTACCTAAGTTATATAATAAATTAAATAAGAAACATGTATTAAATTAAAAATAAATTTAGACGGATAATATAAAAAATAAAATTAAATATATTTTATATAATTGTCAGACCTAAAAATTTTTTTGTTTTGTTTTAATACTAATTGATTGGCAGGCGGGTTAAAATGGAGACATGATTGAATTTTGCTATTGTAGGTGGGAAGGAAAATTATTTGGTTGTTTGTTGGGTGTGTGTAGGTTATAGTTTAGGGTTTAATTGATTATTATTGTTGTGGCACTGTTGATTTTTACCATCTATATATTTCAGTTTTGCAATAACTTGTTTGTGTTTTATGTTTATAAATTGTGTGTCAACTTTGAAATTCAACGTGTTATGTTTATTGAAAATGATGTGTGATGATTCTATGAATTCGCGTTTTTTCTTGTTTGTTTCCCGATCTAAAATAATTGGTTTATCAAAATTGAAATTGTGTCCCTCATCAATATGGTGATATGCTAAAGCTGTCGTTTTGTTTTTGTTTTTGCAGTCACTTTTATGTCGTTTTATTCTAGTTGTTAAATTTTGACTATGTCCAATGTATGATTTGTTACATATATTACAATCAATCTTATAAACTACATTGTGGTTATCATTTGAAGGTTTTGATATATTTTTCGGATATTTTCATTACGGAATTTGGAATCGCTTATATATAATACTTTATAAATAAAAGAAACAGGAACTTATCTCACTTTTAAAATTTTGCGTTATAGACAATAACTATTTTACATTTAGAGGCACAATATACTAACAAAAAACAGTATAGGAACCATGCGCAGATTTTAGCGAAAAAAAACTAGATATAATTTTTTTTCGATTAAATAAAATTAAATGTATGCAACCAAACTGCTATACAAAACTAACTAAATTTAGACAAAATTTTATCAGTACATAGAAGGGTACTTATAAAAAAATGTTCATTATTTTGAAAACAATTTTTTTATTTAGCAAGAATCAAACAAATTTCTTTATAATTATTTATAATTTTTATTGAGAACGAGAAACACCACTTAGCCTTGATTTATATAGTTTCACTATAAATTTAATTATTAATTTTTTAATATATGCAAGGATCGATTTATTTGGGTATTTTAATATTTAGAAAATAATCTATGTAATAAATTAGTCAATACTGGATACGGATATATTTAAAGGCTTCAACACAATTTTAAAATACAAATATTTGTTTATTGAACTCAACATTATTTCATTATTCAAAATGTAAAACAAACGGCGATAAATTACCACAAATTGAGAAGTCATTGTGAAATGTCAAACATAATAAACTGAATCAAAGTTGCACATACGTCTGCTATGATTTAAAAAATATTAAAAGTTCAACGTACGTTTTTCTAGCAACTACAAGAAATTATATCGAATTTTTTTTCGCTAAAATCTGCGTATGGTTCCTATACAGGTTTGGCTATGGGAACTTCCTTGTCACCAATCCTAGCTGATATAGTTATGGAAGACTTATTCGACAACTGTTTAGATTCAATTCTACCAAAACCAACTTTAATATTCAAATTACACACACATGTAACACACATGTGACATTCTTATTGCTATACCAGATTCACAAATTGAGCACCTTAAATCAGTTTTTGAAAGTTACCATGACAATATAAAATTTACAATAGAAAGAGAACAAAACAACCGAATTAATTTCTTAGAGGCTGAACTAATACGCGAAAATAGAACTAGAAAAATAAAAACAAACTGGTACCAAAAAAAACGACATCTTCCAGACGATTATTAAACTTTCTTTCCAACCATCCCTATGAAACCAAAAAGAACATAGCTAACTAATTTATTTATAAAGTATTATATATAAGCGATTCCAAATTCCGTAATGAAAATATCCTTCAAATGATAACCACAATGTAGTTTATAAGATTGATTGTAATATGTGTAACAAATCATACATTGGACATACTTAGTCAAAATTTAACAACTAGAATAAAACGACATAAAAGTGACTGCAAAAACAAAAACAAAACGACAGCTTTAGCATATCACCATATTGATGAGGGACACAATTTCAATTTTGATAAACCAATTATTTTAGATCGGGAAACAAACAAGAAAAAACGCGAATTCACATCACACATCATTTTCAATAAACATAACACGTTGAATTTAAAAGTTGACAAACAATTTATAAACATAAAGCACAAACAAGTTATTGCAAAACTGAAATATATAGATGGTAAAAATCAACAATGCCACAACAATAATAATCAGTTAAACCCTAAACTATAAAGTACACACACCCAACAAACAACAAAATAATTTTCCTTCCCACCTACAATAACAAAATTCAATCATGTCTCCATTTCAACACGTCTGCCAATCAATTAGTATTAAAACAAAACAAAAAAAAATTTTAGTTCAAGTTGGTCAAGTTGACAATTATATAAAATATATTTAATTTTATTTTTTATTTTATCGGTCTAAATTTATTTTTAATTTAATACATGTTTCTTATTTAATTTATTATATAACGTAGGTAAATATTAAATCTTAATGCTATAAAAGAATATTATAATTAACACTAAATTTATAAACACATATTAACTTTCGCAGCCCCTGATGATGCCGCAAAATGGCGAAATATTGGGTTTAAAAATAAAAATAAAAATAAAACAAAACAAAAATGTTAATAATAAAAAAAATATAAAAAAACAAAATTTAGCCAAATCTATATGTTCTTCCAAAAATTGAAGGAAATGTAATTTCTGGAAGTTCAGTTTAACAATTGATATAATTTCAAAAAGTTGACATAAGAACACAAAAAACAATTTTTAATACCGTGATATATGATAAATAAATGTCAAATTTAGTGAAAAAACTAAATGAATTGAATTTTTTGAATTTTTTTCTTATTTTGACGTTTCCCAAAAAAAAAAATTAAAGCAAACACTGAACTGAAAATAATAAACAATTTGCTCCGACATCTTGCGTAAAATGTTTTAATCAATAATTAGTTTTTTTCATTTTGCACAAGGAATTGCATTTGCTGAATAAATGATAATTTGACCTGATAAACATAAAATGAAAATTTAAATGAAATCTTTTTTTTTCATTATCTTTCATTATCATTATCACTGACACAGAATCGAGGCCCTGGTCTTTTATACATTCACCGAAACGGTATAGACTAGATTTGGAGCGATCAAAAAATTGCTTCATACACTCAAAAGTTTTCATACAAATAAATTATAGGTGATTGTTAGGTTTGAAAAACATTTAAATAAGTAATTAGACTTAAAGGAACTAAAATTTTATGATTTTATATACTTTTAAAAAATAAATAAAAATTAAACTGATTGATCTTCACATCACCGATTTTGTGTATAGCACAACGCTGGTCTAAAAAAGTATCAGAATGTTACCATTTTATGCTGCAAGCAAACTACACTACATGGATGCGTGTCCATGTTACCTATAGCCGTAATCCCCGACCAACAAGGTCTAACTATTTGAGCCGCGGTGTATTCATTCGCAGGTCAGATTGTTGCCTCATTAGCGATATATTTTGATCTGTGGCATACTTATATGATGTATATCTCCATCTTATACCAACAATGTAATAAACGTATTGTTGTGACATTTGTCAATCATTTGACTACAGTACAAAATGTGTTAAGTAGCATTTATTCTATAAATTTGATTCAGTTCAGTCATTTAAATAAACTTCAACCCACTCGCATCTTAAAAGTGTAGCATTATTAGCTAGGCACATCACAAATAATGTAAATTAAGCCAAAAATTAATCATAACCAAGTTTCAATAAATTTTATATATAACTGTGTCTCCATCGTCAATTTTGATTTAACACTCAACTAAAATCTGCCAGAAAACATTAATTTCAGTTCAACAGAGCATAAGAGAAACACACCACAAGCAGTAAATTAAGTTTTTTTCTATTTCTCAACACATACTTACGGTACGACAAAAAACTAATACCAATGGATTGGTATTACATCACATGCCTTATTTATACATCATGGTAACAAATAAGTAACAACATCTGATTCTCAAGACATTTTTTATTTTGATTCCAAGTTATTTGTTGACACATTCCTACTTACATATGGGTTAGATAAACCATACAAAAATGGTATATAAACTCAAAAAAATTATTTTAAAATTCCAATTATATTAAATATAATCCAATTTATTTCTAATTTAATCTGTAAAATAATTTACCACTTTCACATAAACAAAACCCATTTGCAATTGTAACAGAAAATAACAATTACAGCAAACACAAAAATGTCAATAAAATAAATAAATTATCGGGAATATTATTAATCTATTTCTGTTATCCTGTATTCTAGATAATTCCAAAATGATTTAATTTAATTTCAATTAACTTCAAGTGCGGCAAGAGACTCATTACAGTACGAGAATAAAAATTTACATTATTTATAAAATTTCTTCCCAAAAAACATTAAAAACAGGACAAATTGTAAATATCGAAAGCACCACAATCTTGGTTCTACAAGTAACAGGTAACTTACATATAGTTCAACCAATATACCGGGTGTTTCTTTTAAACTGAGACGATCAAATATCTCGGAAAATAGCCACTCTACGGAAAAAAGGTCCATAATCGAAATTTAATCATACCGCATAAACCAGAACCATTTCAATTTTCTCTGGCACAGTTAAACGCTCCATTTTAAAGTATTTTATCGTTTATTTTGCAATTACGAAAAACATGAAGATAAAAAATAACACAAACGTTAAATGTGGTTTACAAAATTGAATAAATTGTTTTGATGACGAATTTCGAGTATTTCCAATGAAAACGTGATGTTTTTTATTTCAAACGTATTGCAGAATCGAATGCGTGTGTTCTAAGAAGAAGAAATTGAAAAAATTGAATTTCGTCGATTACAACGCCATCTATCATGAACCGAACAAAATATTCCATTCAAATCATACGTACTTTTAGTCGTAGAATCCGTATCTGCAATAAAAAATATAGCTTCCTATCTCAGTTTAAAAGTTACCCCCGCCCCACCTACAAAGCGGGGGGTGGGGGACTATTTTTTTGCACTAATATATTTCCCCCGCGGTATGATTAAATTTCGATTATAGACATTTTTTCCGTAGAGTGGCTATTTTTCGAGATATTTGATCGTCTCAGTTTAAAGAAACACCCGGTATATACGGCGAATATTACATCAAACCACAAATTTGGTATATGGAACCGGAAGTCGTGTTTAAATTTTTTACCTTTTATATTTTGAATGTGTAATAATTGTTAAAAAAAAAACTACAGGGTGTCAAATTTTGATAAAAATGATGAACATGATGTTGTATATTTGGCTATAAAAAGAAAACTAACTATCCGATACTTATATACGAGAGCTCATTTTAAAGATAAATGAATAGGGATTCTAAAAAAATTATAAAATTGGTACCATGTTTCAACTCTTCCTATTCAAAATAGCCGCTAAAACAGTATTTTAGAATTTTCTCAAAAACCTATTTTTTTTTTTTTTTTTTTTTTTTTAATTTTTCCTCATTTAATTCTATTGAACACAACAAAAAATTGTACTTGTGTTATTTTTTGTTTTCTTGCAAAAGACGTTTGAGTATGAAGATCTACCCATTTTTTGTATATAAAATCAAAGTCAATGCGGTATTTTTTATTTTCAACTATTTTTACGATCAACTTGATAAAGTAACTGTTTAGAATTATTCAGTTCACAAATCGTTCATAAACTACATCACCCTATAGGTTTGATCATTTTTAACTTCCTTTCAGCGTTTTGCGTCTACGCGTGTTTATTTAGCAAAATTATTCCATTTGATTAAAATTTTTTGCGATTTTCAACGCTATCTTGTTCAAAAGATGGAACAATAGCTTCTGATTGCAAATTGTTGAATGTTTATCCTATCAAAGTGACTGCTGTAATTATAATTAGACACGTTGTCACGTGATGTCACGTCACAATCTGTCATTTTATAAAAATCTTCCACCTCCAGCGACACACGTCGCAACAATCGATACTCCTTCCCCCATAAAAATGTGAGATAGTTTATGGATAGCCTCTAAAGTAATTAGTAGAATAATAAAATTTTGTCATGACTCATTTATTTTGTTAGGTTTAATCACTATTTTCTGTACCTGAATATAACCTTTTGGATCGAATTTTTAAAAATTTATTTATATTCATGAAATAATTTTTTTGAGTTTTCTATAGAAGGGGGAGTAGGCCTTAAAATAACATAACCAGTGGCTTTTGTTAACATTTTTATATAAATTAGAGTTTAAAATAATATTTCAGTTAGTTTAACTTGTGAAGTCCTATTTGAAGCATTTGCTTGTTTAAATAAAAAAAAATAATTTAAAGTAGTTCAATTAATAAGTGTAATAATGTCTGGGCTCAAAAAGTGTTGTAAGCCGTTTCCTGAGACGAAATGTTCGAAAAATTTAAGAAGCGTTTCTGATTATATTAAAAGTCATTTGCCGCGCTCGACTGAAGTAAATGAAGATTCATCGATTTGTACAACGTGTTACCTGGTATCTTCTAAACGTCAGAAAATTGAATGCGAAGTATCACCCGTTGCTGATTCATCAAATTCACCTGTTACCCCGGAGACATTATCAACACGTAGTGACGAGAATATTTCGAGTAGGAGTGAAAGTGAGGAGTGCCAAATAAAAAGTGCTATCACTCGTGAAAAACTTAATAAAATATTACCAGACATTGGCATGTCTCCTATATATCCGAGTAAGTTGGAATCCAGGCAATATCATGAGCAGCAAAAATTATTAAATTTAACTACCTTACTGACGCCATCATCAACATCTTCGGTATCTGGTATCGAGCCTCTTTTGACTCACTCAGCGGAAAAACATCATAAGGCACGCCTTTATGATGAATTCATGGATCAACTAAAAGCCAAATTTACACAGTTGGAGAAAAATTGTGATAAAATACAGTTGCTGTCTACATTGCCGAAATCACTAACAATACAAGAAATCCAGGAAGAGTTTAACACAACGCGGTATATGGTACGAACAGCGAAAAATATTAAAAACAAGAATGGGTCACTGAGGCTTTCAGCACCCAAAGCTGGCAAACGGATAAGTGATGAACTCAGAGACTCAGTGATACAATATTATAATGATGATGATGTTAGTCGTATAATGTCTGGAAAAAACGATTGTATAACTATTGAAAAAGTTAAACTTCAGAAACGTCTAATGATGTGCACATTAAAGGAGTGCTATGAGGGGTACAAAATCAAATATAAGGATGATGAGTCAAAAAAAATTGGCTTTTCAAAATTTTCTCTGCTCCGTCCTAAATACTGTGTGTAACCAGGAAGCAGCGGAACACATACAGTTTGTGTTTGTATAATACACCAAAACGTCAAATTAGATATTTATGGAACCAGGATGGAAACTGTCACCAATTGAAAAATTTCGCGATACCAGGACTGCATTTTATCCATATTATGTAAAGATCCAACATCAACATGTTATCTTCTGCAATGCGAGAACTGCCCAGGATTGGATAATTTTTGCGAATATTTGAGAAACGCATTTTTGGACAATGATTGTCTGGATGCTGAATTATCGTCCAGTCAGTGGGTTTCAACTGACCGATGCAATTTGGAAAAGTTTTCAAAACCATTAGATGATTTTCTGGATTACTTCATATAAAGCTGAAAAATCTGATTCCCCATTGCTTTAAAACATTGCAACAATCTGGTTTCATCATAAATAAAAAGTTAACTCTGGAGCCCACAGAGGTACTGGTTTCGTGTGACTTTGCAAAACATTATGCGTTTACAATGCAAAATGCAGCACAGGGTTTTCATTGGCACAACAAACAAGCAACTATTCATCCATTTGTAATTTACGAAAATCAAGGAGATAAATTGCAGCTGTCAAATCGTAGCAGTTTACGTGTTCATAGAAAAATTATTGCAGTTTTTGAAAACAAAAATTCCGGATTTATCTAAAGTTTATTATGTTACTGATGGTGCAGTAACACATTATAAAAACAAAAAAAAAATTATGAATATAACTAAACACAAAGAGGATGGAAAGGGACCATGCGATGGACTAGGAGGCTACTATTAAGAGAATGGCGTCCAGAGCCAGTCTCACCAAAGAATATGATGATACCATAACTAATGCTGAAGAATTTTTCAAATGGGCTCAAACTTTGAAAACTGATATGATTTTTGAATTTTGCTCAGATGCTGAATATAAGTTAAAACAAATTCAACTGGAGACTAGACTAGGGAATTTGAAAACAATAAAAGGAACCCGCGATTTTCACGCAATTATATACCTTCAGGAGAAGGCCATTTAAAATGTAAAAAATATTCAAATAGTGAACATTATGTAACATGTAAATTTTGATTGTGTAAATATTTTTAAATTCCTTTATTTATTTTGTAATACATTTAATAAAATAATAATATTAATAAAAATAATAATAATAAAAAAATATATATATGTATATATACTAAAAAATTGGACTTGCGATATTTTGGTTCCTTGCAAACACAAAAAATAAAAAAATACCACATTGACTTTGATTTTATATACAAAAAATGGGTAGATCTTCATACTCAAACGTCTTTTGCAAGAAAACAAAAAATAACACAAGTACAATTTTTTGGTGTGTTTAATAGAATTAAATGAGGAAAATTAAAAAAAAAAAAAAAAAATAGGTTTTTGAGAAAATTCTGAAATACTATTTTGGCGGCCATTTTGAATAGGAAGAGTTGAAACATGGTACCAATTTTATAATTTTTTTAGAATCCCTATTGATTTATCTTTAAAATGAGCTCTCGTTTATAAGTATCGGATAATTCGTTTCGTTTTATAGCCATATATACAACATCATGTTCATCATTTTTATCAAAATTTGACATCCTGTATCTTTGACAACAACAACAAAAAAAAATCCATAAACTTTTTTTTTTTAATCAAGACTATACATTGAAAATATAAAAAACATGAAATTCAAACATGACTTCCAAAAATTTGTGATTTCAGGAATTTTTCACCATACATATGAAAATTAGACAACTTTAGAATACAATTTTGATATTTTTGGCTTTAATATGAGAAAACGAAAGAAGAAAGAAATCAAAAATTTGAAATAAATACGAAATTCAGTTTCGAACCGATAAAATTATGCATTTTAAAACAATCTGGTGGTGGTGACTGAAGTTATATTAGGTAAAACAGAATATTTATTGTATACAGGGTGCGAAGAAAGTTCGTGGATTTTTTACACGAACTCAAACAATATACACTTGTTTTCAGATCAACATCAAACGATAAAAATCTTTAATTAAACCAATTGCAATCATTCTCGGCAGTCGTTTTCGAAAATTGACGACGAAGATCACACGACATTTTGGGTAAATGTGATTTGCTATTGGGCTAACACATCGTTAACAACAATTCGGTATCTCCAGCTCGATGAACTGTAGGCACTTTTGTTAATGAATTTGAAACGGCCAAACTGTTCGTTAAAAAACCTAAAGCAGTTTAGACCTTTTATCAAAACGGGAGAACAAAAACTCATACTGCTCTAGCATTATAGTTTTTTTGTCTAATGATGTAATTGCATTCACTGAGTCCTGGTAGTAACAGCGGCCTCAACCTGAATGCAGGTAAATGCCAGGTAATATTGTTCTCCAGAAAAATTAAATCACACTATTCCAGGTTCCGCTTATACACTTAACCGATGTTTTCCTCAATGAGCTGTAATCAACAAAGAAAATTCAACTGTAGGATTTATTAAGCGCTGGTCGGAGGAGTTTCGTCATTCTTACCTTTCAAGAATAAAATATGTGTTAGACCTAACTATTCTGTTACAGTCCTTAAATAATTGTAGAAATTTATTTGCCAAGTCAGCATGTGGATGAATCAGCTCATTTTTCTTCTTGTCTTGCTCAATTTATTTCTGAAATCCTACAGGCCTTTTTCTCGAGTGTCTTGTTGACTTTTATGCTCGGCACCTGGTTATTTGTGATTTCCCATGTAAAACTGAGCTTTTCAGCATCTAGACCATAATGAGAAACGCCATCGACGAATTCGGTTTGTTCAAACGTGCTTCCAGCTTTTAGGTTTAGAAATTCAGGTAACAGTTCCGCTCTGTATACTACATAACTATTAAAACAAAAACGCCAATTTGTTCTGAAGTATAACAAATAACTGGCCCAATAGCATTAATAAACACATCGATCGAGCAAAGTGTTTAACTGTTCTTTTCAAATGTTGAAACACACCCGTCCCACGTATTTATCTTTTGTTATGGACTGAATCTTGTATAAAGCATAGCTCTGTAACGTGTGTTTATTTATACCTTAGCTGCAGCTCTTTAAATATTCGTTTTTAACTTGTTACAAATCAAGTTCCACTATTAAACATTGGAGGTATCGGATAAATGGCACATTAACAGGTAAAAGATTGGGAGTGCCCCCGAGAAAAGCATAGACTACAGTCAAACTAACAATAGTCGTATTAATTTCGTATCAGAAATGAAATTTTCAGGGTAGATAATGGGAAAATCTTAACAAAACGAAACAAACAAAAGAGCTTAATGTGAAGGTCCGCCACCAAAACCGCAATACATCGTCGAGGGGCAAAAGTAAAATAAAACAGTTGCAATGAACGCTGTTGCCGGAAGCTCAAGGGATGTTTTAAAACTTGGCGATAGTCCACAGTAATAAAATTGACTCTGCGAATAACTATTTTTTTTCACATATGACCATTCTTCTTGGTTTTGGAATGAAACATTTATCGATACAAACTTGAATTTTTGCATGTATGATGATATCGATACAAATAGCTGCAAAATAAAAAGTAAAGTAAAGTAAAGTAAAAATTGTAGCTTAATTCCATTATGACGGAACGGAGTTACGAAAGAGTCTGGAGAAATATTTTAAAGGCTTCCGTTTTAGATGCAAATATTTTATAAAGCATATAAGTATGTAAGGTTAGCCCAGAAATTCATTCCAGAAAAAAAAAATTATTGCATCAGGCAACCCAAAAGTTAAATTTATCTAAATTGACATTAATTCAGAACGAGAAATATTAAAATCTCATAGTAAAAATTATTGATCAAAAATTGTTGTTATGTTGTTGTGGCCTCGACTTCCTTTTACCACGAATGTATAAATCTTCGAATTAAAATAAAAAAATAAACTTACCGGATTTTTAATAAAAAAAAGTCTTGTATAATCGGAAACTTCAATCCGGCTTCATGAAGCCGGAAGTTATAGGTCACAGTGTTTACGGCAATTGTTATTCTGTGTTAACTCCTGATGGATGTCGAATAAAATTTCCACTGGCTTATAAATTGAGCAGCTTTTTAATTTGTTCGAGCTTCCTGTTATTTTGTGAGGTGATTTACAGGAACTGTGCGAAAAATTAGAGTTAAACTCCACATTAAAATTCCACTCTTTGAGTATCTTTAGGCCCTGGGGCACTTATGATCTCTGCTGACACTATTGGTTTTGGTCTTTTAAAAATTTAAGGCGAATATCCTGCTTTTATGTTCAAGAAAGCTTTGAAATTGGGCGTCCGTAACTTCATTGTATACTCTACTGAGAAATATAAATCCTTGTAGGTTTGACTACCATGAGATCGGTAACGTTTCGAATATAAATTGTTATTTGAAGCTTTGTCATCCATATCGATTGCTGGTACATTTTCGGTTATCGTTTATGTAATATCCTCTTAAATAGCAAGTATTCTATTTAAGATGTCATTGTTGCCGGTGGTTCTGATGGCTCTGAAATTTGATGAAACTACAGTAGATGTGTTGTACGACAATCAAAATTGTTTCGTACAACAATCAAACTGTTGAGTTTGTACTGTTTGTACTTCTAGCTAGTGAAGAATAAATTTAGGCCGAATCGCCCAGAATTCCATAAATCGGATAGCATTGTATTTTTAATAGGCATCGATCTATTTTCTAATATTCTAACTGATGGTTAAATTGAAAAGCTCTGCTCGCTATAAGTGGGTTTACTGTATAGATGCATCTTATTCCCGACAGAATACGTCACAAAGAACAAAACCAATTTTGTTAGAAAAGTTATATTTAAACTAAGAAATAGGTTTGAATATATGAGCATGCCTCAATAACAGTTAATTTATTTATTATAGAAGTTATTGACCGAAACAAATATTATATGTAATAATTAATAATTTTTCAGAACTATGAAAATATAATTCAACACATACCTATGAATGTATGCCAACATTAAGGTCGCAATTGCATTAAATATTTACAATAAATAAAACGAATGAAATGGTATAAAAAATTTAAAATAATAAAATTTCCCGGCCATATGGCTGTATCAGAAAAAAAAATCATTTGCCCAGTAAACAAATCGTTTATTCGGTGGCATATTATACCAAGGCGAGATAAATCACTGATCTCCCAATGCTTTGCAAATTGATTCAAAATTATTGAGAATATTTTCAATAGGCCGTAAGTGTAAAACATAAGCAAAACAATACTAATTTCATTATTACGGTTCAACAAATTCAATAGAAACGTGTCCAGTCCACCTATTTCCATCCCAAATTTTTTTTTTTACAATACATCATCCGTTAATAGAAAGAAGCAAAAACACAAAATAAAATCTATTTCCAATTTATTTTCATATTGCTAAGCATGTTTTATGTAGGTATATCATAAATATGTATATGGTTTTACAGCAACACAACGCAGACGTTTGAACGTATAATGGGAATGAGGCCGTTATGAATATATTTGAACAGAATAAAGTTTATGTTACTGGGTAGCATTAAGAATGTTAAGAGTGGTTATGTTTTTGATATGTTTGTACAGTGTTTCTGGATAAACTTGGCTTAAAATTGTAAATTCAGTATAATAACTCTAGGTTTAAATGACACGTTGAATTTTTCAAGTTGCTTAATTAGTCATTTCAACGGTCGCTGGTTTTTGATATTTGATTTAGCTGAATGATACAATGAACCCTTTATTTTTATTTTCAAACTTTTGGTTTCCCATTTTATTTTCACATTTCCCTATTCTAACATCGCCAATACAGGTAACCCTCCAAGAACATGGTATTCGAAGAACACGGTTTCGAAGAATACGGATACTCCTCCCCTCGAATTACACCGTTCAAACAACACGATTTTTTTTTATTCTCGAACAATACGGTTTCAAAGAACACGGAACGAATTAATCGTGTTCGTAGTTTTGCAAAAAAATTACTTAACCATTGTTCTTCAACAAAATTAACCCAAAGTGAAATAAGAGTAATATATTGAGAGAGTAATATATATTTGCTTCAGAAATGTGTGTAAAATCATTTTTCTTTATGTACTCTCTAATTGCTTTAGTATTCTTTAAGAATGATTCAAAATTAATCTATTTCCCAAAAAAAAACACAAAATATTTGTTGTTATATTATTTAAAAATGGCGTTAGAAAGGGTTAAAATTGCGCCCGAATAATTCAAACTACTAGATCGCCAGTGAAAAAAAAAATAATTTTCATTATTTTATGGAACGCGACTGGCGGTCACTGTTCATTAAAAAACTAATATCTAAAAATATGTTTTTCTGAAGCGCTATTTTTGAAACTGATCACAATTTGTGCTCTCATGTTCCACACAGTGTTAACATCATGAATAGTGAAATCATTGCCAATTCGATTTCATTTCAATCTTAAATTGACTTCGGGTACATGCTCGATCAGCTGGCAGCAATAAAAAAATTGTAAAAAAATGTAAATTCTAATTCAAATTTGCTTGATAAAATTGATTGAGTAGCCAGGTTTTGCGCTAGCATATTGCTTGCTTGCTAGCTGATAGAGCATGTGCTCTTGGAATCTGAACACGCCCAACGCGTAAACATACCTTTTTCGAATTGAAATTTAATATATATTGGTTGCCATTTTTGACTTGCGTAAGTGTTTTATATCCGCGAAAATTAAAAAAAATCAAACTTATTTTAGACAGAAAACTTAATGCAAATGTGGCTCTTTCTTTCATCACGGATGAACATTAGATGGAGGTAACAGAAGAAATTTTGTTTGTATCTAAAATGCAATGTGAACTCGACACGCTTGTTTAGAAATTTTACATACTCGTACAGAAAACAACATAAAGAAGTACAGAAAACATTTCGAGCCCGACATGCAATACTGAGAATTTTAGTCGAAAAGATATTTAGCACTAAATCAGCTTTGCCCTATTTTTACTTCAATTTGGCACCGATCAAAAATAATAGTCGGCACCACTGATTGCGATCCCAGTATTACAATGAAACATAGACATTGATGGCAAAATATTTTATATTTTAATATCAGGGGTTTTAATTTGAAGTTAACTCAATACTTTATAAAAAAAATAAGACAAATTACAACAAATGCAAAATGTAGATAAGAAGTAAATTGTTGTATAATTTTTATAGTTAGAAGATTTCCTGATTTTTTTATTAAGTTGCGCAGTTGAATAAGCCTAAATATACTGTGTTATAGTATTTCCGTCACAACCTTGTTAAGATGGCTGCTGTTTAAAGTAAAGTAAAATTCTAGTTTTTTTTTTGTGTCATTGAATTTTTTTTGATACCAGCAACATTTTGGATCAACACATCATCAACTAATTTCGGCGAGTATCGAACATTGCTCAGTTTTCCACAAAAGTTCAAAAATATCAAAAAAAATCCAATATTTGTTTAATTTTTTTTAATGCAGATTCACAGTTTATTTCAATACCTATATCCAGTGGTACGTTCACATTTTTGTGAATTTGTCAGCATGAAAATTTGGGGTAAAAATCGAATTAAAACATGGAAATAAACAAAAAAAACAGTTTTATTAATAAGAAGTATTCCCTCCCCTGGCCCGAATGACAGCTTCCATTCGATGCTGCATTGATTTCACCAAAGTTTTCACAACATCTTGAGGTATCACCACCCATTCCTCTACGATCGCCTGTTGCAGCTCCTGGAGACTCGTTGGAGCAACATCTCTGTCTCGAACCCTTCTGTTCAACTCGTCGCATAAATGTTCGATGGGATTGAGGTCCGGGCTTCGAGCTGGCTACTCCATAATAGGCACGTCCACCTCTTAAATGTACTGGTATACGACACCAGGCGTATGCGGTCTCGCATTATCATGTACTTTGATATACATATTGTACAAAACACTAAAATCGATGAAGTGAATAAAAAGTTACAATATTTTAACCATAGAGAAGGGGGTTTATCAAAATCAGCAGCAAAGAAATGGTTCGCGCGCTTTCGTTCTGGAAATCTGGATGTCAAAGATGCTCCTCGCTCTGGTTGACCAACTACTAAAAACAGTCGATGAAATCATGCAAAAAATTGAGGAAGACCGGCATATAAGCAGGGTGGATACAGAAAAAGCTTGACGTTTGGGTACCCCATGAATTAAGTTATAAATTTAATTTAGCGAATTTCTATCTTCGAAACGCTGCTGAAACGGAACGAAATCGAGGCATTGTTAAAGCGAACGATAACTGGTGATGAAAAGTGGATAAGATACGACAACGTTGTGCGAAAAAGATCATGGACGAAACGAGCTGAGCCTTCCCAAACGGTATCAATGCCAGTATTGACACCAAGATAGTCCTGGCCTTGCACCATCGGACTACAATTTATTCCGGTCTATGCAGAACCATCCTAATGGGTTTACATTAAATTCAAAAGAGGCCTGCGGAAATGAGTTGTCTCGAGAGAGAATATTTCTGCACCACTAAGAAAATCAAAACTGATTACGCAATTCAAAATATGCCAAGCGTATAAACACACGAAGTGATATTGCGGTAAAGTACCAAGACGTGTTAAGTATGTGAGGCACTACTACCTAACTGCAGAATGCGTCGACTCGAAAGGCGGCCACCTGAAGTTTCTACATTGCGGTAAACTCATCCTGCTAGTTACAGAGGATGAGAAACAAAAAATTAATGATTAGCAAACCATCCCGCAAACAAATAGCAACGTTCAAAAGCAATATAATTAATAATCCTTTCAATTAATGAAAGTACAAACTAGTTCGGTCCGTTCTTTTATTTTAAAAATGTATTTATTTTAAAATAAAATGAATGAACAAGTAAATTGACGTTAAAATATTGACGATCGCTGTTTTCGACTTTAACCCACTTCTCAGGCAATTTTCGAATCCCATCTCGAATAAATGTTTCATGTTTTGAGGCGATCCAAGTTTGAAGCCAATTTTCAATTTCTTCGAAAGAAGTGAACCGGTGACCTGCCAAATCATGTTGCATCCGTCGGTAGAACCAGTAATCACAAGGAGCAATGTCCGAAGAATACGGCGGGTGCTGCAATATCCCACTTGAGCGTTTCCAAATATATTTTTACGACTTTTGCAACGTGAGGCTGAGCGTTGCCATGCAAAAGAATAACTTTATCATGCATTTCCTCATATTCCGCTCGTTTTTCTCGTAATGCACGGCTCAAAGAAATTAATTATAGTCTATACCGCTCGCTCGTAGTTGAATCGCCAGATTATAGCAGCTCATAGTACACAACACCTCTTTAGTCCCACCAGATACACAGCATAACCTTCTAACCATGAATGTTCTACGTCGGTGTTGATGTTGAGGTCGATGGCAACGATTTGCCGGGCAAACCGTAGTATTTTTCCTCTTGGGGTTATCGTGGAAGATCAATTTCTCGACACCAGTCACTATCCGATGTAAAAACCACCTTGTTTGCCTTTGAAGGAACCCAAATGCCTTGCTTTTGAATTATGCCCATGGCTTTCAATCACGCTACTTTTGCGTTCGAGTCGGATCTTCATTGAGCAATGCCTTTAATTCAATGTCTACGAATTTTTTTGGCTGTTTTAAGCGAGGCTTATCTTCAACACTGAAATCATCATTTTTGAAGCGTCGAAACCATTCTCTACAAGATTTATCGTTTAATTAAAACAAAACTTTCGTTTAATTAAAACAAAAAGTTAACAGTTCCCGAAAATGCTGTTTAGTTATCACAAAATCCGACATATTCAACACCGTAAAAAACACGTTTTGTATGAAACTCAAAGCAATCAAACTGAATGTTAACGGCAGATGCTAATGTGGGTGTACTACGAAATCCCGGTTTTCAAAATCCCGGTTTCAAAATCCCGGTTTTCAAGATCCCGGTTTTCGTTTCTTCTAGTTCTAATAGCACAAATAAATTAATTAAGTTATGTAATTGCAGGATTTGGTATATTTTGAAATGCAATAAGTAAATGTAGAGGCTGATGGCTTCGATAACTCTCACGAGCTCTTAGTGCTCCATCCAAATTCCATCCCTATTAGCCATTTTCTAGAACTTTATCGCACTCATTTTTTAATTTTTTCAAAAAATCATTTAATAGTCCCATTTTCCCATATGCCAAATTTTAAAAAATTCAAACCGAGATTTCCTATAAATCGGTTTTTTTTTATACAAAACCGGGATTTCGTTATACACCCCCATCTAATGTGTCTGAAACAATAGAAATCAGCGGTCACTATAAAAAATTTATTATAGTCAAAGCCACTTTTTGAAAACGGACCGAATTGATTTGTAGTCCCAATAATTTAATTTTCAATCTATATAAGTAAATGAAATTTGCGATAAATTTTGTGTCTGTCTAAAACTATTTCTAGCAATTTTATGGAAGTCGATGAGAGCCAGTACTAGACTTCTCAATAATCCTAATAAAAAGTGAATAATATATCATTCAAAAATAAAATAATCCAATACTAACCAACAACAACTGTACATGATTAGTAAACAAACAAGTTTAAAATATTCGGCTTGGTAAAGTAAAGGTTTTCCATCGTAGTTAGTTTTTTTATATCAAAATAAAAACACATGATGTATGTTGAAAATTCAAAATTATTTATTGTTGAAAAAACTGAAAATGATGAAATTTTTTTTTTTATTTTAATTTTTTTTTTTTTTTATTTTTTATTTTTTTTTTTTTATTTAAATTATTACAACTGAATACAATTCATCTAGTAATTTTTCTTTCTTAATTTAATCACTTGTGAATGAGAAGACGCCCATTGGCCGGCTCCATTTATAGGTTATTTACTGAAGTAGTCTTTGCTTTGGTGTCCTTAATCCATTAAATCAATTGGTTTCGTTCTCTGCAATCGTCTTACTGCATGGGAGGTGTCCAACATACCACGAAGCTCTTCATTTACGTGTTGATAAATACGTTGTCCATGTATTACTGCAAGTTTTTTTATTTCTTCTTGGACCGTCGGGATATTTAGATCCCGATGAAGGTCATCATTCCTAATGTACCACGGAGCGTTAACTATACCACGTAGCACTTTGTTTTGAAGTTTGTATTATTTTAGTGTTGATTTTCTTTGTACAGCCCCAGAGCTGTATTCCGTAAGTCCATACAGGCTTTAGCACCTGTTGATATAGTAGCAATTTATTTTCGGTTGACAATTCCGAGTTTTTCCCGAGCAGCCAATACATTTTTCGATATATTAAGTTCTTCTTTTTTCTTTTTAACGTGCTCTTTCCATCTGAGCCTGGTATCTAAGGTCATCCCTAGATATTTAGCCTTATTTGCATACGGAATCTGCTGACCGTTAATGATTACAGGTTTGTAACTGACTTTTAGATTAGTAAAATTCACATGCGTGGATTTTGATTCATTGAGCCCGATTCGCCACTTTTTTGATACTGTTAAAGTTAGCCGAAAGTTTCCAGCCGAAAGATAATGCAGATAGTGTCTTGAATACAGCAAAAATCAGTTATGAACTCGAATTTAGGAGAATTTAGGATCGAGTAACATCATTCGATGAAGAAGAAATTATTTCAGTTTATGGGAATTTAAAAATCGATAGGAGCGAGAGTATAAAGAGAGTTTAAAAATAGTCAAGACACTATCTGCATTATCTTTCGGCTGGAATCTTTCGGCTAACTTTAACAAGGTACTTTTTTGTCCATTTTATGATTTTGTCACATGCTTCTTGAAGTTTCGTTGTCGATTCCTCGATAGTGTCTCCTACTGAGAGAACTGCAGTGTCATCAGCAAATGTTGCAACGGTAACATCGTTTAAATGAGGTAAATCTCTGGTGTAGAGTAAGTAAAGAATTGGTCCCAAAACACTACCCTGTGGGACTCCTGCCGAGATCTTTTTTAGCTCGGAGTATTCATCTTCATATTTCACCCGAAAGTGGCGATTCTCTATGTATGATTTTAAAATCATGTAATATTGTTTTGGTAAATCTCTATGTAGTTTAAAGAGTAAACCTCTGTGCCATACCTTATCGAAGGCCTGTGCCACATCTAAGAAGATACCAGAGCAAACCTTTTTCCTTTCTAATGTATTCTCAATGACATCTGTAAGCCTGTGAACCTGCTCAATAGTGGAGTGTTTCTCCCTGAAACCAAACTGATATTCTGGAATAAGGTTTCGTTGTTCTATGGTTATTTTCAATCTTTTGAGCAGCATCCTCTCAAACAATTTCGCTAGTGTTGGTAGAAGTGAAATTGGCCGATAAGATTTTCTATCATTCGGTGGCTTGCCCGGTTTCGGAATCATTATTACTTCTGCCACTTTCCACTGCATTGGCACATGTTTTTTCCTGATGATCGCATTGATTATGTGCAGTAATTTACGGGTCCCTTTTCAGGCAGCTCCATTATTATTTGCCCTGTTATCAGATCGTAACCAGGAGCTTTCTTTGTTTTTATGTTCTTAATTTCTGCTTTTAGTTCTTTCAATGTTACAGGCCTGATATCTTCGAAATCAGATATTCTGGGCGTATCAGCAGTGTTTTCGTAACTGGTCTGCCGACCTAGAGGTTGAAATGTTTCTTCAAGATGTTCAGCAAACAGGTCAGCTTTATCTTTCGCACTTCTAGCCCAGTTCCCATCGTTTGTTTTGATTGGGCGGATCTGCGTTTTTGGTCGTTTTAACCCTTTTGTAGCTTTCCAGAGGGAATAGTCGGTATCTTTAGTTGGGGCTAGAGAACAGAGATATTTTCCAATTGTTTCATTTTTCACTGCTTTTATGAGTACCTTAAGTTTGATGCACAAGTTGTTTAAGGTGGTTTTATCTTGCGGCGCACGTGTATTCTGCCATTTCTTTCGGGCTTTTCGTTTTTCCTGCACTAATTCTCTTACTTCTATTGGGTAAATAACGGCGTTTTCTTTCCTGGATGATAATTTGGGGGTGCATTCCCAAGCCGACCATTGTATGACATCAAGGAGCCGGTCTAAATCCTCTTCTATTTCATATTCACTTTTGATTGGCACTTGAAGTTCTATTTTTTCCTCCACTAACTGCTTAAACAATTCCCAATTTGTTTTGTTGTTTGTTAGTTGTGGTGAATTTGTTTTTTCTATTACATTTTCACTAACCGTCATAATAACAGGAGAATGATCAGATATTAGACTTTCATCATTTTCTAAGAAGATGTAGCGTTCCGATATGCCTTTAGTGATGTAGAAATCTATTAGATCTGGGATTTTGTTAGGATCTGTTGGCCAGTACGTCGGTTTCCCTCCTGAGTGAAAATGAAATGAAATTTTTTTCTATGCCATTTATGTATGGAATGCAATATCGTTCGTGTGACCACCGTCTTGTTGAAACAAAATATCATTTAAATCAATTTCATCTAATTTTGACCACAAAAATCCGGCTAACATACCACGACCACTGTTCACTGTTACTGCATCTTCACGTTCATTTTCGAAAAATTAAGGTCCAAAGATGCCACTAGCTCACAACTAGCTCACAATCCACACCAAACATTAACTTTTTTGATTAAATTGGTTGTTCAAGAATAACTTGAGGATTTTCAGTCCCCCAAATGCGAAGGTTTTGTTTTTTAACGTATCCGGAGGTGAAAATGACCTTGCTGATCTTGTAAGGATGCATGTGTAAGTGAACGTGTAAAATTCGATATAAAGTGGTTAACGACACGTTTTACAGTCGAGATATATTATCCGTTCCGTTCAGTTCCTTCACGTATCATGTCAGACAAAAAAAAAACATTGTTACATGTATTTTCTATAGGAGTATTTATATTATCCGTTCCGAATGTGAAGGAACTTAACGGAACGGATAATATAAATCGACCTTTATTGTTGCGAACGAAGCATCAAACAGATTTTTTTTTATTTATTTTTTATATTACAACTTACTTACAAATCATTTAGTAATTTATCTTTCTTAAATAAAGATTCACATTTGACGGGCAGTAACCAAATGTTTACTATATTTCTCTGTCCTAATTAAATACAGCTGCCCAGTTCTAAAGGTTTCTGCATTTAAAGTGTTACTCCATTGGTAGTGTCCAACAAACTTGGTATGTTTGCATTTTTGCGCCGAGATATCCGCTGAATGTGTTTCTTTGCATAATTTTTTATTTCTGCACTGACATATTCCATGTTTAAGTCCCTATGTAGGTTATCATCTCTGATGTACCACGGTGCGCTGACAATGCCACGCAGCACTTTGTTTCGAAAACATTGTATTATTTGTGTATTTGTCTTCTTGGTATAACCCCAAAGTTGAATACCATATGTCCATTTAAGTATTTGATATAATAGCAATTTATTGTGTATTGTAAGCTCAGAATTTCTACCTATTAGCCAATACATTTTCCTATATTTGATGTTCAATTCTACTTTTTTCTTTTTAACATGCTCTTTCCATTAAGCTTGCAATAAGTCATGCCGAGGTATTTGGCTGTATTTATTACACTGGAATCCAGTTAAATTTCTGGTTTGTGAAGTTTACGTGAACCAATTTTGCTTCGTTTAGGCTAATGCACGATTTCTTTGTCCAGCTACTCACTGAGTTGGTTACTTGTCTTGTCGTCACTTCTGATATGCGCTTTTCAGTTGTCAGAATAGCTGTATCGTCTACAAATGTTGCTATGGTGGCGCCTTCTGTATTTGGCATATCTCTGGTATACAGGATATACAATACAGGACCCAATACGCTACCTTATGGTATGCCTGCTGCTATTTTCTTTAGTTTAGAGTACTCTCCGTTATATTTTACATCTGAATCTGCGATGTAAGATTTAAGAATTTGATAGAACTGATAAGGTAGATCTCGATGCAATTTAGATTCAAGTTCTTGGTGCCAATCTTTGTCGAGAGCTGTGCTAGATCTAAAAAGATATTGAAACATATTTGCGTTTTCTCAAGTGCATCTTCTATTATGTGCGATTTGTGAACTTATTCTGTCGTAGAGTGATTTTCCCTAAATCCAAATTTGTGTGGTGGAATTAAGTTAAATTTCGCTTGAGCCTCTTGAGCAGTAATTTATATGTGTAATTTTTCAAATAATTTTGAAATGACAGGAAGTAGTGAAATCGGCCTGTACGATTTTTTGTCGTTTGGTGGTTTGCCTGGTTTAGAAATGATAATTACTTCGGCAAGCTTCCAATGTCGTGGGTTATATTTTAGTCTGAAGGCAGTATTGATTATTTGAACCAATTTTTGTAATCCCTTCTCGGAATGGCTTGTACGACTTGGCCAGTAATTAGATCATAACCTGGAGATTTTTTTGCATATAAATTGTACTTGATCTAATGTTACAGATCGTATATTACGGCCATCAATTTTGCTAATTGTTGTTATATTTTCATTTGCGGTCGGCGTATGGGTAACGGTTGAAAGGTTTCTTTCAAGTGAGCAGAAAATAAAGGAACTTTTTGCTTGTCACTTTTAGCCCAGGTTCCTTCCTTATTTTTAATAGGCGGCACATGACTTTTGGTCCTTTTTAATCCCTTTGTTACTTTCCAAAGAGAGTAATCAGTGTCTTTATGTTCGGTGAGACCACTTAAGTACTTGTTAATAGTTTCGTTCTTAATTTATTTTATAAGCTGTTTCAGTTTATTACACAGATAATTGGGGAGTTTTTGTTTTCCGGGGCACGTGTCCCTTGCCAGGTCTTTCGTGTCTTTCGTTTGTCTCTAACTAATTCTCTGACTTCAAGAGGATAATTTTGATTCGTACCGGATTTGGTATGATTAGTAGGAGAACTTTCCCATGCTGCTTGTTGAATAGTACAGTTAAGTACCTCCAGTTCGTCTTCTAATTGTACCGTCGTTTTAATTGGCACTTGACGGTCTATTTGCTCTTCAATTAGTTCTTGGAATAGATTCAAGTCAATTTTATTATTTGTTATCATCATTGTGCTGAGTGTCTAACAACAGGTGAATGGTCAGAATATATCCACTCGCTATTTTCGAGACACATGTAGTCCTCTGTAGTCCCTTTCGTTACATCAAAATCAATGAGACTTAGTATTTTATTTATATCAGCAGGCCAATATGTTGGTTTACCTCAAGAATGGAACTCACAGTTGCTTACCCAATCTGCTTCGAAAAACTCTTTTCCTCTACGGGTTGTAAGTCTTGATCCCCGATATGTGTTTTTTGCATTAAAGTCACCACCAAAAATTAAATTGGATCCTAGTGATCTAAAGAGTCTGCTCTAATCTTCATAGTGTTTGACATTCTTTTTCACTATTACTGATGATCCTGCCCTCGCGTTTCCTCCTTGGTGAACAGCATGAAGACCACGTTCTTGCTTTGCTAGCCTAGCAATGATTGCTTCTATGCTTCTACATATCCTTTCGATAAGGTCATACTCATCAATTAGATGATTGTTGTACAATTTGCGAGTGGGTTTTCCGCCATGTACCTATAACTGGTTGCTTTGGCTCCGCCTGGTTTTTACTTAATTTCTCTCTGGTAACCTTAGAGTTTTGAGGACACTGATACATTTTGTTTCTCAGCCTTTGAAGTTCTTTGGCTACTTCACATCCTCTGTAATTCGCAGGATGATGTAATTTACAGTTTATGCATTTTGCAGGGTTGTTTCAACTTTCCTTACACTCTTTCGTGTTGTGCTTTCCAGCATATTTTACGTATCTCCGGACCGCACTATTTTTGCATGTGGTTCAAACCTTGCAAACTTTTGCATTGAGGTGTTAGCCTCGTATGCGTTTTTATTTACAGCTTACTGTTTCTACGATCTGCAACTGTTCAAGTTTCTTCAAAACGTTCAACAATTTTGCAAATTCCAGGCTCTGGAAGAGTTCCATGTTGACTGAAATTTACGAAATGTTGTTTTACAGAACGGCCATTATCGTAATAAGTTTGGATAACCGAAACACGTTGTTGTGTTCTAAACGAACTCATGACTAGAAATGGCATAGGTTTAACTTTTAATTGTTGAGCTTGAAAAAACCAATAGATAGAAGACACTTTACATATGATATTAAATAATGCTAGTGAAGTTTATCCAAACTAATACAAAAAATGCAACGACAGCCAACTTATTGTAATAGTGTTGGTGTAAGTAAACATTCAGGCGAATTTATATTGGGTAATTTAGACGAGATGTGATTTTTTAATTAGCCTTAGAGACATTCCAAAGTTATTCTAAGTATTTTCTAAGCATTTAGCATAAACTTCAGTAACATTGGTAGACTGTTTAAATCCAATGTCACTGCAGTGCATGCTAAATGATTAGAAAATACCTAGAATTACTTTGGAATGTCTCTAAGGCCCATAAAAAATCACATTTTTAAATCTCATGGGACACCCTGTCAGACCCATTAAAAAATCATATAATTTACTAGGGATACTCGTTTTAATTTAATTCAAATGTCACTGAAGTCCATGCTTAATGCTTAGAAAAAACTTACAACGACTTTGGAATGTTCCTGAGGCCGCCCTTCTAAAATCACATGTCGTCTAAATTACACAATTCGCCTAAATGTTATTACACCAATACTATCACAATAAGTTTTTTGTTGCTGAATTTTTTGGATTAGTTTGGATAAACTTCACTAGCATATTAAATATCATACAGAATATTTTAAAATTTAGTATTTTTCCTGTCCAATTTCCAATATATACAGAGGACGGTCAATCTTTAGAGAAAAAAAATTGTTTTTGATAAATTTTGCAGAATTTTAAGGGACTGAATGACATGAATGCGAAGTTGGCTCGAAAAACACCTTTTCAATTTGGGCGTGTTTCTTTGATAATGTCAATACTATCCCGAAAAAATATCATAATAGTATGGAAAAGGCATATTGGGGCTACCATTCGCATAATAGCATATCATTCGCAATGTAACAATAGTTAAGCCCGTCCATCAATACAAACATTTAAACTAAAAATTTAATTGCTGGAATCTAGGAGAAATCCCCCTCCAGATTATTTGTTCAAAAGTTGAGTCCATCTCAGATATAAAGCCAATAGTTCAAGCCTGAACTGCGGATAAAATGGTCTGGTCTAAAGCACAATCTCAGCATAGGTTTCATATCTTCATAAATGGGTTAAATTGACAATTTATTTGCGGAATTCCTAGAGATGTTATGGTAGCCGATTACAAACTTGTATCTCTAAACAAGAGCGCCTGGACAATTAATGTTGCAGACTCTGTCTTACTAATGCAGCCAAAGCAACACATGGATAAAGATAACGCTCAAATATTAAATATTTAGGAATAGGCAATTACGTTTATTTGGAACAGTAAGGATGCTAACTTTCAGGCTCAAATTCCGGATGAGGTTATCCCTAGGAGTTCCGCAAAAAAATTGTCAATTTAAATCCTTATGAATCAGGTATGAAACCTATGCTGAAATTTTGCTTTAGACCAGACTTTTATATCCGTTCAGACTTGAACTATTGGCGTTATATCTGAGATGGATGGACCTAACTTTTGAACAAATAATCTCGAGGGGGATATCTCCTGAATTCCAGTAATAAAATTATAGTTTAAAAGTTTGTATTGATGGGTGGACTTAACTGTTGTTACATTGCGAATGAGGTTATTTCTTTTCATTATGCTACTAATATTTAACCAACTTTTATAATATGACATTATCAATTTTGTAAGTTTTCGGGATAATTTGTAAGAAGTGTCCAATGTTGGAAGAGATCAATTCTTTAAAATATATATCAATACAACAAATGATCAAATTAAATACATATATAATTTAAAGTTTTTATTATTTTTTTATGGAATATAAAAAACATTCACTGTAATTTTAAATTTATATATATTATTTTAAAATGATGTTTTGATTTAATTACTAACCAAAAATACAACATTTAAAATATCATCAGAGCTGTATATATGCGCAGATTTATAAATTGTTATCACTTACCAGTAAATAACTGGTCAAACAATAAAATATTTCTGAACTATTTAAACATAACACTACAAAATTATGAAAATATTTCAAATTTATGTATTTTACGTAAATTAAATAAAAGTGTCTGTTATTGTTCTAATTAATAATAATAATAATAATAATAATAATATTTATTGTTTTGAAATTTATGAAAACAAAAAATAATGCTGTTATGGTTTTGTTAAAAACTGCTCCACACTAACGATGTGTGAAAATATTATGAAAATGTAATCGCTAATTGATTACGGAATATGACAATGTGTAATTGATGATTAGAGAGGGGGAAATAAGTAGTTTTTCAATATTGCACAATTACTAGAAAAATTTTTTTTAGGAATTCGTGCATTAAAAATTTTATTGACTAATTACAAATTTATAAAGAAATTCATAAAAACCCAGGTATCAGTAATTCGTTTTTTAAAACTGATACCAACAAAAACAATTGTAATAATAATTTAATTATAACCATTATATCTAAAATAAACAACAGCAATAAAAGTGAAATACAAATTTTTCTAGTTTTATATTTCGAAATTTAGTTTTTCCTTGCATAAAAATTCAAGCACAAAAAACAGGAATAGTATTAAACCGCATCGGATGCATTTAGAATACGTAAACAAACTGACCAGATAAAACCAGATAATATTGGGAAACTGGACTTGGATATGGAAAAAGTGAGAAAACTCATTTTTGTTTTCCTCGTGTACGTTACGTACGTAAACAAATAACATTTTTTTTTTCTTGGATATATCTGTCTGTTGGTCTGTTTAATTTATCTTTCTTAGCAGCATCAACATTATTATTATATTGCTCTTTATATTTTTATTAAGTAATATGTATTTATTTTTTTTACGTTCTAAGATTATTTTTTTTTTCTTTTTTGACTTAAAATAAAATATATAACTAACATTTTTAGTACGAATTTTTTAATATATATTTTCTTTAATCTATTAAAAACATTAAATATGTACATATCAAGAAATAAACTGAAACTCTGTTAAATTGTGTGATTGATGCCATGCCATGCATGTTAAATAACAGATAGTTTAGTTTCCTATTGGTGGTAAAACTCCATGGAAAATATCGTTTAAGAAAAACTATTACAAATTGTTTAATGGATGGAATGAAATATAATTAAAAATGTTGTTGCAGATAGACTGCATGTTATGCTAATTAATTTTGCAAATACGTTGGACTCGATTCAATTTAAATTTTTTTATTTATATTTACTTCTATTATTTTTATGAAAACTTTCAACGAATTTGCAAGTTTTTCTGATCAAATGATTGAAACAACTTTTAAATATTCAAACTCAAAATTAAAGCGAATTTAAAATTTAATCATGCACTATGCCAATTACAATATAACAACGAACAGCTGATTTGTAATAAGCAAATCAAACATCACAGTGAACAGTGATGAGGCGGAGTAAAACAAGTTTTTATATAGAAAATAAATAATATTCTTTATCGACCAAATCAGTATTGTCACATCTTCCGTGCTCGTTAATTATGTACTTTAGGATTCCGGGGCCTTTGATGTATACGTGAATTACATAAAAACGGTCCGGTAAATTGTATCTTGGTGTTTAGGAATCTCGGAATTTTGAAACCTGGTGCCCTATTCTTGAAATCGGTCGACATTTTCGTAATCGGAATACAATTTGCTATGAAATTTTTTATGCTACTAAAATTTTTCGCCGGCTGCTTTTATCATTTTTTCAAATTTGTATGCAAGTTTTTTATTATTTATTTACCTACTGAGCAAATAATTCTGTATCGATTTAACAGTCGGAATTTTTCCCTTAGTAGGGGAAAAAATTATGTTTTTTAAATTAAAAAAAAAGATAAGAAATTTAAAAAAATGATTAAAGTAGCCAGCGAGAAATTTTAGTAATATAAAGAATTGCATAACAAATTGTATTCCGATTACGAAAATTTCGGCCGATTTCAGGAATAAGGCCCCAGTGGCACTATTCTGGCAGTTCCCTGGGAATAGAGAATTGGGGAAGATTGTATTTGTAATTTCTATTTAATTTTTTTTTTCTGGCATACTGCGGGAATAATTTTCCCTGCCAATTTAGGCCTGGAAAAGTTATTTCTAATTTATAAATATTTACGTCAAATTTTTCTCCGCAGTAGGCCGAAAAAAAAATTTTCGAACTGAAATTTCTTATAAATTCTTTCCCCAATTCCCTGTTCCCGGGGAATTACCAGAATAGTGCCACAGGTCAATTTTCTTAAATAAAGGTTAGATACGTTAATCAAAAACCTGAACTTATTCAATATTTCTGAGTAATTTAAAAATTAATTGCTTAACTCTGCATCGAAAAAATTATCTACTCGCTACGCTCTAAATGTTTTTTCCTTTGATGACGATGATCTAGAGTGCTTCGCTCCATATTTTGATGTTTTTCTTGCATTTCAGTTTAGTGCGAAATAGAGATCTTCAAACATAATAGTGATGTCCTCTTCCACAGTAAACAATCCCTGCTAACACTCTAAACGAATAGGTCTGCTGGATTTAGTTGATCCAATATTTGAACTATTCTTGCTGTTTGTTTAAACTTTAAACACTTCTTGGGTAAGCAGATTTATCATCCATCTGTACCAATCTATATATATAAAAATGATGTAAAAAATGTATGTGCGCGCATCAGTTGAGAACGGCTGAACCGATTTGGGTCAATTTTTTTTTTGTGTTCGCAATTGCCAGGAGATGGTTCTTTCAGAAGAAAATTTTGAAAAAAATCCATCGGAAAAGTCGGAAAATCGAAAAATGATGTTTTTGTACGGGATTTCGCACGTATCCGATCCAGATGGTCTTTTAGAAGAGAAAAATTGGAAAATCTGAGTGGAAAACTCGGAACTTCCGGAATAACCCGAAGAAAATTGATTTTTTTTTCTAGTACATCAGTTGAGAACGGCTGAACTTTGTCTCAATCGTTTTTTGTTGTCGTTTAATAATTAAAAAAAAAATATAATCAGCATACTAAAGTAAACCGCCCAATTGGTAAAGAGCATATCAGCTACTCCATTAGGAGCGGAAATTGCACAAGTGCAATAGCACGCGGGTTTCATTCTGCTGGTACCACTTTACCAATCAAAAAAATTCTTACTAATAATATTTATTTTTTAATGAAAATTTAAACCCTCAATATACAATCTTGGTTAATTCGATCCACATAATGGGTTGATCCGCCACAACTTAGGGGTTCGATTGCCCACTCAACTTCCCTCCTTTTTCCTTTTTTTAATCGCGGTTAACAAGGCCACTATCTGAGCACAGCCATTCCTTCTTAAAGACTGAGCTGCAGGAGCAATGGCCGCATGGGATGCATGACAGATAGCTGGCAATTCTATGAAACCGATTGGCCTTCAGCGTAAGCTAAGGTTTTTCCGTTTCAATGTTTTGATGATTTTGGACGCTGTAAAGCATGAAAAATCGACGCAAAGCTTGAAAAATCTCAGAAAATCGTGAGGTAAACTGATAAAAGCAGAAAGTTAAGGAGATAAATAAGAGATGGCGCTGAGGTGTGATCGTTAGGATCTGTCATAATTATGCTGCGTAATCTGAACCATCCGAGATTGTGTAACGGAACGCGATAAGCTGTGAAGAAACTGACGAACAACGTGATTCAAGCGACGAGCATCAAGGGCAAATTCAAAGGAGAGGATGTTCAAATTCCGAGAATTCATCTGATTCCAACTGCCATCCCGTTCGACTTCAAGTGCATTCAGTTCCCTGTTCGTTTGGCGTTCGCTATAACGATTAACAAATCGCAATGTCAATCGCTGAAAGGGTGCGGAATAAATCTGGTTTTTCTATGTTCGAGAGTTAGCAAATCATCATCGTTGTTCATTTACGCGCCGTGTATTCCATTTAATTCCACTCGAACAAAATACATTGAATTCTTTTGAATTACAACTCCCCATTGCGAGAAAAAATCCAAGAAACAACTAAATTTTCGATAGATGCCTGAGTTTGAATCGACTTTTCATTCACGCGTTCGTTCGTTCTGTCAATTGTTTCGACCAATCATATTTCTCAAAAATGAAAATTTTTTCTTCTGGATTTTGCTACAAGAGATGATTAGACGAAAAAGTGACCGAACGAACGCAACCATAAACCTGCCTTTAGTGTTGAATTCGATGAAAAAGTGAATGGAATGGCCACTCAACTTAATCGTTTATTGAGAATAGAGTTGAGTTGTTTGAATTTTTCTCTTATCAAAATTAGTTTTCGTAAAGGATAAAAGTATTTGCTCGGAACGAAGTAATTTGGGCGGAATGAGGTTCGCCGGGTCAGCTAGTTTCTTATAAAATTAAAAATCACAAAGTTAAATTTTTTGCGATTTTTTGCTGTTTTTAAATGAAATCTTAAACTGAGGCCAACATATAAACTTTTGAAATGAGTTGAGAAGCGTTCCTCGAAGATACTTTAGACTTAATAATTTTTAGTTTTATTTTTAGCATTAAAAATCGAGAAAGAATTTAATGTGAAGTGGTCTAGACGTCAAGTAGAGACACGCAATAGGTGCGTAATGAAAAGCACGTAAAAGTTTTTCGACAATAATACAATAAACGGTGCGTCTTATTTCGAATCGGGTTATGAGGAAGTAAAACGCATATAGATGATTCACTAGTACCGACTTATGTACCCATGCAGCTTGGACTCATTCTAAAGAATAGACCTAATTCATAAGATGATAAGAAACTTATACTCGCGCTGTAAACGGAAAATGGCAATAAGTTGGATTAGGATGAAACTGTGCACTCCGCTATGTTAGCCCAAAATTTTTTTATCCTTCATTATCTTATCATCTTCATACGACGCAGAAACACCAACTGATATTTTAAATTATACTGACACTTTGCCAGTTGCACTGCCAACTAATACGAAACCACCATTACCACCAACCGCACAACGAAGAAGAAGAATCCGGAAATCCGTACAAAGAGAAAATTTGCGAAAAATATTTTAAGATTTGAGAAAATGAAAAACCTCTTCCGCGAACACCACAAGACTATAAGGAAAAAAGTCACTCTTTGCGCCACGCTGCAAAAATAAAAATCTCAATGAAATTATTAGCATAAAAAATTGCAATAATTTTTGTTATTATTTTTTGTAATTTTAAAATTTAACATATATTTTTTAATTTTAATCGAACCGGTTTGAAAACAAGTTTTGTTCTATTTTTCGTAACACCTCTGTGGTTTAGCTCTGGTTTATTTTTCCTGAAAGCAAGCTCGGTAATATACTCTACATTTTGTTGACGTCCGTTGTTTCAGACAGAGTAGGTTAGGTAGGTTTGAACTTCGTCCCATACATCGACCTCTTCTATGCACAAATTGTGCAGAACGCAACATCCCAACAACAATTTAATTAATTGAAAAGAAATCGAGACCGACAATTGTTATTCAGCAAACCACCAAATGCGTTTTATAAAAACTTCCTCAAAGCGTAGGCTGAATCTCCCAGAATATGGTATGTATTTATTTTGGGTGTGTATATATTTTGCTAGCAGATCCAATAGACACGCCGAGAAACATTATGTTCATCTTACAAATCCCTCACAGCAAATGAATCCGAGCCGATTCGCATATGTATACTCCGTACCTTATTCACTGCCTTTCGGACGTAAATGTAAGAGCGGTCACTACAACCTATTACATTGGCTGATGGCACACGTAAAAAACGTATTTTTCTTCGTTTCTCTCCCCGTTTACCTATAATACAGGTTTTAAGTAATTGCGACTTAAACAAATTTTCTGTGCAACCACACAACTCAAACATAAAAATATTTCAAGGACATTTGTTAAAATGCCATGACATACCAGACTAATTTTCATTGCTCAAATTCGTTAAATATCATAATCTGCGCACTCAAATTACACTGTTAAATTTAATTATAAATGTTGTTACTTTAAAGATTTTCGGCTTTTTTATAGACAAATATTATTTTCTATGACATTCACATTGATTGAGACCTTTCGGGCCACCAAAAAATGAGGTCATTTACTTACAATACTCTACTAAAAAGAAGTAGAAAATTCACTCAACCCCCCCATTAACCCCAAGGGTATTTGCAGTTTGGTCGTTGCAACCTGATGAGTAGACCAACTTTTATCGGTACGAAACCAAACTGCCAAGAGGAAACTTGAGGAAGTTCTCATTTTTGTAAAGGGTTGTGTGGCTCTGTACACACAAATACCCTTGGGGTTAATGGGGGGGTTGAGTGAATTTTCTACTTCTTTTTAGTAGAGTATTGTAAGTAAATGACCTCATTTTTTGGTGGCCCGAAAGGTCTCAATCAATGTGAATGTCATAGAAAATAATATTTGTCTATAAAAAAGCCGAAAATCTTTAAAGTAATTAATACTTAGGTTTTAGGACAAGTTAGGACAAACTTCATATCCGTACCCGCCATCGCAAAGAATTGTACACAAAATACCTGGGTATGAAGAAGGCCTTCAAAGTCCAATTGGGTCAATAATTGAAAGCAGTTGACAGTCCTTTACATTCTCAATTCGCTTAATGGGCCAATTCTCGGTTGGAAGAAGATGAGCATTTTTACCAAAAAAAATCATCTTTTCCGACGAAGCTCTATTTAAATTCGGCGGTTATGTGAAGAAGCAAAATTGCCGTATTTGGGGCACAGAATACTGACACGTCTCAATTGGGAATTCAATACACCCAAAATAAATGGCGGCTTGGTTTGGTATATGGTCCAAAGGCATCATACGGCCATTTTTCTTCGAAAATAACAGCGACTGTTATGTTATTAACTGACTTATATTCCCTACAATTCACGAGGAAGGCTTGGCCAATATTTGGTTTCAACAGGAGGACACCACACAGCCAACGATACAATCGACTTATGTTCGAAAATCGCATCATCAGCTGAAATGGTGATATCAACTGGCCACATAGGAGCTGCAATTATAATTCGTTGGACTAGTATTTGTGGAGAGCCGTCAAGGACAAATGTTATGCTAATCATCCAGAGAAGATTGAGGCTGTGAAAGACACATGTACTTTAAAAATTTTTTATTTAACTTGCATTTTTAAAACGAACTAAAAGTTGTCGTACTCTGTATATTCTGTAGCTACGGGTGTATCAAATCTGTGGAAATTGGCAAAAGAACCTTTTAGCATAATAAGTCAAATTTGACTGTGCGTTCGTGTTGTCAACAATAAGCATATTATGCTAGGCAACCAATTCAAGATTATTCTTAGTTCAACTTCGAGTAGGACTATGACTTGTAAAATGTGACACATGTTTTTAGCCAACCCTCAAATCTATTTAGACTATCGAAAATCTATTTAGGTAAACCACCCGAATTTAATCTTCGCCTTGTTTAGAAGAAACTTTCTCGTTTAACATCAGTTATTTTACCTTGAATTGCTGTAAATGTATTAGTTGATTATCCAGGTACAACAAAATCGCGCAACGAATAAACATGCCGACTCTCTGCCTTTTCTGGAGAAATTTAAACACAACACGTAAACATGTAGCCTATGTGAGAGCCGGCCATCGCACAATATATTAAGAACTATAATGCGGAAAGATTTAGATCACAGTATCGTAGAGCCGTAGAGGCCATCCAGCACTATAGTGCGAGTTGAAAACTGGTTTCAGAGTTATAACAACATCGACGAGGCGGTTCAAACAGTGCAACAAGTAAACACCATTCATCAGCAGGTAGGTTTCAATATAAGAGGATGGTACAGGAGTCACACAACATACCAATGAATTTCGTGACAAATAATCCATCGAGGCAAGGTCCTTGGGATTTTGTGTGATTTGTGGAGTATAAACCGCATTGGTGAGATCAAAAACCCGGCGCCGAATAACAAGGCAATTTCCATACCAATAATGAGCTGATGGCAACGCATTCAATCACCTTCGAGTCAAAGCATTACTGGACCGATTCAAAAATGATAGTTGGCTGGTTGAATTATGATGCTCGAAAATCCAAACAGTTTCTTGCATTGCGAATAACCGAATGCCTAGAAGAATTAAAAAAACATGAGTGGCATTTTTTGGCAGGAATGGAAAATGTAGCAAATGAGGCCACTAAATGTATAAGAAATTCACCTAAATTTGTGGCAGATTCGAGATGGATTCAAGATCCGAAATTCCTAAAAGACATTTTTAACGATGGAAGAATTTCAGTTAAAGCATCATTGTGTCTTAAGTAATGAACCGCCTCTACTGTAAAGAAAACAAGATGTTACGGTGGAACAAAAATTCTGAAGTGAATCATACCAAAATATTAAAATAACCTATTCTCCATATCTGGATGAAAACGGCGATCTCAGAGTTCGTGGATAGATTATAACGAAAGGAATTCTGCGGCTTCGGCAACCAAATTGGCCGATTACCCAAAAGATTGTCAATCAACTTTGGAAGCGTTGGATCGTGGAGTACCTTCTAATAATTACCAAACGAACAAAATGGCTTGAGTAGACAAAACCATTATCAGTAATGTAATTGGCTGCTTGTGGATGAGCGTAACCCCAGGGGATGTTGGCCGAAAAGGATGATAGTCGACGCTCACTTGGGTAAAGAAGATCAAGTATGCAGTGCGATATTAAAAACGGCAACCGGATTATTCACGCCACGAAACTAGCTAAATTGGACATCAACAGTAGACAAACAGAGGAGCCAGTCTGTCACCAAGGAAGAGTGTTAATAAGAAACATACTCAATGCGTGGCTAAAAATAAAACGAACAAATAGTCTCATCAGAGACTACGAAAATTATTTTTGTACACTTACTTATGGCCGGTTGCACAGAAAAATTACTAACGGCCGGTTAATTGTGCGCGAGTTACATAAATGTTTTATACGGAATCTGTTCTCGCAATCAGAAAAAAAGTCAACGCATACTTGATCAAATATATTTTATTCCATTAAAATATTTTGCTTGTTCAGCATTAAAATACTTCCATAAAATAAAATACATTTAATCAAATATGCATTGACTTTTTTTCTGATTGCGAGAACAGCTTTCATATAAAACATTTATGACACACGCGCACAACTAACCGACCATTAGTCAGTTTTCTGTGCAACCGCTCATTAGTCGGTTTTCCCTGTTCATGTATTTTAAGAGTGTGACTAGAGGGTGGCGATGGTCAAATTTTAAATAGTTCTAAGCGTTTAAGATATAAATTTTGGAAACAGGTTAATACAAGTTGCTAGTCTTGACTCTTAGCATAATGCAACACGAGAAATGATAATTTTTCTTAATAAGTAATATTTTCCTTGTTGTTGGTTTACAAAGATCACATGTGCATTAAAAGGCTGTATTATCCTATAATCTAGCAAAATTTTAAATCTTTATGCTACACCTAATTACAAAAACTCGTAAACATAATTATTTTATAATGGTAGTGTAACGATAACTTTAGCATTACAAAAACAATAAAGCATGAATTTTTCGTATCTTGAGAATCTTTAGATAGTGAAGTATTTCGTATTTTTTGCAGTCTAGGTGCGGTATCATAAATTACAACTTCCTTTAATGTGGTTTTTAGAGTTTTCGAGGCGCCTACTGGCATGCGAATTCTAATTGCACGACATTTTTTTTGTGACAGTACCACTGGTACAGTGATTTGTCCAAACTGAAATAATTTTATACGATGTTCAGTTTTATTTGTTTTAAACTTTATTCTTTGAAAATGTCTCAAAAATTTATGGATTTTTTTTATTTTATTTTTGTAATATTTTTGTAAGTTTTATTCAAAAATAATAAAAATCTTAAATACCAAGAATATATGAACAAATAAAATAAGAAAATTCTTACGATAGATTCCTTTTTATTACAGACGAGGAACTAAAATAAAATTATTGTATGGATGGAAAAATAAAGACTCGTTACGAACAAAACTATATATCCGTACCAAGATGAATGGCATGACACAGTTAATAATAGAATATTTTGACAAGTTTTCTTCTTGTTTTTTTTTTTTTATATACGAGTATTAAGACGGTCTGATATATATATTTCAATGCAAGACGACATAATGTCTTGTAAGTTTTTTGGTAAAAATCGCAACGATAAAAGAAAATTTTTATCTTAGCTTTCGTTTTAACTTGTTTTGTTTTAAAAGATAGCACACAAATTGAGAAAAATCACAAAATTTTCATTGAACCATAAAAATAACAATAGCCACAAATCTAAAATAATAAAAATTGTTAAGAAATTAAATGTGTACTGTGCAGTGCATAAAGATTTGTTATTCCCTTAATATGAACGGGATAAAATTTTGTACATATGGGAAGCTAAAATATAGCTAATATATCTAAGCGAGTTAATAGCGAACAAAAATTACCGAGGTGAATATCTAGTTTAGAACCACAGATCTTTATTAAATCAAAATGCATAAGTCAACTACTTTGATGAGTATGTCATTAACTTTTGTTATATTATTTTTTTACCATCAGATGATGGGTTGTGGGGTGCAAATGATTGGCAGCCTCCACGAAATATTCTCGGATACGGGCGCACCCTAATGAAATGGACTAAAACTCAAAACACAAAAGGAGTTTACACCATTTTTTAAACTGGCTAATCCACACTCTTTGGAGTCTCATTCCATAGATTCTAGAGGTAACCTATGCCTGCATCCAACCTGTGAAAGTAATTCAATAATGGAGGACTTAGAAAATAAAAGGATTTAAAATCGTTGATGCCGTGAATATTATTAAAAAAGAGAGACGTAGCGGAGAGAACCGACTAGAAGCCGTTTCAAAAA
This sequence comes from Nephrotoma flavescens, assembly GCA_932526605.1. NCBI lineage: Eukaryota > Metazoa > Arthropoda > Insecta > Diptera > Tipulidae > Nephrotoma > Nephrotoma flavescens. Next base: position 59,571,759 of record OW052220.1, on the reverse strand, counting down.
GAGGACTTCCCCTGTTCATGCTTACGTTTGATAAATCCGATGAAAGAGAAAAAATTTACAATATAACTGGCATAATCTACATGCGAGTAAAGATCGAAGCTGCCGAAGAGAGACAATACAAGAATAGTACAATGTAAAAAATATCAAGCTACAACCGTTCTCATTTTTGTAAGGGTTTTTGTATCTTTGTGTACCCTGGGGTTAAAATGGGGGGGGGGGGGGGGAAGGGGTGAATTTTTACTACTTTTGTCCGAAAAGCCGAAAAAATCTTAAACAAATTAATAGCACGGACGATTATGAAAGTCTTAATTAGGGATAATATTAATCATCATGAAAAATTAAAAATAGAAAAACCACCCTTAAGTAACCACCCTGCCGGTTAAATTTGCTCATCACAACACCTGTAATATATCTGCAATATATTGTCCGTCACGGTATAACCCAGAGAAAGAAAACTACATTAAGTTGTTTCAGAAATTAGGAAGTAACTTCATTATCGGATGTGACTTTAATGCAAAAAATACCTTCTGGCGTTCAAGATTAACCTCTCCAAAAGGCAAAAAATTACTTGTAGCTGGCCAATACTCCAACTGTGAATTTTACTCAGGAAGGAAACAAACGTACTGGCCAACTGATCCTAACAAAACCCCAGACCTTATAGGTTTTTTCATCACCATCGGAACGCTAAATCTTCTTAGAAAATGATGAAAGTCTAATATCTGATCATTCTCCTCTTATTATGATGGTTCGTGAAAATGTAATATAAAAAACAATTCATCACAGTAGAGGAAAAATAGAACCTCAAGTACCAATCAAAAGTGAAAATGAAATAGAAGAGAAACTAGACAGGCTCCTTGATGTCAAACAATGATCGGCTTGGGAATACACCCCCAAATTATCATCCAGAAAAAAACTCCGTTATTTAGCCAATAGGAGTAAGAGAACTAGTGCAGGACAAAAGAAAGTCTGCCATTAAATAACGGTGGATAAAACCACCGTAAACCACTTATGCATCAAAGTTAAGGCACTCATAAAAGCTATGAAAAATGAAACAATTGGATAATACCTTTGTTATCTAGGTCCAACTAAAGATACCGACTACCCTACAGAAAGCACCAAAGGGGTCAAAACGACCAAAAATCCCTCCAATCAAAAAAAAAACGATGGGAAATGGGCTAGAAGTGCGAAAGATAAAGCTGACCTGTTTGCTGAACATCTTGAAGAAACATTTCAATCTCTAGATCCGATGGCCAGTTACGAAAACACTGCTGATACGCCCAGAAGATCTGACTTCGAAGATATCAGGCATATAACATTGAAAGAACTAAAAGCTGAAATTATGAACATAAAAGCAAAGAAAGCTTCTGTGGCACAGAGGTCAACTCTTCAAACTACATAGAGATTTACCAAAACAATATTATATGATTTTAAAATCATCCATAGAGAATCGCCACTTCCGGGTGAAATGTGACGAAGAGTATTCCGAGCTATGGGGGACCTATTCTTTATCTGCTCTAAACCAGCTAATTACCTCATTTAAACGATGTTACCGTTGCAACATTTGCTAATGATACTGCAGTTCACTCAGTAGGGAACACTATCGAGGAATCGATAACGAAACTTCAAGAAGCATGACAAAATCATAAAATGGACAAAAATGTGGCATATTGGCTTCAATGAATCGAAATCCACACTTGTGATTTTTACTTATCTAAAAGTCAGGTACAAACCTGTAATCATTAACGGTCAGCAGATTCCGTATGGAAATAAGGCTAAATATCTAGGAGTGGTGACTTTAGATACCAGCCAGGCTCAGATGGAAAGAGCACGTTAAAAAGAAAAAAGATGAATTTAATATCAAATATCGAAAATGTATTGGCTGCTCGGGACAAATTCGGAATTATCAACCGAAAATAAATATAAACAGTTGCTAAAGCCTGTATGGACCTACGGAGTACAGCTGCGGGGCTGTACAAAAAAACCAAAACCGAAATAATACAAACTTTTCAAAACAAAGTGCTATGTGGTATAGTTAACGCTCCGTGGTAGATTAAGAACGACGACCTGTATAGGGACCTAAATATCCAGGCGATTCAAGAAGAAATAAAAAAAAAATGCAGTAGTTCATGGACAACGTGTTTATCAAAACATAAATGAAGACCTTCGTGGTATGTTGGACACTGCGCATGCAGTAAGACGATTGCAGAGAACGAAACCAATTGATTTAATGGGTTAAGGACACCGTGCAAAGACTACTTCTGTAAAGAACCTATAAATAGAACTGGCCAATGGGTCTCTTCTCATTTACAAATGACTAAAGTAAAAAGGAAAAATTACTAGATGAATTGTATTCTTTTGTAATAATTTAAATAAAATAAAATAAAAACAAAAAAAATATCTGGGATGTACTCCAGAAAAGCATTTGATGAACGCAGTACACTCGAGTAAACTCAAGCTACCGACATTCGATGGAACTATTTCATTTGGGATTTTTAAATTCCAATTTGAAACGGCTGCCAACAGCGCAGGGCCACTAGCGCATTTACAATACTCAAATATGTTCGACGATTATATGGAGCTGGATGCTTTCATCGACGGAATTCGAGAGCCAGAGGCACGCAGAACAGTAGTTTTGTCACCGAAAGCAACTTTCGTGGACGCTATTGCGTGTGCTTTAATTAATGAGACTGCACAAGCTATAGAGGAATATCGAACGGGTGACACCCAGATTCCGTAAAGGGACAGAAACTCGCTTACACAACTGATTGCCCCAAAGTACACTATCTCTATTTCAAATTAGGACGAAGTGAGGACAGATTAACAATAAGAGGTGATATTGATAGGAAAAGTTGTGTGGTTACTTTAGACTCAGAAGTAACACATTTTGTTCGAAAGGATCTGATCAATGGAAACACACAATCAGCCAACGGGTTACAATTGCAAAAAACGACTGGTGAAAGATTCATGCTTTGGTTAGAAAGTGGTTAAGATACAAATTGGAGAGACAGTGTCGATGAGATCAATCTAGGTATGAACTTTATGAGGGCAAATGGCTTCGTGAAGCATGTTAAACGAGGGGTCGACTCAGCGATTCAACTGTAACAACATCAGGCGACTAAATTAATCACCGAGAAAAATTGTCACCAAATACAGAAAAAATTATTGGAGAAGATTGGAGCGAGGTTCTGGGTCGCCCAGGTCGTGGGTTGTAAATGATCGAGAAAGCCATAGTAATACCAAATCATGACGAAAGAGTTAGAATTAGAGATCTAAATCTCTCTAACAAGTCAAGAACAATCAAGAAAGGTACAATCATCGGGAAATGTGAAGAGGTAAGTACAATAGTGAGTACACTACAATAGTGGGAAAAATCGACGCAACAGAACAAAAGAAAATACAAAAGGACAACTTATGCAGAGCTGGACAATCTATTTTCTGTAGTACACAAGAAAATATTGGAAGGGCCACAATGGTAAAACACAGAATTGACACCGGAACAGTGACAGAGATTCGTCAAGCACCTACAAGATTGCCTTTGGAAAAACAAGAAGTGGATCGACTGATTAGAGACATGCGATCGGCATGTGTTAACGAGTCATCGAAAAGTTCGTGGAGCTCACCGACCGTGCTGGTCGAAAAGAAGGACGGCAGCATGAGATTTTGTGTAGACTATCGACAACTTAATGGTATCACGAAAAAGGATAGCTATCCATTACCACGAATTGATGACACAGATTAATGGAGCGCGTACTAAAAGGTTTACTTTGGAGAACGTATCTTGAAAATTTAGACGATATTATCGTCATGGGAAGAACTTTCGACGAGTATGTGAGGAACCTAGCTGAAGCCTTCGAACGAATATAATCCGCCGGGTTAATGTTAAGCCGTAAGAAATGTTCACCCTTCAGAACAGTATTTGGGTCACAACGTAAACGCCAATGGAATCGAAGCAAAAATATCAATGGTAAAGGAATGGCCAAGACAATGAATTGTGTGCCTACTATAGACGGTTCGTACCAGTCCTATCAAGACCGTAGTGTAACGATTATGTTACGCGAAAAGAGTTATTGACTGTAGTGGAATGCATGAAACATTTTCATAAACACTTCTATGGACAAAAATACCATTTACAAACAAAAATCCGTCAGTATTCCATCAATACGAAAGACTGGACGAATGAATCAAGACACAATGAGGCAGCCTTATTTTAGACAATGTCTGTTTAAATCGAATAATAAAACACAAATATTCGTGAAATTTTATTGGACCAGTTGTAGACAGTCTGGTGGTAATGGTGTAAAAAATGTGATAGATGTGCAGCAAAGGAGCTACACGGAAAAATTGACGATCAATGCAACAGTACAACATCGGCGGACCATTTGAGAGAATTGCAATGGACGTTCCATATTACGGAAAGCAGTAATAAGTACGATTAATGATAATGGACTATATAGAAACAATAACTATATCCGATGGAAATTCACTCAGACCGAGGAACAAATTTTGGATCGGTGATATTCCAGGAAATTTGTCAGTTGTTTGGCATAAATAAGACAAGAAAACCGCTGTCGCATCCCAAATCAAATGACATGGTGGGAAGATTTAATAGTACACTAAAGAAATATTTAGCAAAGGTTGTGAATAAAAATCAGTGCGTCATATACACCAACCAAAATAATTTTTGGAAATAATCTACGATTACCAGCTGATAAGTATTAAGTTTGGTACTGTTCCATCACATGGCGTTATGTGGTCAAGATTACGTCGATAAAATGAAATAAGAACTTAATGAGAGACACAAATTTACGTACGTGCAAATAATGAAAATTTCGAGGAAGGGCAACTGATGTCGCTCTACAATCCACAACAAAGAGTAGTTAGTATCTCTTCTAAAGATGCTCCAACCGGCTTGGGAGGGACCATATACTGTCATCACAAAGATAACGGACGAAGCTTACATAATAAAGTATGGTGGAAGGGGTTGATGGGCAATCAATTCGGCATAGGCGAGATATTTATTCAAATTGCTCATTTAAAGCTTAGAACATAACTATTTTTTTTGTGAGATTGGTTATATCTACTACCCAACGTAGAACTAAAGATGGTTTTATAACCTCTAGAATAAATCTAAGCGAATCTAGTATATTAGATTGATGAAGTTGGTGATCCATTTTGATGCACTTTTACAAAAACAAAAAAAAAATAAAAAAATTCAATTTTATCGAGTAATCTTTATTATCATAAAAAAGAACCATTCTTAAACATTAATTTTTTAAAAATTATTTCTTTTCAAATGTTGGGCGTAAACGCGTTCGAGCATTTCGAGTGGGATTTGGCTAACGACGCGAGTAATGTTGGCTTCTAATTCTTCAATCGTAACCGGCTTATCCATGTAGTCTTTGGACTTTACGTAGCCCCAAAGGAGAAAGTCTAAAGGTGTGATATCACATGATTTGGGTGGCCAATTCACTGGTCTGAAGCGTGAAATTAACTGTTCACTGAATTGTTGTCGCAATAAAGCCATGGTTTCACGGGCTGCGCCGTCATAGGGTGATAACGGGCGCTATTCACAGTTACGTTCCAGTCGGCCTTATTTTTAAAAAAAATATGGACCGTTGATACCACCAGCCCATAAACCACCCAAACCGTTGTTTTGGCTGGATATAATTGTAGCTCTTGAACCTCTTAGGGTTGCTTTTCACCAAAAATACGGCAATTTTGTTTATTAACGTAGCCATAAAGCCATAAATGCGCCTCATCCCTGAACAAAATTTTGGTCAAAAACAGTGGATCTTCTTCAAGCTTTTCAAGAACCCAAACACTGAAACGGTGACGATTTGGAACATCGGCCGGCTTCAATCCTTGCACGAGTTGAATTTTGTAGGCTTTTAAACCAAGATCCTTACGTAAAATACGTCAAGTTGTTGCATACAAGCCAAGCTGTTGAGAACGACGCCGAATCGATTCATCACGGTCATCGTGTACACTCTCAGTTACCGCCGCTCTATTTTCTTCACTACGTGCTGGGTGTGGTCTATTTGGTCGCGTATTATCCAATAATGAAAATTGGATTTCAAATTTGTTAATGGTACAGCGAATTGTGCGTTCGGTAGGCCGATTATGAGACCATAAGTTGCTCTTAATACAGTGCCGGGCTAAGTCTTTCCATGATGAAATGTCAAACAATACTGAACAAAAATACCATAACTGTTTAACACGCGACTCACACGTGATCTGTCATAAAACCTCTACTGAAAAAAGTACCTTAAATGAATCACCCGTTATAAATTCGAGTACAACAATCACAATGGGTGGGACTTCGTAAGTCATTCAGAAGACACGGTACGCGAATGATTATAATCGTTTTTATGTGAAATAAAATTGTGTGGTTTATTTTAAATTGTCGAAAGTGAATTAATTAATAATAAATAATAGTGAAAATTAGATTATTTTCATAATTTTCAAGAATAGTCCAGAAGCGTTGTGGATTACGAGAATTGTTGTTGTAACGGTCAAAGTCTAGAACAAAGTGATACGCACCGGATTTGACAGGGCAAAATCGTAACAGTATTAATCCCAATTATTGGGAAATACAAGAATTAATTTAATTTAAAAAAAATGATAAAATCAATTTAAATTATTTTTTAGGTGAATCGATGCAAAGTTAACTTCGTAAATAACAGTTGTTCATTCCAAATAGACCTTGTGTTTTAGGAGCACAAGTTTATGCTTGTGTGTTTAGGCAATCAATCAATCAAATACAGTAATGATCCGCACGACTCTTTACCTGGATGTACCAGCGATATTTACGCCATAACGAATGGCTTGGGTCTTATTCGACGCAACAAAGCTCATTCATAATGCGGGTAGCATTCAGTGGGAGAGATATTTTCATGTAACGCACAAAAACGATCAAATTCCTAAGCATTTTCACAATTTGACAATTTGTTTCGCGTAGTGTACGAATTGCCAAAAACCATTGAGGGAAAGGAGTGTGCCTAAAATCACACATTTTATGTCAACGGTTCAAATCTTTGACTATAGATGACAGTATAATCGACACGATTTTTTTGCATAATCTTTTTATCAAATTAATTTTGATACATGTACTTATAAAACCAAAACCCTTTAAATATAAATAATTGTCCATCCCACATTTCAAATTTTACCATAATCAGTTAAGATATATTCTAGTCTCTTACTATTGAAATTGGTCGCCTTCGTTCATTATCGCCTCTAGTTGAACGCCTGAGTAAAATTTTGTACTATCATTTTCGTTGACTCACTACTTGTTCAACACACGAAAAAAACAACAAACAAAACTACTCAATAGCATTCTATAATAATTGTATAAATTTAATAAACGTAAAGTATTGTAGGGACCCTAGAGCCCTATTCATGAATCGGTGGAAATTTCCGCATTCGAATATAATTTGCTTTAAATTTTTTTATATTTTTCGATCTTTTCACCGGCTACTTTAATCATTTTTCAAATTTGTTTCCAAGTTTTCTATTATTTATGTCCCTACTAAGGAGAAAATTCCGGCTGGGTAAATCGGATTTGAAAAAATGATTAAAGTAACCGGCGAAAAATTTGAAAAATTTAAAGAATTATAAAACAAATTATATTCGGATGCAGAAATTTCCACCGATTTCAAGAATAGGGGCTTCTGCTTCTGCTTTGATCCTTTTCGATCTTTATACCGGTTTGAAAAATTTAGTTCATAAAATCAAACCTTACTAACCCTTATGCAGTTTGTAGTACATCTCCACATATAAAAGATTATCCAAACTGTGACTTTTTATTTATACGTTCATCACGATCAAAATTTAAAATTCTCTTTGTATATTAGTAATAGTGTCCTTTGGGTTACATGTGTATAAAGGACGACGAAAACTAAACCGCAATTTTGGTTTGTAGTTTTCAACTCTCTGATTTATTGACAATTATTTTCCATAAACATAATTTGTATCTCTAACAAAATATGTATAACTAATAGATACACAGATACAGTATTTTTAAGGTTACAATAAATGCATTCGATTTATAAACAGAATTATTTATTTACCACCTAGCACAATAGAAAATTTTTTTTATTTTATTTTAGTGATTTATTGTGGAAAATAGTTTTTTTGATACGTGTTGCATATACCTACTAGTTTTACACAAACAAAATAACAATGTAATCTTGATCGACCGTATAAGTAATAAAAATACATACTCGTAGGTAAACACATTTGAATATAATACATATGGAGCATTGTAGACGTAACAAATATGCATTAGCGATTTATTAAATATCACAGACACAACCCTTACATATTTTTAGTTATTTTTGTGTTCTAATGATAAATTAAAAATATGGAGTCTTATTTTCACCAAACGTAGCATATTGTAACGACCTAGTCAAAGTCGTTACAATATGCTTCTTGTGTGACATTTAGTTATTTTCCTACATAACCTCATTAAACTTCAGTATAATTTTCGTTTTTCGAAATAGGTTATAAGAATCTTCTTCAAGCTATGGATCCGATAGGAGAGGTTAATAATTAATTACTGACACCTCACCCCACCACAGTCTTACCTATTTTAACAAAAAATAAATATTCAAAATTTTTCACGCAGAATTAAGCGCCGACCCACCGCCCACGTCAATGTACAGATTGATATGGAGTTTGCAATGTGCAGGTGGTATACTGTAGTTGTGTGAGTAGGTGAATGGGTTAATGCCAATGGCCTGGCGTGAATGAGTGGTATCACATCACAATGGGTCAAAATTGGCCTAAGTGTGCGATAGCAACCACTGAAACCTAACCTAACTAACTAACGCATGAAAATGCAGTCTCTTAGTCATCTAAGAAACGAAATCCAAATTATTTACACAAAGGGGTTTTTTGATGTCTGAGCAATCGGAGAAATAAATTATCTGTCAAAAAACATAGAAGTTTTTTTTTAATATACGAGGAAAAAAATATTTCCATGTTTTGTTTTTTTTAAGCTCGGATAAGTCTCCGATAATATAATTTTAGGAGCACATGCTCGATCAGCTAGCAAGCAAGCAATATGCTAGCTCAAAACCTGGTTACTCTAAAAACATAAAAAAATTAAATTCAAATTCAAATTTGCCTGGTAAAATTGATTACCAGGCAAATTTGAATTTGAACTTAATTTTTTTATGTTGTTTTTTTTTTGTTTTTTTGCGATTGCACAGTAAACTTTGCGGCTGAGAAAACTATCCAGCAAATTTTTATATTGGTGTACTGTGCAATCGCAAAAATAAACAAAAAAACGTATACAAAAATTAATTCAAATTCAAATTTGCTTGGTAATCAATTTTACCGGGCAAATTTGAATTTGAATTTAATTTTTTTATGTTTTTAGACTAGCCAGGTTTTGCGTTAGCATATTGCTTGCTTGCTAGCTGTCAGGTAAGAAATTCAGGTAAGAAATAGAATTTGTAATTTGGGTATAAATATTTAAATATTTAATTTTTATTTATACGAAATTTTTCATTTGACGTATAATTCTCCGATAATAAAAGAAAACACAAATTAAAATTATCTGTTCTGACAGATAAACATCAGAGAAAAAAATTCTCGTATTTATCGGATAAGTATTTCTTCTGTTCTCTCTAATCTCTCCGACATTAAAATTAAAAATACCCAAAATTCAGTTAATTAACAAAATGTATTGCAAACGAAAAATCGCCAAGGGCGCCTGTAGCGGACTATAACAACCTGATATTAATCCAAGTATAATTAAAAACAATTGGGACACTAACCTTAGTACAAAATAATGCTAAAGGCAGAAACTTTATAATGTCAGAGGTAAATGGCCGAATATAGCAGCAGCGCAAATTGAGGCCATTGAACAGCATTTATTGGGAAAAGTCATCAAAAATTTCGATGTTCGGATGCCACATGAACGATGCTGTATTCCGTTCATATATGGCGTAGAACAAACTTTAAAAAATTTGAATTTCCAACATACATTACTTGTGTGCTATTTTTAATATAAAAAAACTAACAGATGGAACAACCTTTATAACAAAAAACGCTTTGTGACTAAAGGTAATAGACCAAGCAGCTGTTCTACTAAATCCCTTGGATGGAATACTTTGCAACGACGATATAACAATAAAAGTATACCTGTCTCACCAAACGTCAAAAAACTGAAAAATAATACCAGCATGTCAAACAGAGACACAGTTAGAGAAACTCTACAATGCATCGCCAGACTTCGATGTCAAATCAAAAAATTCATTATTATTGGAATTCTTGCTGTCAAAATTAGACCGACAGTGAAAAATTAGACAGTAAATTATGCAAAAATTGAAAGATTCATAAAAGTTGTCATCGCTGGATAATTTCTTTGGATTCCTAGAAACTAGATTCCAGTCATTAGAAATGAGAACAAAGAGGCGAAATCGAAGAGAGAAGGAACTGTGTACGATATCAATAAAGTGAATCACTTGCCGAGAAATTCGAAATATACTCACAATAGTACAATTCAAGAATACTGTAGAAATTGTAAGGGTAATGATTTAATCACCAATTACATCATTTTTAAAATTGTTAGTCAAAAACGGAGACATGAATTTGTAATGTTCTCCTTTACATTCGGTAAAAAGTATTTTGTACATTTCATCAACAAACGATGTAATTCAAAAACACTAAGTGAGGGAGACGCCTGAACCAAAGCACATCATTCCTTAATACACAAACATTCCTGTATAACGGAAGTGGCACATTGAGAGCACTCCACTTTCGAACTTCTAGCAACTGCGCGAGAACATGTGCAAGAATTAAACGCTGAATAAGTATCAGAAACAAAACACGATTTCAAATGTAGACACAACAACTAAACTTCGTGGGGTTTTTGATGCTTTAATGAAAACATATTCAGGTAGCAACCTTAATGATGCTCAACTAACTGAGCCAGCCCTTCAATAAGATCTTTTTTTCAATCGTACAGAGGTGGCGAAGGTATATATATATGTCTTCACTGCTGATATCGAAAAAACGTATCGGCCAATAAAGGTCCTTGAAGAACATCAGGATCTGTAAAAAATAGTCTGGCGAGATGATCCAAATAAGAAATTGCAGGAATTCAAATTTACAACAGTAATTTATGGCACGGTCTTAGCACCATAACATGGCCAAAAAAACAATTCATTAGCTTGGATATGACACAGAAACTATATATATATCCCAAAGCAGCAGAAATTTTAAAAAGGGATTTTTATGTTGATTAAGTCACAGCGGGACACAATCGTTAGACGAAATATTAACCTTGCAGACCAAGCTAATTCAATTGTTGAAATGTGGAGGTTTCAGCCTTAGAAAATGATGCAGCAATTCAAGGGAGGTACTTTAAACAGTGCCGGAGCGAAATACATTACAGAAGATCAAAATGCAAAATTATCAGGTATATAGTGACTCAAGGAGGCGTGTTTAGCTTTAAGGTGCCATCCATCCTAACTGCACTATTAAACATCGCAAGTAATTTGATCCAGTAGCCTGGGTAACTCTTATCCCAATGTCATATAATTGCATGTTTTATGATGTATTGGCGTTACTAGCATCAAAAGCTACAGTACTTCCACTAAAGAAAACAAATACACCACGACTATAGAATTTGCAGAATACACCACCACTATAGATTTATTATCATGAAAGGCAGTCATTAGAGTTTCTGACATCAATTGCGTTTTTATGGATTTAACCACTACGCTTGCATGGGGTCAAGGCCCTTTAAACAAACGGAAGGTATTCGTAGGAGACAAAGTTTGAATCTGTCATCATCAAAACATCAAGTTTTAAATAATCAGGAAGAAGTGAAGAAAATCATAATCACGGCGCAACCAGCAATACACCAATGTGAAACTTACCCAGGTTTGCGGTTGTAAACATAAAGGTTAAAATGGTACCAAACAAAGGTTAAGTTTACAAATTAAAAACATAGTTATTATCAAAGAACCGAATCTACCGCCATCTTAATGGACTTACAAAGAAAATAACTAAATAAAAGGATCAATCCAAAAACTATGCATTTTGCTCATGCAAGACAATCTTAAGGATGGCAAGGCTAGCAGCACTGAACACCAACTAAATACACAGCCGGGATGGTGAATGCTCTTCCAACACCTCAAACCAGTTAAATAAAATCGATCTTTTATAACACCTGTGGCACTATTCTGGCTTTCCCGGGAATAGGGAATTGGGAAAAATATTTTCATAGCATTTTTGTCCAAATTTTATTTTTCTGACCTACTGTTGGAATTAGTTTGGTGTAAACATTTTTGAAACAAAGTTGAATGGGAAACTTTTGTTCCACAAAATTGTTATGGGGAAAAATATTTCCCAATATATCTCTGTTTCAAAAATATTTACACCAAACTTTTTCCAATAGTAGGCCAGAAAAATAAAATTTAGGCAAAAATGCTATGAAAATATTTTTCCCAATTCCGTATTCCCAGGGAAAGCCAGAAAAGTGCCACTGAGAAGAAAAGTTTGATGTAAATATTTATAAATTGGGAATAATTATTCCATATCTAATGCAGTGTGCTTCACGTCGATATTTTTGTCTAAATTTCGAACTAACTAAATTAATGGTTAGTTCATAGCAATCGCTCAAAGATGGCACAAAACAAACCGCATCTGATGTTTAATTAAAATCTGCTACATATATAAACTTAAATTTAACGTTCTATAAAACATTTCTAATCGGTAGTTGATAAATCGGAACTAAGTTTTCAGTTTATAACTAAATATCCGGTAGATTTTGGTTTATAAATATTAGACATCTAACAATTCCTGCGTGAACTAACGATCAATTAAGTTAGTCGGAAATTTAGACAAAAAAATCGGCGCCAGGCACACACCATTTAAGACTGTGTGCCTGAGTGCGATTTTTTCGACTAAATTGCCGACTAAACTAAATTAATGAGTATAGTTATGCTATTAGCCACCAGTTTTTATTATATTTTTATCGTGTACATACGAGTAAAAATGTCTAAAAGGAAATATTCTCATTCGTAAATCTCGATTGTAATTTATAATCACATTCATGAATAATGCGATTTCCATATCCATATTTGTTTTATTTTTGCTATTTCCTTGATTTTAAATAATAACAAATTTAGTTTAGTTTACAATTTAGTTTACAATCGGAGGCACAGCATATTTAAAAGATACTAGTGCCATCTTTGAATGAATAATATGAGCCAGTCATTAATTTAGTTTAGTCGGCAATTTAGTCGAAAAAATCGCTCTAAGGCACACAGTCTAAATTGGTATTCGCCTTTTAACACAAAGTGGCTGAATCTGACGGAATATTTTGGAACTAGAGCGAAAAGTGATCGACTATGCTCACATGAAAGGGAAACTGCGATTGATTTCCACTTATGTTAACATACGTAGGCATATCTGCTAGACCAATTGCGGAACATCGATGATGCAACTCTTGACACATCGATGATGCAACTCTGCAACATCTTGAAAGCTAATCGAAAATTATCTGGATCAAGAAGAAGACTTGCATTTGTCAGTTTTGTTGGCGTATTAGGTCACGATCTTTGTTGTCCTTAAATTTCAGAGACGAAACTTTATTTTAATTTTCAAGGGGTTTATGATTACATTTTCAATTGTATTAAATTAACGATCCAAGGATAATCCGAATACAGACCACAACAAAATTGCCTTATGAACCGGTACAACATTGGTGGTCTGGATCATACTTGGAAACCTATGTGGACCCTCGCTAGACAGCGCCGAAACTCCTTTCTGCAATCAACTGTTTTTTTCTGTGACGATGTGAGCTCATTTGGCACCGACCTTGCACTGATTTTTAACAAGCCTTGGTGTTCATGCAGACTTTTTCGCATATTAGTTGGTTGATCTAAAATCATCTAGACTGAGGTGGCTAGGGCATGTTCTTCAAACACAGAACCACTTCACTAAGCAGATTTTCGTATTGGAACCTACAAAAGTCTTCGTGCAAGAGCACCAACTCGATGGATGGATGCCGTGGGAAATGATGTGCACACATTCGGTTATCGCGTCTGGCTTCCCTTTGTTATGAACTGCAATATCTGGAGAAATATCGTCGAGGCGACCAAATCCCTGCATAGGATGTAACGACAGCAATCATCATCATCATCATTATTGATTTGATTCTGGTCTTGCTTGACGTTAGATCTCCAAATAAATTGTTTCGAATTGGCAAATTCATTTACACCAGTTTGTTTTAGAAATATTGTTTTAGTCAGCTAAGTTTAGTGATTTTTCACTTTTCCATTTCACGCTGTAAACGGTGAAACGTCAGTTCAAGCCTTTGAATTATGGAGTGGAAACTTGCGAATCTAAATGAAAATCAAGTAAAATTTGTATGTGTTGCGGCCAAATAATTAGTTGCCGATTGTTGCTAATATCTGAAAAACTCCCGCAGGTAACCAACAAGTACGGTTTTTCTACTCTTTCGGGGTTCATTTTTCCCGTCCTACTTTACCCAGTTATGCCAAATCGAAGACGTACGGCTATACGACCGATATTAAGTTATGCTATAGGTTTCATAACTATGGTTTCGAGTTAACCATGGTTTCGTTGTAATGTGACACCCGTAACCATAGTTTGCAACTCGGTTTATACATAGTTTAGGAATGAGATATTTTTTCTCATCCCGAGGCTATTTTGTGCTCCCAATGCCGAATATATCAAAAATGAAGATTCCGGACACTAATAGTTTACCAAGCAAATCTAGTTTCCTTTGAGGTTTATATTTATCATTGAGATATTTGGGTGGCGGGAACAATTTTTTTTCTGTTCTGTCAATATAAAAGTTATTTCTGACAATTTAAACGTCAATTAAATGCCAATCTTGACATTTTTGTCAATGCCTACTCCATTTCAATTTAAATTCAAACGAGAAGACAAAAGAAATTGTAGTGTGTCTTGTGTTCTCATTTCGCAAATCATAGTTTCATTATCGTAGTTACCAAACCAGATATATGTCTATGATATTACCATGGAAGATGGGTCGGCCGATGAGCTTTGCACGCCGATAGGGGTGTTCCTTGTGCTCCTTTTAATCACAGATCGTAATCTATTAACAAGTCCACAAGTACGGTTGTTTTTCTAATAGTTAAAGTCATACTGATTCTATATGGAAAATGGTTAATCGCTTAGAATTTTCATTATATTTTTTTGAATTTTTTCGGACATATCAGTTTGTAGCGGTTATTACGGACGGCTCATCAGCCCACCTGCAGATTTCATCTGAACCACGCAGAGGCCTCACACGGTGATTTTGGCAGCTAAACCACAGAGAGAAATGCTATGGGTTGTGGCGTTTGAGGCTTGCGTGGCTCCTGGCCTACACCGTAATTATACAGATAGTTAAAAAGAAAAAAAAACGCAAATTAAATAAAAACAAAATACGGATGTTTCGCCGAAATCTGACGGCCCAAATTTGAGGAACTGAACGAGATAACTATAACCGGGAGAGGTACCTTGGTGCGCGCATCCCTTTGAATTCGAACGGCACCAGCGCTGGCTTCAAACCCGGATGCGGGCACCAAGAGACCGCAAACACCATGCCGACACGGAACGCAATCTCCGCTCGCATCACACCCAACCCGAAAAAATTAGGAATTCATTTTATAAAAAAACAATCAACTACAAAAAAAAATCGTGAAAAATGACGAAGCGAGACCAATGTGCGCACCGAGCGCCCGGCACACATCCGCTATTCGTCGATCGATTACAATTTACAAAATTTAAAAACAATTTAAAAAGAAAATAAAACAAAAATCGTACCTTAATACAAAAATAAAAATTATTGTTGCGGCCTTGGGTAGCCGTCATGCACCAGAGGCTCCGGACCGTTGCGGCCTTGTATCAACCCACGATGCCGCTCTTCCGCCGGTTATCTCATTGGGCGTCTTCTAGCCTTAAGGGTAAAATTTGAGAAAAATGTTGGGCTTCGCGATGCCTTCGTTAGGCTTAGTTGAGCCTTTGTTGGGCTTTGCTATGCCTTCGATGGGCTTTGTTATGCCCAACGCCCAAAGCCCAATGACTTTGGTATGTCTTCGTTCGGCTTTGTTATGCCTTCGATTATCAACAAAACAAAAATGCGTTGGGTGTTGGCTCGCCGATCCACAGATAAACCGTTGGCTGTCGTCTCACAAAACACGGTATAAATAACGGGGCCTCAACTGGCTAAATAATCTGGGCGTTGTCTCGTCTGGTATATTAAAAAAATTCCACTTCCGTTGGCCGTTGTCCGCCAAAACCGAATATTAAGTTGCTCTCGCTAGGCCGCCGAAAATATTGGGCGCACTCCGCCGGAACCGCTCATCATTGCAATTAAAATGCTGTATCCGTTAAACAAAAAAACTTTCCGTACTCGTAGAAAACGTGGTAACCGCTAACTAAAGTGTCCACGCCACAAAACAAAAAAGAACCCAAAATATATAAATGGCGGCGCACGTTATAAATCCACACACACACAAAACAATTTGCGGTAAATTTGGCACCCGCAAGAAAAAAGCTCACTCGTTAAAATATGCATGAGCCACGGCTGAATATCTAACCCGACACGCAAATATGCCTCCGCCTTAACGATTTGAAAAACAATGAACTCTGTTTCAATTTTTAATTTTGTGGCGTCTCCGAAAATCCCAAAAAAAACTATATCTCTGGCTGTACGGTCACAAACTGCTACCTCCGTTTGCCGAACCTAATCTTTTGTACTCGACGTGATATGTGGCACACATAAAATTTAAATAATTTTTTTCACACCAATAAAAATCGGAACAAACTTTTAATCATGGCGGTCTCCCGACATACTCATATAATATATTTCTTTTTCTATTTTAACAATTTTTCTTACTTATTTTGCACTAACAAAACGTCTAAAAATAATCTTAAGATCTCTCAAAACTAAACTTTTGACAGCCCAAAGCTAAAAAATTTTTTTTTTCAAGACTTTTCTCAAAATCACAAACTTGATTTAATTACATCCAAAACGAGACTGACTCGCAAAAATTCTCGCACCACCAAACCTTCTAGAATCTTTCGCACTCCGTCTGACCGCATAAAAAGACCGTATACAAAAAAAAAAACAACCCAAAAATATTCCATATAGTCGTGCTATTGCACGCACACACCCGGTGCACATTGGTCCCGCTTCCACACTTTTTTAGCGCTCTTTGACAGCAATATGAAATATTAGTACACACAGTACCATGGGTTTACCAACAGGTAGCACTACAGTCACACCAAAATATGACACTCGTCATAGAATAAATAATAACAAGACGGCTCGCACGGAGGAACATAATTGTTATGACAAAATATTCGTAACACGGTTGATTCAACGCAAATTCAATCAGACGTATAGCCACAGTAAATACAGCATACCACCCGCCCGAAATCCGCATAAAAACCCAATAATCAAACATAATTCTGTGAAATAATAAATATTTTATTTAAATAAATTAGATTGTAATTATTTTACAAAGGCATCCTATATAAATGGCGATTGCTATAAGCTCTTATCAGTTTCAGGCCAATACCTCGCATTTTTATTAAACAGGGGTCAGAAGTTGTCAATTTATGCAAACCGTGGAACATTGCAGTTAATATTGTTGCGAGTCAGCAAACTTCTCTCGAGTTATGTCATCATAGACACACTGTTAGCTTCGTAATTATGATTAACTCGAAATCATGATTTCGTACTAGTGTGCCATCTTTAACCATAGGTTCAAACTAAATTTGACAGTTTCGGAATGAGATATTTTTTCTTATTTCGATGCGTTTTAGCGCTCACAACGCCGAACGAACCAAAAATGGAGATTCCTGACACTAATAGGTTATCAAAAAAGATCTAGTATCCTTTGAGTTTTCTGTTTGTTATGGATATTTAGTTGGTGGGAGCAAATTTTTTTCTGTTCTGTCAATATAAAAGTCATTTCTGACAATTTAAAAGTCAATTAAGTGTCAATCTTGGCATTTTTGTCAACACCTACGCCATTACTATTTAAAACCAAATAGAAGACAAAGGAAATTGTAGAGTGTCTTGTGTTCTCATTTAGGAAATCATCATACTAAAATTATGGTTACGAAACGAATGTGTCTGTAGTACAATAAATTTTCAAATGCAAAATGCAAAGTAAACTTGACAATTTCAACTGATACACCCTGTACACACAAATAAATAATTAAAATTTTATTTAATATAAATAAATATTGATTGATTTAAATAATTTTTGAATAAAAATCACAATTTAAAACCACAGTTGGTTTACATCCACCCACAAAATATGTTTTTTAAAGTATTTCTGATTTATAGAAGGATGGAAAAATAGGGAACGGGTTAAAATTTTAAGGCGTATAAAAGTTTATTTAATTAAAAATTTTACTAACATTCATATGTAAGGTACTACTTGTGTATTTTATTGTAAGACAAAATGCTGTTATCTTATAACATAAAGTTTATTATTTTATTGTTTTAGTAAAAGATTTTGGGTTCAACGTTATTTACTACGCTAAATACAAAATGATAAAACGGTAATGAAAGCCGTAAGCATTTTGGGTAACGGAGAAGATTGGTTGATGCCTTATTCCGTAATTTTCAGATTGTTTTATGCATAATCTGTTTAATCATTTTAATTTTAAATAAGACACATCTGTACCTGGAAATGATCAAATGCATAGGAAAAGCGCAAATTAAAAAAAAAGTACTCTGAAGACGTGGAAAACCATTCGATCTAAACTAGGAAGGTATGCTGCCTTTCACCACAATCATGTACCGTATTTTTATACTCCTGCTGTTGTACATATTTTCACTTAAATCCCAGTTTATATTTTCATTTAAAAAATAAATACTTGTTTGTAAATGAATTTTTTGTTTATTTTGTTGTTTTTATATTTTCCAATTGAAATGAAACAATTTTTTTTAAATAAGATTTTCTTTTAACTTTTTATTTTATTTCTATTTTAAACTTTATTATTTTCAATTTTCAGTTTTATTTTATTATTTTTAATATGAGACATGAAAAGAGCTGCCAACTGATTTTTTTTTTTTTCAAAACTCAATTTTCTTGTACACTACCCGTTTGATAAACCAAACAGAAAGGAAATCTTCGGGAAATGTACTGTACACAAAAACAATTTTAATAAGCGGTTAAAAATAACTGTTTACGTTTGTATCATGAAAAAAATGTTTGTTTGAAATTAGCTTTTAAAGGTAGGTACACAACGTAAGAAGTAATACGTCTAGTATAATTTTCCAAAACAGAGCTAATGAAAATGCACACACATACAACAAGTACAGGAAAATTAAGTGTGGGAAATCATAATTAACTGCAAAAATGTAATTATTTAAAAATTAAAATGATTTTAATTGTTTATTTATTTATTTATTTATTATAAAGGCACAACAATAACACGACATAAATTAAATATTTTCCAAACGAGTTACTACTAATTGAATTTTAGTTAATTTGATTTTTATTTTTTATCATCAACTGTTGTTTGTGTTTAATCAATGGTTTGAATATAAAATGTTTGGGATTTGACAATTTACAAAAATGGACATGCACACAAAAATGTGTTTGTGCTCATCAATGCATTAATTGACCTATTGATTGTTAAAATTACTGAATTTAATAATTAATTAGATTTTTATGCGTTTGTGTCGGTTATACATTGTAATTGTAAAATATTATAAATAATTTGGTGAATAATTTTCGTTTGACCATAATTACGATAAAATAACTAAATAATCTATAACTTCCAATTATTGACATAATTATTCAGAAAAACCAAAGACAAAGGAAGAACAAGAAGGAAAAGTCATTTAATTCGCAAAAAAGTACGTTTTGGCTCGATTATAATTCGTTAAAAATTATGTATATTGTTAAATTGCCAATTGTATAACAAAACAATAAGTATCCATTCACCGTTGGAGTGGGGCACATGGCAAAGGGAGAAATAGATCAACGTCAAACAATCGTTGCTTACATTATACTGCCCCGGCATGTCAGGTTTGTTTCATCCAGCAGTTTTTTGGGAATGCTAGGATTCAATCAACCAATCATTATCTGAAGACAACTTGATTATGTAACCTCAGAAATGAGACGGTCAAGTTCCCAGATACGATTAGATATGCGCTAAGCTAAACGAGGAAAATATCGTTAAGGTACTTCATCATCAGTTATGAATTCCAAAACATAGTTCAAAACAAACAAACTACTGACTAAAATACCATAATCCGGATCGTGGTACATATTGTGGATCGTTAAACGGTTTTTCGGTTAGAATAAGAAAACTTCTCGAAAATTCCATGTATTAAACATTGCATTATGTTTCTAGATGTATTGACCTGCACGTGTGCAATTTTTGTCTCGCTCACTCGTATACAAGTATTAGTTTGTTTACTATAAATGCATCACAACTATGAATCAGTAGCGGGAAAGTGTTACGCGTGATATGACGTTACTAGAACCGTAAGGATCGTGTACACGCAAAATAGGATTTTAAAAGCGCTCAAATTGTTTTCAAGTAAATATTTGATGATTTAAAGGTAAGTAAAGATGATTTATTGAATAAACAACTGTTATTTAAAAGAAAAAACTGCAAAGTGACTCAATAGTCAATTGTGAACCTCGAGATCCACTTTTCCGTCACAAATTAACAAATTTCAATTAAAATTTATTATATTATGAATTTCAATAAACTTAAAAATATTGATTATAATTGATAGCCTACAATTGTTCTTTTGAGATGATCTAATTTGGATCTAGAATTTAGTTTCTATTTTGATTGTTATATGTAGTTAAAGTTACCTAAATTGTTAAATATTTAAAGATTAACACCGGTACATTATCTAGCTAATTACAGGCAAAGTAATAAAAAAAATGCAGATCGAATTTATATCCATTCATTTGTCTAAACAATTGTAGTTTAAATTTGTTTACACTTAGTTTCTATTTTACAAATTTAATACAAAATTATATGTTTCAAAATCTTGCGTTCATGGCTTAAAAGCGGATCGTGCGATCCGAATTGTTTTCTACTATGTAAATCTATCGTACATAAAGCGGATGGAATTAATAAATTTTTTTGTTAAAGGTTAATTTCGAAAAATTCGTAGATAAATAATAAGATGGCAGCTAATAAAAACCTCAGTACACCTGATTTAAGTACTAGGGATGGATTACAAAAAGCTCTGGAAGAACGGTATGAAGCATGAAAGAACGGTATGACGGTACACTCTGCGAGAAAAACATAATGTACCGAAAACGACTTTTTACAATCATCATACTAAGAACCTGAGTGCCGATATAAAGCAAAACACACCAAGCATTTTTTCAAAGGAACAAGAAATGCATTAAGTACTTGGATTAAAAATAATTTCCGTGACGGTAGACCAGTGCTGGGATGTTCTAACATCACATTTTGCGATATTTTATCGAAGTCTAATAGCAAATTCTTTCGAAACAAAATTTTGATCTTAGATCAAAAAAATGACTGGCAATGCGATATATTTCAATGACATTTCGATCAAATTTGTTGTATTGCCAATCATTTTTTTGATCTAAGATCAAAATTTTGTTTCGAAAGAATTTGATATAAGTCTCTTTCAGCTAGAATTAATTTGACTTCTGTTTCAATTATCAATTATTTCTTCTTTATTGCTATCACAGCCTACTAGAATATATTTGAACAATATCTATTTCACTTATTTTCGTTCTACAATCGAAAAAAAAAATATTTGGTGATAGAAACACAGTAGAAACATCAGAATGTTGTAATCTAGTAGGCTGGTAAATGATATAAAAATTGAAACAGAGATAAATTTTATTCCACAGAAACGAGAAATAAGCTTCGATAAATTATCGAAACGTGGTGATGTTAGAACATCCCAGCCCAGGTAAATTTCTTTCAATTTTGTTTTGGATTTTATAATCCGACTTGTCCAAATATATCTGATTTAGGCCGTCATTGGTATAATGGTTTTTTGAAAAGAAATCTTTCAATTTTTAAACGGGTCACGCAGTACTTAGTTAAACATCGGGCGCAAGTGAACGAAGCAAAAATTAGTGGTTACGAAATAATCACATACATAGAGGTTAACGGATATCTAAATATTTTTGATCACCCTGAAAGAATTTTCAATTGCGATGAAACTGCTTTCTTCTTAAGCAGTAATTTCTGTTTTGGTTAAGAAAGGGCAAAAATCTGTATATTCTTATGCAGCAAACGACGAAAAGGAAAATATCTCTACTCTCGTAATGGGTAACGCCAAAGGAAACCTTGGTCCCCCAATGGTTGTCTTTTCATATAAACGGATTCCCATTAACATCGCTACGAGCATGCCAGATACTTGGGGAATTGGAAGAAGTGAATCCGGCTGGATGACAAACGAACTATTTTTTGAGTACATCGGTAATATATTCTACCCATATGGTTAGTAAAAGAAAAAAATATTTTTCCTGTTGTTTTCTTCGTGGATGGGCATACTTCGCACATGACCTTGCTCCTAAGTGAATTTTGCAATGCAAGAGAAATACAATTTATTTATTTATTTCATTGCTACCGAATGCGACTTCTATGTATATTGCAAGACTGGAAAAACGCCGTAAAAAATTGGCGAATGAAAAATAATGGAGCACCGATTCGTCGTGAAGATTTTGGGCCTTTGCTATCATCAATTTTGGACAACGTGCTCTTTGAAGAAAATTTAAGAAATGGGTTCAAAGCTTGTGGGTTATGTCCTCTTAACACCAATGCAATAAATTACGGGAAATTACTTAGCAGTGAACTAACCCCACTCGCAATAGAGAACAACAAATGATCAACAAAATAGTGATAACTTAATTAGTCTACAGAAATATTTAGACCATTTGAATAATTATTTAGGAGTTCTCAAAATAAATACTTTTGAAATGGACCATTTGTACAATTCGTGGACTGGATCAAAAGAGGATACATGTTTAAGTATTCGAATATTGGAGATATTTGAAAATTAAAATTACGGAAATAAATAATAATGAATCGAAGAACAACGATGGACCTTCCGACCTCAACGTGCGAGAAACGGCGAGCATTGAAATTTTCGATCTTGATAAAATGGATAGTAGTTTAGGACAGGAAACTGCTCTGACCCTAAATGTCGCATTGGATGGTTCAGTAACTGCCGAAAGTACATATCAAACTACAAAAAAACTCGATGAAAACAAAATTAATAATGGTTTACCTACTCCATTCAAACAGATTTTAATTTGGCCCACACCTAAGCTTGAAACAATTTCCAGTAGACGGGAAAAATTACCGGTAGAGATCTCATCACAACAATGGATTTTATATACAAAAAATAAATTAGATAAAAAAGATAAAGAAATTAATGAAGGAAGAAAGAAAACGACAAAGACAAGAAAAATGTAAGAAAAAGTGCAATTTTGATTTAGATCTGATAACCATGAAAAACGGAAACAGTAACGTCAATGGCCACTACCGATTTTGATTTGAAACTTAAAGTTCAGCAATATGTGATTGTTAAATACGAGGGGGAGCTGTTTCCGGGAATGAATAAAATATAAAAGATGATGAATACTTTGTACGGGTTATGTGTATGTCTAGAAATCATTGGAAGTTGCCCGACAAGGATGATGAATGTTGGTATATAGCAAGCGGAATATAACTCAAAAAATTGTTGAACCAGCGTTGATCTATGCGCGAGGAATTTATTCCGTCCAAGACATAAACTTGTTACGTGAAAAAAATTTAATTTGAACCAAAATGTGTAAAGGCTACAGTAACTGTAGCTTTATTGCAATGTTAAAAAATTTGGATTTTTATGTGATAATTAGAAATATTATATTTATTGTATAATATTTCACTAAGTATTTATGTTTATTATATTTTATTAATTTTTTTTATTATAACTAAGTATTAAAATATGAATTTTATAAGTTATAATTTTGAAATAAAGAATTATTTACTAGTACGAGTAATAAATTTATTTACTACATATATTGATTTAAGAAGTGACGACTTTAGCCTGAGATCCACATTAAGAACATTAAACGATCCACTTTAGACGCATGCAATTCTAAGTCGATCTACAATCTGTTATCTTAAGTGAATTTACATATTTGTTCAAAATAAACTAGTAGAAATGCAAAGTGAATGTTTTAAACAGCTGAATTTAGAAAAAATAAAACATAAATTGTAAAAACCGAAGTAAAGTAATATTTATTAATTTTATAGAAACACACAAACGCTTAACTTTAAATTAGCCATTATATGCCATTCTATTACTAGTAAAATTATGATGTTGATTAGACTGATGGTTGAAATTTTAATTTGAGACTACAATATTACTACAATTATTGTTTTCAAAATAAAACACAAGACTTCTGAATCGTCCAAATTAAACAAAATTCTCAAAACAAAAAAAATAAAATACAGTGCACAATACCAGGGCGGAATGTTGTAACATCATATTTTCGATACTTTATCGAAATGTATGTCCTTTTTTCCTAAACTGCAATTGGTGTTTGTTTCGTTTATAAATTATTCCTTTTCTGTTGCTATCACAACCTACTTGAATAAATGTGACAATTATCTGTTTGTCTAATTTCGTTGATGTATCGTAAACAAATTATTTGGTGATAGAAATCGAGTAGATATATCACAATTTTTTAATCTAGCAGGCTTGAAAATGATATAAAATATGAAATAGTACTTATTCCATTTTATTCTAGAGAAGCGAGACATAAACTTCGATAAATAATCGAAAATTGTGATGCTACAAAATCCCAACCCAGATTACTTTCAAAGCGAAAATTTTCCAAATCGCAGGGTCCAGGGCCGACATGTTGTAACTATCAAATGAAAATTTGAAAATTTACATGGAAGAAAAAATATTCTTACTTCTAAAATACCGTTGTTCTATCGAAAATGCATCGATGCGAAAAAAGTGATAGTTACAACATGTCGACCCAGATATTTGTTTTAAATCAGGGTTCGGTTACCAAGACGTTTCAAAGTTTGGTTTCAATGAAATTTAACTTTGAACTCAAATTTTCGGATATATCATCCGACTACAGTGATCAAGCTAGAAAAATATTGGACATACTTTGAACTTATATTCAAAATATAATCACAATGTATTAGCGCGTTATTATGTTCTGCTACTCTCTCTCTCTCTCTCTCTCTCTCTCTCTCTCTCTCTCTCTCTCTCTCTCTCTCTCTCTCTCTCTCTCTCTCTCTCTCTCTCTCTCTCTCTCTCTCTCTCTCTCTCTCTCTCTCTCTCTCTCTCTCTCTCTCTCTGGTACTTTATCCCATCAAGGGAATTGGCCGCCTCAAATGAGGTTTCATGATTTTCGGATAATGAGTGATTATCATGAGTGATGTCATTGATCCTAAACCAGCCGTAAAATTTTTCCTTGTCACCACCGGGAATCTAAACCGAGACCTCCGGTCGCTGGAGCAAGCATGCTAACCACTTTGCCAGAGGGGCGGCATGTTCTGCCAATATGTATACAAATCAAATAAGAATATTCCAGAAAATTGTATTAGTTTTTACACTGTTAAACACAGTCTTGAAAGAGACAGCTGTACGATATTACAAAGAGATGAAAAGCAAACACATTCATTTTAGAAAATAAGTGAAACCTTTTAAAGTTCTAACAACAGGACAGCCTAACCTGTCAAAACTAATTGATTTTTGAGTAGAACTTATTGAGTGCACTCATGGTTTACATTTAACGGCCAATAACAAGACATTGTAGAGTTTGTACCAAAATGCTACTATTATTGGATGATTTCTATATGATTAATCTTTCAAATCATAGGTCTGGTTTCCAAACAGATTGGTGGCGATAATTTTTTTTGAGTCAAACTGATTTATTGATTTGGTTGAGTGGCACA
The DNA here is from genome assembly GCA_932526605.1 of Nephrotoma flavescens. Lineage (NCBI taxonomy): Eukaryota > Metazoa > Arthropoda > Insecta > Diptera > Tipulidae > Nephrotoma > Nephrotoma flavescens. Next base: position 59,545,818 of record OW052220.1, on the reverse strand, counting down.
GTTTGGATGGCCAGTAACAGGACTTCTCAGACTTGTACCAAAATTCCATTATATACAGATGACACCTATGGACTTAACTTTTAAAATAAATTTGGCGACATTCCCCAACGGATTGACACCGGACGATATGCGAGTACAACCTCTGAAACAATCCGTTTAGGTATGTAGAGATCACCCAAAAATAGTGGCATTTAGGTTATTACAGGCCATTAAAAGTAAACCAATCAAACAAGCTCTATGAGTGCACTGAATAAGTTCTACTCAACAATTTTCCGACACCAATTTGTTTGGAAATCCCACCAATGTCATTTAAATGATTAAGTCCATAGGTGTCGTCAAATTATAATGGAATTTTGGTACAAACTCTTCTCTTCGATATCGCGTGTGCGACTCAACCAGTTCAATGAACGAGTTTTGCTAAAAAAAATCTACCTCTACCAATCCGTTTGGAAAGCAAACATAAGTTATTTGAAATGTTAGACCTATAGAAATCATCTGATAATAGTGGCATTTTGGTACAAACTCTGCGATGCGTTGTTATTGGCCATTTAAAATAAACCACTCAAACACTATGAGTGCACTGAATAAGTTCTACTCAAAAACCGCCCGGTATCAATCAGTTTGGGAATGCCACTTTTTTCGTTTGACATTTTCGGCTCATTGAAGCCATCTGTTTATTTTCACAACCTAACCACACTCAACAAATGTGGAATCAATGAACGAATTTTACTCAAAAAACCTATCGTCACCAATCCGATTTAAAGTCAACCTATGTCATTTGAAAGGTTATGGCTATAAAATTCATCCGAGAATAGTGCATTTTGGACCTTGTTAAAGTTAGCCGATACTTGCCGAAACTGAAAAAAACGATAATGCAGATAGTGTCTTGACTATTTAAGCCAAAATTTAAACAAATTATATATTAAATTGAAATATCCTAGCCGAAAGTGACTAACCTACAAAATCAGCTGAAAACATATATGTATTATAACAAACAACAAATAATATTTTCAATTTAACCGATATTAATTTATTGTTTCATATTTGATTTATTAAAACTTAAAGTTAAAAGTGTTATGTTTGGAAAAGGTCTCATTTGAAGAGGTTTGTAAGTGGTAAAATCTGTTTCATACAGCCGAAAATTGCCAATAAAGACGTTTAAAAATTATCAAGCTTTAAATGGTTTGTAATTGTCGTTAAAGTGGTTTGGAATTCAAGACTATGCCATACATACACAGATCTGACTATGCCGATTCGATGGCCAAATTTTAAATATAGCTTTGGTGGGTCTGATGAGGTTATACTCGTAGAGGTGAAATTTTGATTTTTCGCTTCTTCTAACAATAAAATCGTGTATCACTCGAGATTTTGCCAGATGGACACCAATCTGACTATGCCGATTCAATAGTTCATGACCTTAGGTAGATTTTGATTATGGTTAGGGGTGAGTCTGATGGTTATAGGGGTGACATTTTAGTTTTCCCCATTTAGCATCGATAAAATCGATCGACATTCGTGACTTTGGCATATAGACACCAATTTGAAAGATTCTGAGTATAGGTTGGGGTGGGTCTGATAGGGGTATAGGGATGAAATAGCATATTTGCTTCATACAACCGAATGTAGTCGATAAAAAAGAGTGCAAATTATCAATCATTGTCAAGAATCGTTCGTATCATTCGAGATTTTGGCATAATAGACACAAATCTGGCTATGCCTATTTGATAACCCATGACCATGTAGATTCTGAGCATAGGCTAGGGGTGGATGTGGATCTGATAGGGTTATAGGGGTAAAATTTTGATTTTTCCAATTTTTCATCGGGAAAATCGTTCGTCATTCGAAATTTTGGCATATGGAAACCAATGTGACTATATGCCGATTTAATAGCCCATGACCATAGGTGGATTTTTATTATAGGTTAGGGATGGGTCTCATCACGATCGTTAACGTGCATGCACCCACCGAAGATAAATCAGATGACATCAAAGATCTTTTCTTTGTCGAACTGGAGGAAGTCATCAATAACATACCGCACCACGACATTAAAATCATCGTGGGCGACTTTAATGCAAAAATCGGTAGGAGTGCAGAAAATACATCGCACATCGGTCCTAACAGCCTGCACCTAACTAGTAATAACAACGGCCAACGAGTCACCGACCTGGCAATAACGTACAACTTAGTTGTATCAAGTACGTTTTTCCCACATAAGAGAATCCACAAAGTAACGTGGAGATCGAATGATGGGAGAACGGAAAATCAAATCGATCACGTCATGGTGTCTAAGAGACACTCCACCAGCATATCTGACGTTAGATCTTACAGAGGTGCAGACATGGACAGCGATCATATGCTTGTCATATTTAAATATAAGTGCAAACTGTCATCTACTTTTAACAGACAAGCACAAAAGACCGTTCGATGGAATATCGATGCTCTAAAAGACCAAGCGTCACTGCAGAGTTACCAATCAGCTGTCACTAATTATTTAGAGCGGCCCAGCAACAACGAAGAAGCTCCCTCTAACATCGAGGAGCAGTGGCACGCTATACAGTCAGCCATAACCACCGCGGCGCAAAATACCATCGGAAGAAGACCTCCGAGGCCCCGCAATGATTGGTTCGATGACCAATGCCGTAGGGTCGTCGAAAATAAACGAACGCTTCGTGAAAAATGGTTGGCTCACAACACTAGAAGCACTCTAGCAGAATATCTCCGCGCTAGGTAAGCCACGACTAAATACCTTCGACAAAAAAAGCGCGAACATATGAGATTATGCATCGAAAACATCAGCTTCCAAGCGGAACTGGGAAACTCAAGGGACTGTTTTGCCAACGCCAGGAATCTCACTAAAGACTTCCACCCAAGAAGTACAGCTATCAAAGACGGGAATGGAGAGTTGAGAACAAACGTGGCTGATGTTCGTTCAGTATGGCAAACCTACTTTCAAAATCTGCTAAATCGGAATGACGAGGTGACCCCCATTAGAGCAATAGCTCCTCCAGGTGACGAGGTCTTTGTCGAATATCCCACAGTGGAGGAAGTAGACGCAGCTATTAGTCGATTGAAAAACGGCAAGGCACCCGGTCTCGATGGAATCCCCGCAGAATTGATTAAACTCGGAGGCGCTTCTCTTGCAACAAGTCTATACGATCTCGTCGTCTGTATTTGGGACCAAGAAGAGCTGCCTGAGAATTGGAAGACCGCGCTCATATGTCCGCTGCATAAAAAAGGCGACCGTCTTAAATGTGAAAACTATCGTGGCATAGCCCTATTGAACGCTGCTGACTATCAATGTGGTTTTCGACCCAACCGATCAACCACGGACCAGTGTTTTACCATGAGGATGATCTTGGAAAAATGTTGGGAGTACAACATAACCATACATCAACTATATATAGACTTCCGGCAGGCATATGACAGTATAAACCGCGACAACTTATGGGCCGCGCTCATATGCCTAGGTATCCCAGAGAAACTCGTTTCGCTGTGTAAATTAACAACGTATGGGTCTGTATGTAGAATCGTAATTGAAGGAACTGTGTCAGACTCCTTTGAAATAACATCTGGCGTGCGACAAGGTGATGCACTCGCGCCTTTGCTGTTCAATTTGGCGCTTGAGTACGTAGTGAGAAAAAGCAACATCGAAACTTCGCGCTGTATATTTAATAAATCCGGCCAAATTCTCGGATATGCAGATGATATCGTGCTTCTTGGCCGAAGACCTAGCGATATCAAAGACAGTTTCATACCGCTCGATCGCTGCGCAAGAAGACTTGGTTTGGAGGTGAACAGCAGTAAAACCAAATATCTAGCAACACCCAGGAACATCTCTAGTGCAAATCTCGGAATTGGCGACCACAATTTTGATGGTGTCGAAAACTTTAAATACCTCGGGTCAGTTATAACATCACTGAATGAAATCCAGGCAGAAATAAAAGCCCGAATCGCTGCCGGACAACGAGTTTTCTACGCCCAATCAAGATTATTGCGTTCGAAACATCTATCGCAGTCGTGCAAGCTCGCACTTTATAAAGCACTAATAAGACCTGTGCTGACTTTCGGAAGCGAGAGCTGGACCATGACCTCTAATGATTGTAGATTGTTATCTACATTCGAAAGGAAGGTCATCCGTTCAATTTTTGGTCCAATTAAAGTTGCGAACAACGAATATCGGATTCGTATGAATCACGAAATAAAGCAACTCCTCGGAGGCAGCGATATCATCGGATTCATTAAATCCAATCGAGTGAGATGGCTCGGCCACGTTACAAGGTCCCCACAACAACGGATGATATATAAAGTGTTTCACCAACAACCAGCCGGAGTACGTCGTAGAGGAAGACCCCGACTACGCGTGACGACGTGACGACATTGAACAAGATCTGCAAGCATTAGGATGTCGAAACTGGAGGACGAGAGCAATGGATCGGGATGGATGGAGGGCCATTCTGCAGGCGGCGAAATCCCTTCATGGGATGTGAAAGCCAGAGAGAGAGAGAGAGATGGGTCTGATAGGGTTATAGAGATGAAATGGCATATAAAATAGGGATAAAATGGCAAACCTATAATTAAAATGTACCTATGGTCATGGGCTATTAAATCGGCATAGTCAGATTGGTGTCTTTATGTCAAAATCTCGAATGACCCTAAAAACCTATAACCCCATCAGACCCACCCCAACCTATACTTAGAATCTACCTATGGCCATGGGCTATCGAATCGGCATAGTCAGATCGGTGTCTATAAGTAGGCCAAAATCAAGAATGATCAACGGTATACAATCGATCATCATTCTTGATCGATTGTATACCGTTGAAAATGGGGAAAATCAAAATTTTACTCCTATAACCCCATCAGACCCACTGCTAGCCTATAATCTACCTATGATTATGGGCTAATATGATTATGGGCTAATAAATCGGCAGTCAGATTGGTGTCTGCCAAAATCTCGAATGATGGACAATTATACTGTCACCGGCCAAATGGCACAGTGGTTAAAGCTTTGGTGTTTGGATCGGGAAGTACCGGGTTCGAATCTCGACAGGCACAGGATGCAAAGTGAAATTGTAACAACAGATTATGATCTGTGGTGAAATATAACACATCTATGACCCCCTGACGGCTTGCAAAACCCATGGGCCGACCCATCTTCCATTCTAGATAGGCTGGCAAGGAGCTTGCAATGTGCAGATGGTCTTAAATCGGTCCTATAGCCGCATTCAACAGCTAAACGTGACTGCGTCTCATGGCTATTGTATGTCTGTTATTGACATTTGTTATTGACAACTTACGACATTTTTTTTTAAAATTAATGATTCATTTGCAACTTTTAAATCTGTATTGCCGACATTTTTCGTTTTGAATATTTAAGTTAATCTTCTTTATCGATACAAACTACATTATCGACATTTTAAAATATTTTTGGCTGCGGAATATCAAAATTAATATTTGCATTACCATATTTCGGCTGGGATAGCAAAAACACTATCTGCATTGTTATCTTTCAAGTGGACATTTTCGGTACTTTAACAGTATGCATTTTGGTACAGACTCTGCGATGTCTTGTAATTGGCCTAAACGTAAACCGTTCAAACTAAGTATATGAGTGCACTGAATAAATTCCACTCAAAAATTTTCCGACACCAATCCGATTGGAAATGCCAATGATGTCATTTGAAAAGTTAAGTTCATATGTGCCATCTTTCTACGATGTCCTGTTATTCGTCATTCAAAGTGTTTCCACGATAGGCCTTATCAAAGCGTACCACCAAATTCCAATCGAGGAGGACGATATTGAAAAAACTCCGATAATAATCCTGTCAGTATGTTTGAATTCCCCAGAAAAACTTTTAGGTTGTTGAACGCTGCACATACATTAACGATTTGTTGCTGGATTCGGATACGGAAGCGTTTAATTGCGTTTTTGATAAGAGCGAGCTGCGATTAGCCGGTTATTTGATTTATGGGCGGGTGCTATATTGAAATTTCTCGAACCTTCCGGAATAAGAGGTTCACAAATTTTGGCCATTTAAAACTTTTATAGATGGTTTAAAACGCTGCATAGACGTATTCGCTACTGCAAGTCTGAAATAAATTGGATGCACGAAAGACTTTCGCGGAATATAAACAGTCTTTTGCTGATGCAATGGGCTATAAATCAGATGTAATTTCAGCAAATGTTAGACAGCAAGTGGCAATGTTTGAGTTTCTATTTATGAACGCTTTTAGAGGCGCAAAAAAAGTACGGTACCTATACGGCCGGGAGTTACTGGTTTGTATTTTGCTATCAAATATTTTCAGTATATGTTGAACGGTCGAAATTTTATTACTACACCGATCACAAGTCATTGTCTTTTGTTTTTCACCAGAGACTAGAGAAGGCATTCTCGGGACAGTTAAGGCATCTTGGCTATATAAACCAATTTACAACAGACATTCGCCATATTTCAGGAGAATATAATGTCGTGGCAGATACATTGTCGCGCATGGAAACATCTCTCTGGACCAGCTCGGCAAAAATTAATAGATTTCTGAAGAACAACTGATGATAACGAGCTAAAGGGTGCTGGTAGTAGTCGCCTGAGATTTCACGGTTTTCAGTGAAAATTCCACCGTTCTGGAAGCCCGATCTTAAGTTGTGGATTTATGAAGTAGAGGAACTTGTTATACTGCGGTTTCTTCTATAGAGAGTAGTGCACTTTGCCATGTAAACGACATAATTTTGACACCACCCGAGACTGACAAATAACAAACGTTAAGGAAAGGTTTAATATTCAATGACAAATTGTTCATCAGATTTTCTGCGGGAGATGGTTCTCTTACCAGAATGTTGGAAGTGATTTGGTAAAATCTATCTGTCTCATACCCAAACCATTTTATCCGTTAGCGACGACAGCCTCGACAAGCTGCATGTGTCGGCAGACAGAATTAACTATGAACAGAATCCTGTGGCGCAAGAAGACGAACGAGGCGTTTTGATGAAATTTAATTGAAATGATCACGCTCAAAGAGTACACATGGATCAAAAACAAAAACACATTCCCGTTCTTCACCCCGTCCCGAGTCAAAGCAGTCGCAAGTTTCTTAACGTAAAATGTGGCAAAAGCGATGGGTATAGATTATACGCCGAGAATAGCATCTCAAATGAAACATACCGTTCGAAAACCCTCGAGTGAGACATCAGCTACACAGATCTTTCTTATAAGTTTTCACGGTGGCTACAATACAAAGACCTATATAGGCGGCTGACAGTTTTATGCTATTATAAAATCTTGGTCGACATGAAAGAAAGGCGATGGATCGACATTTCGACACGCATTTAGACATAACACGTCCGATTTCAGAGTTCAGTTCGGCTAGTCACAAAGTTATTCATTATATAGAGACGAAAAGACTTCCATTTATATCCAGAGCCCATCGATCGACGGCTGACAAATTGAAAATTGTGAAATGGAAGTTTGAGCAGATAGATGATGAAGAAGAGCATTTGTTGACCAAACCAAAAGCCCTTGCACAAGTTAACTTCACCTTGCTAAGAAAGAAAATGGCGAGTGAAAACTTAAACGCTAATACGGTGCTTGATCGCTATCCGATCCTTATAAAAGCATACCACCAAATTCAATCGAGAAGGGCTATTTTGAAAATACCGCGATATCCACGTTATTCTCCAGAATAACTTTCGGATTGTGCAACGCGGCACAAACCTTTAAACGCTTTCATGCTGTTCTCGATTGTTAGATTTGGTGGTTTCAGACTTCTTTTCAACAGGCGTTTTTGATACACAACTTCTGCCAAAAAAGGTGAATCCTTTTTTTAATTTCCTGAACTTTCCGAAGTAAGAGGTTTTCGAAGATTTTTGGCAATTTCAAATTTGTATAGATGCTTGCTTTTATGAAAAGTAATAGAACAAACGATAAGTCAGAAATAAATTAGAAGCACGAAAAGTTTTCGAGAGTCTCTTGCTGATGCAACAATCTTGACACATTCAATATTGGACCGCACCATAGCTCTGATGGTCGATGAATCGGATGTGCTGTGGGTGCTATATTTGGGCAGATGTCAGACACCAGGTGGAAACCTTTGAGTTTCTATTCTTGTAAGCTTTATGGGGCGTAATCAAAGTACCTACGACCGAGAGTTAATGGCTGTGTATTCTGCTATCAAATATTTTCCGTATATGTTGGACGATCGAAATTTTGTTACTACTTATACCCCGATAAGTCATTGTCTTTTGCTTTCCATCTGAGACCAAAAAAAGCATCTCCGAGACAGTTAGGACATCTTGACTATATAAGTCAAGTTTCTACGAACATTCGGCAGATGCTTTGTTGCGCATAAAATCAATCTCTCAATCTCTGGACTGTCTCGACGAAAAGCAACAGTAAGACAGCAACTTGAGGAACTTACTAGAAAATCCAGGATCACACGGATCTCTGTGGCATCCGTTACCATGCTTTCGAGTAACATGCCAATTTATTGCGACATCAAAGAGAATCAAATACGTCCTTATGTTCCACGAAAATTATGAAATCGATGTTTGATCATCTTTATAAACTGGCCCACCTAGGGGTTAAGGCATCAGCAGACCTCGGGCGTGCGAGATGCGCATGGCTATTCATTAGTCATGACCAACGATCTAATGTTTCTCGACACACTCAGAATTTGGTTTGGCAGACGCTTTGCCAAGGAACCGCTTCTATCCTCTCAAAGTCGTTATTATTGGATCACTATACCGCCGACAGAAGGTTATAATTAAAGTTATAATTACTGCGTGTCTTGTATCGATAGGTTCGATGTTGAACAGTTCGGGTCAGTGTTGTTTATCGAGTTGAGAAAATTGTTGGGAATCAAGCGTTGTAAATCTTTGCATTACAGTTCACCTGCAAACGGCATAATTGAGCACTGACAAATTGTAGCTGTGAAAAGGAGGATCGCCAGAGGAATTCTATAAACTGTCGTTCGAACTATGTACTAGTCTGACTTCGTGGCTCAGTTAGGAGGCGTCATAAATAGGTTGCGACCAAGGCAAACTTTGCGCAACAGCAAACCTGTCACTTTCGTTAATAAAAATGTCTTGATGTACACATGTATCTGTTAGGGGTGACGACGTTCAAGCTCCACTTCGGACTCCGTGTGAACAATCTTATTTGGTTTTAGAACGTAACGAGAGTACAATAATGAAGAATGACCATCCTTTGCCGAAACAATTCCAGATGAGCGTGGTGTTTAAAGCAGGTCGAACACAACGAAGTCTGGAAGGAGAGTTCCATTTCCGTGATGAGAGGATCGAGAATATGTTCCGTAGTGAAATTTTTGTTTTCGTTAAACACTAGAGGAGTACTGTGGGGACTGTGAGCAATTTCGAAACTTGCAAATTCACCTATTTCGACTTGTTTTCTTTTCGACGTGTACTCGTTTACGTAAGTATATCAAACATCGCCAACAGAAGGAAACAAAAACGAAGAGAAGAAAGGCAACTTACTGCACAAAATATATGTGGTTCGCCCCATTGGACCCTGCCACATACTTCTGATATATGACGCCATACATTTATTTTAATGAATTTTTAGTTTAAGTGAACGTAAAATGACTGATTTTTAAGCAAAAAAATTAAAAAATTGATAATAAATTACCTTACTAGTTTTCTCGCTCCGCACTCTTGTCGCTCTCTAAATACACAGAAAAAAAACCCACTTCACTGCACAAATCACTTTTTTTTTATTTTCTAAATTTTCATTTTTTATTGACATATTGAATTTTTTTCACACCACTTGATAAATTAAATCACTAATTCACTCATAATTACACTTACACTAAAATAACGCACGCGCAAATAACTAAAATATACTCGACTTTAATCACAAAACAAAAATTATTTTCTAAAAACAAAGATGGAACCAACTGAAAAAAAATTCACATTCACTTTTTACATTACGACCACCCTTTTCAAAATTATAACACCAAACTAAAGATAAGCGTAAACACAAAAGAGTAGCTAAACACGTTGGTATTCAAACATTTTTTTATTTTCTCTCTATCGCACTTTTTCCTTGCACTCACCATGAATAAAATATATGTTTTCCTATTTTTCCTTTAATAGGCTTTTTTAATCTGTTTGTTTAAAATCCGATGTAATAAAACAACAAGTCTTTTGGATCATGAAGTTGAAAATCTGCAGAATGATCTAAAGATTAACAAAATATTTGTTTTTGTTTCGTTCAAAATAAACTAATAACAAAAAACGTTTAATTGCGAGCATTACAAATGTTCATTTGTACATGTTCTGTTTAGATAACATTTAGGCGCATATTGGAAGACAAATAATTTCTTGTTTATGTGAGTTTTGTTTGAAGATTATAACGGGCCCTACAACGCAACATTGTGTCACGCAAATTTTTCAACGGCCGTGTGCAATTTTTTTGAAGCAATGAAACATTTGACGTGAATTGCTTTGGGGCTGTTTTCGGGAATGAATTGTGGTTTTTAAAGTGCAAGTCGCGGAGTGTTTCTGTTTGTAAAAATGTAGGTGCGCCTAGAAATTTTATGCTATACCGTTTTATGCTAGTGCCAGATATTTCCGGCTGATGAATCGGGTTCGGTTATTTGTTTAGCATTCCCGCTGGCATTGCAATAGTTCCCGCTACATTTTTGAATAATGCATCAAGACTTGGATCGGTACACGTTCGTAGTCTGTATGATCCACGCTGTCTTCTTATGATTCAGGCTTGATGGTTCCGGTTAATAACTATTTGGTGTTGATGAGTTTGTATTGTTCCGCCTAGCTTTCTTGTCGATAATGTGTTAGTTCCGAACGATATTTTAGATAGTGCATAATGGCATAAAACACAATGACGTCGGCGTCGTTTATTGGCTATGTTTTAAAACTCGGAACCTGGAATGTACTCAGGTGGAATCGGAACGCCTCCATCAGGTCTTTGAACAGGCTTCGCAATATAAGCTCTTGTGTCTTAAGTAGCAGATAAAGCAACGGTACTCTGGCAAACGTTGTTTTCTGGTCAAGAACTGAAATCGTGAATTCGTGCCTGATTTCGTACCTATCAATAATCGGATCTGGTTACTCATGTTTCGCAGGAATCATTTTAACATTTCTTCTTTCTCATGCTTCCACCGCAAAAATTCGTCTTCCACAAAATACCTAAGATAGGGCAGTACTAGCCAAATACTTCAGGGCGCGACCGGCTTAGACTTATTTACTTACTTACTGCTGTGCTACATCTCATGTAGAGGTTTGGTTGCCACAATCGCCCAAAACTCCTTACCCCTTATTTCAATCAACAACGAGACACGCACCACTGAATTACCTTTGCAGCATAATTTGGATGTCACGACCACTTTGTGGTAGTTCCCAAATATACTTTTCGTTTGACATTTACATATAGCCATCGCTTCCAATGAACCCCCCGTTGGAACAATGAAACTTTTAGCAATAACATTACCAGAACACATTACAAGAATACCCTATCAAGAATTCTAAAAAACCATCCGGTGCCAGGTACCGCGGAGGATACATAGAATATCAAAAATTATGGTAACGTCATCAACAATCGGCCAAAATTCACAAACGGGTGACCTAGTGGTTTTCTAAAAATAACTAGTTGGGCAAAAGATTGTTGAAAGGCCATTCGAGACAAAAACTGGCGAGGAGATTCTCTAAATCGGTCTTGAGACCAAATCACGAGAATAACGCACAATCAGCATATGAGTGTTAAACATTGAAAAGTCGAGTCTTAGAGAAAGATATTGCTAAATAAAAGAAATAGATATAATATTCCAACCTCGTAGCAACGCTACTCACAACTATCCTAGAGAGTTAGTACGGACACCAACAACCCCCTTCAAGTAAGGCTGAAATATTTTGCCTCTCTTTTAAATTGAACTGCACCAGAATTTGTTAACAAAAAATTATATTCCTTGCACAAGTCCGAAATCAACACTGAAATAGCTCCATCATTATACGATGAAGTACGCAACGTGAGGGAGAGACTCCTTCAAAAAAGGGAAAGACTCCCAGTGAAGATGGAATCAACACTGAAATAGCTCCACCATTATACGATGAAGTACACAAGGGAAAAAGGAAAAGACTCCTTTAAAAAAGGTAAAGACTCCTGGTGAAAATGTAATTTCGAGCGAAATGATAGAAACGGCGCCGATCAAATGTTTTCCCGGATGTACGAACTTTTACAATTGTGTTTTATTTAGAAAATCTCAGAAAAGTTTAAAACAGTTCTTATATTCACACTACATCACAATAGTAACAAAATTGAGTTATTCTCCTCCAAAGCCGTTAAGATCCAACTCAACGGTTCACATAACATTAGGAGACTACTTTTGGAGGCTGTTGGTGGAAGGAGAATACTGATGGTGTCATCGGAAAAGTGGTTAGGAGTTGATTTTAATGAAAGAGTCGATGTAATCACGTGTTGAAAATATTAGCTAGTGAAGGCTTAGTGTTTCAATCTCTGAATTATGGCTGGGCTGGATGGGCAGATAGAATACACTGCCACCATCAAAGGTGGCTAATGATCATACAGCGGACGATTCTCCTTGGTATAACTAAAGCGTGGAGGACAGTCTCAGCCGATCTGCTTCGGTTTGCTTAGCTGGAGTCATTCCTGTCGAACTAATGTTAAACGAACCAATCGAGTTCGGAAAAAACGTTCTTCGGGCAGAACTACTTATAGTTACATGCCTAATATAACAGAAAAACTTGCAAATAAAGTTGCCTTAACTGCCCGTTTTACACAAATGCTAACGGATAACGGAAAATTTACAGTATAGATTTAGTCTAAAATCCGTTATATACAATTAAAATTTGTGTTTTATTTTATTGGTTTAATATACTTGAAAAGGGTTTGAGGTTATGTTCCAGCTTATTCGAGAAGATCTACGTTAGTTAGATCGCTAAGTGAAGAACTGGCAAATCTACATTATCACACCGACGTTGTGCTTCGACAAAGGTTTCCGGACCATCTGTCCTTCGAGAGAATCCTGGAGGAACGGATCAATACTGGAAAACGGGGTAGTGCAATTTTTCACGGAACTTTCTAATCCAGACGTCAAGGTAGGAGCCGGAGTCTTCTGTGAGAAGCTCAATGTTAATATTTCTGTTCGTCTCCCTGACCACTGCAGCGTGTACCAGGCTGAAGTGGCGGCGATAGACGAAGTCGTGACATGGTTGAAGCATAACGTGGTATCCGTGAGGGGTATCGCAATCTGTTTGAACAATCAGGCGGTGGTCAGATCACGGGTGGCACTGAATTGTCGATGATCTTTTAATAAGATGAGCAAGTATTTCAGCATCCAAATAATCTGGGTCCCTGGTCACTCGGACGTTACGGGAAACTGCAGGGCAGACGAACTAGCTAGGTATGGTACGACTCTGCAGATACAGCCGGAAAGGGCAGGCGCTCAGTAAAAAAACACTTTCACGTGTAGGGTAGCGAAACAGGTTTGGCCAAAACTGGACTTACGGTGCTCCAAAGCACTAGTATCCCTGGGATAACGAGAGGTAGGATTGATTTTAGGGAAACTGACAGGACATTGCCTTACCTAATATACTTAACGCTAGGTGTGTATATCTGAATATATATGTGTCCAATTAGACATAGAATAAATATGAAGGTCGTAGACTAATAAACGCCTCCAAGCGGCAGGTACGGAAATAGGTTTTAACTTGGACAAGCAATCCGAACTTGAACCAACAATACAGAATACGAAAGAATCAGTGGGAATCTGATAAAGGCCTGACGTGGGAGCTATTCTCACAAATAAATACCATAGTTCCACAATAACAATGACAATGGGACTCACAAAGGGACACACACTACATAAAATGGGACAACATTTAAATTGCAATAAATACCGAAAAATAGCTATATTTAGCTATGATTATAAGATTTGGACCAACGCAAAGTTATCGATATAAAGTGATGGCTTCTTGGGCAAACAGCAGTATGGATTTCGTCCAAACAGATCAGAAAAGATCACGAGGCCTTCACTCTGAGGATTATATTGGACGAATATTACGAAAAGGATATCCATAATCACAGTCTATTTGTAGTTGTTGTGTTTATAGAGAAACACGTTGTGAGACCTTTTGTCCTATTAATATATCTCTTCGAAATCTTTTCGATTTCATTTCGTGGTTAGTGTTATGTGCCAAATAACTTTAAGAAAACTTCCATTTTCCGTTGGGTTTTTCCACCATGTTTAAAACTTTTATGAAAATCCATGAGTTTTATTCTTTGTCAATTAAAGATAATATTAGCTAAACTCACCTAAGCAAACTGCTTCTTCCAGTTGCTCGATTTTTACTCAAAGGCAGAAAGTAACTAAATAACCTACTAATTTTACGAAACCGTAGAAATATGTATTTTTACACTGATAGAGCTAGAAATGTCAGATCTTTGTGAATTCTAAAAACTCACTAAATAATGATTCCGTTGGATCTATATATAGGCACTCCCTAAATATTGAAGTTTTGGTAAACATTGCGTTTCTTCTAAATGCTGTACTTTTCAAAACTTTGCGAACGCCAAAAACCTACCAACCTTCCAATTTTCGAAAACTTACTTACCTAATTACCTGCTATATTCTGTGGAGGGATTTGGTCGCCTGTAAGTTTGTTTGTCAAATGTTACGATCAGCAATAAGACGACGACAGACACGCTGACCAAGTATGTCAGATCTACCTTTGTGAAGTTATCCCGTAAAGTCATCCCGGAAAATGATTATAGTTAAGTATGGCAACACCATTATATATTTTAGAAATTATAATGAAACTACAACTATCACGATATAAAAATATAACGATAGTAAGAAAAATTATTTTGAAAAATAATACACAAAATGGCGGACATTGGACCGGACAATGTAGGTTTTGTTGTTCAGGGATTGGTCTGTTTAAATAATAAGACGCAAATAAATTCTATGACTTAGAACCTCGTTATAGTCGTCTGAATTTAAATAACAAGAGGCAAAAAAAATTCTTTGATTTAGAGCTCTGCTATAGGCGTCTGAATTCGTAGTAGATGTCTTTCTCATATCATTCGTTCATAAGTACAAAACCGTATCATTCCATTGGGAAGACTTATGCTTCTACCTTGGCTATTATGAACGAATGCTATGAGAAGGTTGCTAGATTGTTGACATCGATTATCGCAATAATGAAAATTAATATGTGCTACGATCAGATCTTGATGTTCGCAGTTGATCCCAAAATTTGATGTCAACAATCTAGCAACTTGGTGTGACTCCAACCTTCTCATGCACAACGATAATAAGTACAAAATCGTATCACAATACGTTGTACTCCTCAAGTAGATTGAATTAACTTTCATATATTATTTCCAAATAAAATTTAGTACAAATTGGTTGATGAAGCCAAATTTAAATAATTGCTATAAAGTTTTGTAATGGCTGGTGGAATCGAAGGCTTTGATATCTGTATAAACAACAACAAATTGCTTATTTGATGATAATTTGTTTGATAGTGTAACTTTTTGCCACAAACCTGATTCGATTATTGAAAACGATACCGAAGAGTCAATGTTTTAAAGCTGAACATTAGTTATTAAAGTTGGTTGGAACCTAGAACGGTTCCGCACTTAATGCCACAATGAGTCCATGGTTCAGATCGAGGACCCTAACCAAATTCGCAATGGTCTCTGTGGCCCTGGGAAGCTGTAAGAGCCTGGACCAAGGCAGTTCATCTACACTTAGAGATTATCAGGTTAAAACAGGGCTCAGTACCTCGAAACCGGGCAACTGCAGACGCAATGAATGCAGTTTACGTCCTCTTAGAGGCCCTCGTCTCACAAGGAAGCCGTAAACAAATCCCATTCGTTGTAAATAACGATTGAAGCATTCATGACATGTGAGAACAACGACTAGAAAGGGCGAACTTAATTAGCCTCAGGTTAGGTTCAATTATAGGCGCTTAGCAGAGCGGCAGGTAGGACTACAAAGCCATTTGAGATTTGATTGTTGATGAACAAATTTTATGATAGCATTTTTACTATTAGTGAAGTGCAAGGGAGCTCGGGCCCAAACATTTCCAATTGAGAAGTTGCTTTTGTCAAAGAGTCAGCAATCATATTACCCTCGGTACTATTGTATAATGAGCCGGACCCCACATGACCGTAACGTTATTGTTACAACTGAGAATACTAATGAAGTATTTGTAGTCCTTGACCAACTTGGAAACGGTCCTAGAATTGATCTTAGCGTTAAGTATAGCTTTTGCTCAATGCCCAGCTTATTTTTTGTTTACAATGCAATCTATTTTGGGGCAGGAGGCTCGCCCTGCTCTTTCGTGGTTATGTGTTTAACGTCCTTTCTTTACGCCTACTCAGTACAGCTTTAAGTTGTTTTTATCTGCCTTTCTGAAGTTGAAATACGGCGTTCAGCTCTGATAATTAATAATCTTATCCTGATCGCTTCGCACAATTATTTGAATGGATTTAGCATGAACGCCAATGATAACGAATGATGACAGTGGTTCTTGAATTTCAAATATGGCTGGTTCGTTTGTAAACATTAGGACTAAATTTTTGTTCCGGGTGTTTTTATCCCACATATTTTGCTTAAATATATTTCAAAAATGGGGTCGATACTCGGTATCAGAGCGGCATAGTTACAGCGGGAAGTTCGGCTATTTCGTCGTCATGCATCCAACTAATATCAGGAAAAATTGTAATCGCCTCTGATCAAAATTTCTCTGTTGATTTCCATAATTGTGTCGCAAAAACGATAATGACTTTTTGTTAATTGTTATTTTGACTTTAGAAAACATTTTATTTACATTTTGGTGGTAAAAGTTTACCTTATTACTCTTCAGGCGTGGTTTTATTCTTACTGTGTTATCAGCCCTGGCCTCTTGTAAGGTATGTTCTCGATCATTCTTAGCCAATTCACTGACTCCAAGCTTCGCGGTTACTTAACTGAGGTTCCCTTAACTTTCATTTAATGCAGGTATTATTAGTAAATGCAATTGATTCCGTTCAATGCCTAGTTAGTGCAACTATGGCATGGCTGCGGTAAGCGTATTTATTTTTCTTCTGAGACAAATAACTCTTTCGAACGTTAATTTGTGAGCCTCATGAATTGCCAGAATTTTTCTGGAATCTAACGGTTTTATTGTTTGTTATATGGTTTTCGAAAGAAAAGTACTTTCCGGCGTAATTGGAATATTAATGATGGATACGCCTTTGTTAAAACTGATGGATTTTGTATTGACTATGAGGCATTATCTAAAATTTCATCCGGAATCATAAAAAGGTAACCGACCTCAATTCATCAGCCAGAAATTTCAGGGACTTTCATTTCCCTTTTTCAACCAAAAAAAATGGCTCAATTAAAGTCCAAACCACGCAAATGTGTGAGTAAAAAATCACAGTATGTAATGGCGTTTTTGATAAAAACTTTCACTTGAATTGAAGTACAACCAACACAATTGTGTGTATTGTTATAGTGTTTTTCTCGAACGAAAATAAGTTTGAAAGGAATACACAAATATGTAAGTTGGCTCAAAACACATACAAAAATAAATTTTTGACATGGTACTTTTGCTGTGCCCACACAATTGTGTTAGTAAATCACAAAAGGGATATTGAGCTTGCAACATAGGAGCTGTCAGCCGAATTCATTACAATTACCGAACCCATCTGCGCATGCACTATGAACACTTCTACAACTGCAGTCGGAATCATAACAGGCTAGCCTG
This sequence comes from Nephrotoma flavescens, assembly GCA_932526605.1. Classification (NCBI taxonomy): domain Eukaryota; kingdom Metazoa; phylum Arthropoda; class Insecta; order Diptera; family Tipulidae; genus Nephrotoma; species Nephrotoma flavescens. The sequence continues at coordinate 59,528,069 of OW052220.1, read as the reverse complement.
AACTAAATTTTTACCAACAATTTTAATATCGAATTTGAAGTCAGGAAATTCTTGGATCCACGCAAAAAATATTACGACCTTGGCTAATATTGTGAGAAATCTACATGAAATAAAATTGTGTTGTAGCGCTTGATATAATTTTTCTTACTAAATAAACTACACGCAAATAAAAAATTTCATCGCTTTTCGACGTGCGCCTGAAAGTTGGCTAAATCGATTTACCAAACAAAACATTTGTAATGCTCGCAAGTAAAAAATCATTGTTATTACTCTTTTTAGCGGCACAAACACAATGATTTTTCCATTCTTTCTCTCAGTTTATAAATAAGAATTTCCTTTATGACCAAAACCATTCTAATTAGCTTGAGAAATTTCAACAATGATGACATGTGTTTTATTACTTCGCATATTTAAAAAAGCCTTTTTGTTACGGCATTAATATAAAAAAAAGCACTAGAAAATGAGAATTGTTTATAGGAAGGAGAAGTTAGGAAAAAATATATTTTATTCATGGTGCGATAGAGAGAAAACAAAAATGTTTGCGTACCAAAGTGTTAAGCTACTCTCGTGTTGACGCTTATCTTAATCTTTAGATTGAAGTTTAATTTTGAATAGGGTGGTCGTAATGAAAAAGTGAATGTGATAATTTATTCAATTGGTTCTTGCGTCTAAATAAAAGTCGATTATATTTTAGTTATTTGTGCATGCGCCATATGTAAGTGAAATTATTAGTGATTTATTTGTGTGATTTATGTGTAAGTGAAATTATTAGTGATTTATTTTATCAAGTGGTGTGAAAAAAAAATGCTAAGAAAATTTGAAAAATTAAAAAAAATGGTTTGTGTAGTGGTGAAGTGGTAAAAATATTATTTTTCCTAAAAAATACGTAAGAGACAAAACGGGGACGCTGGTGAGTTATAGTTATAATCTTTAATATATTCTTTAAAAGTGTCTGATTTATAAATTATATTTGTGGTTTGCTGCGGATTGCTTGATATTTGCTATAAGGCAGATCTCAGCGGAGTCGCCGGATTGTGGCTTGTTCATCCAAGCTATGTTTATTGGAGCATCTCTGATGTGTGGTCAATATTTATTTTAATGAATTTCTTAAAGTTAAGTTTTGGCTGCCTTTTTTTGGATAGTATACTTGATGGTACTCACTGGCTTCATATATGATTTTGATATACTTATGCAGTTTCTGGTTGGCATTGTAGTGGGTCTCACTAACCTTTTGTAGTTCTGAGTAGAAGATTAAATGTGTTGACAACCATTTAAAATGCAAAGCGCATTGTACAACCACTAGGCGGTTCAGAACGATTTAGGAGCATTTCGCGTCTACTTAAGTGGACCATCTTACTCTATTTGCAGCTATTGCTATTGTATTTGCCCAATTTACCAGGCTGTTCCGCTTCAGCTAACGACGTTCTTTTTCAGGTCAGTACAACTGGTCTTCCTACTTTCCGCTTCTCTTACGAATTCCATTCTAACGGCTGTCCTATTATGCCATTACTATCTTCCCTCAATTAATTAATTATCAAGTCTCCAGATACGTCAAGAAAATAATTCCACCACTTTCGTTTGCTACGTGTTGCATATCTTTTTCTAAAACTATTTTTGGATCAGCAGTCAACATAGCTGTTTTTGAGCATCGACAAAATGGCGCAATTCATCAGAATTATATTGTCGTTCACGTACCAAATTTCAGCCGTGAACGACAAAATCTCTGACGGTGCCGGTGGCAAAGAATTTTATTGTCGATCGAAATACATCTACCCTCAAGTTGTATCAGTGCTTCATTGAAAATGTCATCCGAAAACTGGATTTCCACATTCGGATTCGTTCTACGCAAGTCGTTAAAATAATTGCAAACAGCGTGTGAATTTGTGGCGGAAGACACGCCAGAGCTGCTTCTGCCAATGTCGTGTTCCAATGCTGATCGTTTTTAAGTAAGCCGAGTAGATAACATGCTTCTCTGTATGTTCCATATATTTCTTCATTAACTGTTTTCAAAGCTTCTAATATTGCACCTTTGAATGAAGCAACATTCTCAAATAGTAACATTCAGCGTTATTTGGATGTTCAGTATATACTCGACCCACTGCATCAGATGCACGAACTTGTAAGTGAATTGTATTTTGTGGCTGTGCTGTTCGTTTTTCGGCATTTTCTTCGGTAAAATAAACTCGTTGGCCGTTTTCTAAATGAACAGCAAGATGTTAAACAGTTTGATATCGTTCGTCAATATTGAAATCAAGAATTCGCTAGACAGCTTCATTACTGCTGATGTAACGACCCATTTGAAATTGAGTAATTTCATCTTTTTGATTTTAAAACCCGAACGCTGCCTTTGTTAACATATTTGCATATGTAATTTATGGATTTTACAGAGTTGCAGTGTTCCACCATGATATGAGCTTGAACTGTTTTTGGCAGTATTCAACTGTATGGAACAATACAGTCGTAATCAATGTCAATATCAACGTTTCTTACTTTACTGGTAGTGGTGAATCCTCCGTCTTCTGGCTTTCGTCGTCTGTATTTTGGATATCCCTCCTCACCAGTTTGAGTTTCATCATTCAAATCGCGTGGATATATTTTCGTGCATTTGCCGTCTTTCACGCAAGGCGAACTCATATTCAATGCTCCGCATGGGCCATGAATCATGTTCTTGCAGTCAACGTCACAAAGTATCGGATCTTATTGTTGATTCGGTAGTTCTGCAGATATAACATTATCGATTTGAGTTGAAACAATTTTTTTTTTCAGCCAAATTAGAATATGAGCGTGCGGTAAACCGTATCGATGAACTTATATATTGTCGTTTCGCCGGGTATTCCATTTTGAATAGTGAAGTTGATGGTATTGACATCGATGTTTTTGGCCGCTAATATAGCACGCGTACTGAGCCACTGATGATTTTTGTAGTTCTGTGCAATGTTTAGGAAATCTTTTTGCACCAATTCGTCTATGCTTACTGTGATATTATACAGAAGTTTGCTGGCAAGGTGATACATTGCGTAGATTCATCAATTTGCCTTCGCCCATTTCCAATATCCATTGGTTGTTTTGCAAAATTTCCAGCCGATGCATCCCGTTGAATTTCTGTAAATGACGCCATAAAACTGATGATTTGAGACATGCATTAAGTTCATCAGCGGGTGTTGAACGTGGTATAACCGGCAGTGTTTGTCGAAAATCACCAGACAATAATATGAGTGCGCCACCGAAGGTCCGTGCGTTTCCTCCCAAATCTCGCAGTGTACGATCAAGCGCTTCCAATGCTTTCTTGTGAGACATTGTACATTCGTCCCATATGATAATTTGACACGTTTGGAGTACTTTGCCCATTCTCGACTTTTTGCTGATGTTGCATGTTGGTGCCTCAGTGTTTTGTAAATTCAACGGTAGTTTCAATGCTGAATGCGCTGTTCGGCCACCATCAAAAGAGTTGCCGCAATTCCAAATGATGCAATGACCGGGCGCATCTATGAAAAACAGTCCGCCGCTTTGTTCTGTGATTGCACGCATAATTATGTGATACGCAATGCGTTGTTCTGGAACCAACTGCGGAAAATTTGTCTGAACAAATGTCCCCAGTTTTTATACACGTTTGGTGTGAATTGAATGTCCGGATTTTGATTCGCAGCGCGCAGACGATGTAAAATTTCTTCACTCATGTAGTCCTTGTATTTTTCCCAAAGATCCCTTTGGGGAGAGCCATAAAAATGATTTATATATAAAAGCTATGTAAAATCTTTTTCCGAGTCCCTATTCCCACGGAATTATCAGAATAGGGCCACAGTTGGTTAAATCTCGTTTGAAATAATGAAAATGAAAAGTTTTTTCCATTAGCAATCTAGTAATTTGGACTCCACTGGGTGAAGTCAAAAATTCTTAGGGGCAATTCAAACGTACTCGATTACCAATGAAACAACTTTTTCTTTTCATATTTCTACGGGACGCGACTTGACTCCCTTGATCTTTCCATGTGGCCCAGCCACCTGTCTCGGTTATTTAATAAATCCGATAATGTCACAGTCTCCAATATTAGATCAAATGATTTTTCTTTCAAAGTTAGATAATAATCAACATTCATTAGTGGTTAAGGTCTTACTTTCATTTCAGAAAGTTAGCACAGGTTTTATAAGTACTTTGTAAAGTGCGAGCTGCCAAGACTGCGGAAGATAGTTTGATCGTCACAGCCTTGATTATGCGCAGAAGAATCGATGGCGGCTGGTATGCAGGCTTTTATGTCTGCCCTGACATCATTTGTTGATGTTACAACTGACCTGAGATATTTAAATTCTTCCACGTTGTCAACGTTATGGTTGTCCGTTCTGAGATTTATGGTATGGATGTCCATTGGTGTTGATGGACATTTAATTTTCTTGCTGTCCACTTTCAAACCCTGTTGTAGAATTAGGAAGTTGCATGCCTATCAATTTAACCGATTGGTATTTGCAATATCCGCTTCACATACCGATTCATTTTCAAATGTTGAAGTTTCCAAGGTGCCAATTTGTGGTATACCCAAAATTTTTCTACGGTTCGGTGCACTTACTTTATTTGTTCTCTGAAGTCTTGAACTCTTTGAAGTGTTTGAGATATCTGCCTAGGGCTATAACACGTTGTCACTAAAAAAGTAAAAAATCCTGAAAGTTGAACGCGATAAAATGCCCAAACAAGATATTGTAGTAGAACCGCCATGTGAAAAACTCCGACTCGTCCTATCGTTTTTACGTCGACTATTGTAAATTAAATTCGGTTGCCATACCCTAGGGTAACCGACTAATCCTCACTGTTAATTTTATTTCGTTTTTTAACGACATCAATCTCTATGACATGTTCAATTGTGCCTTTTCGGTAAGCTCACCCACCATCTGAAAACCAGGAAAACAAGGAACGAATTTTATTCAAAAATGTGTCCTTTCTTTCTTTGTCATTCTGAACATTTAAAAAACACTCCTTATCAAGTTAACACAAGATAGTGACTGCATGACGTATATTTAATTGGCACTGCTAATTGATCGGTAAACTGAAAATTCACACTCTTTGTTGCACGATTCGGAAAGTTTGACGAAATCCAGGAACCGCCCTACTAGTACAATAAAAAGACTAAAAACGGATAAATCTCCAATGAAAATTTATTTTTTCACTGTTCGTCTACTCTGTATTAGAAAAATAAATTTAATAATTGAAACAACCACAAAAAAACTCATTTATAACTAAAATTAAGAGATATTGCAAATTCCTACAAACAACCTAGATGGCAATCGTCACTCGCAGGTGCTGATTCAAAACAGATTATGTGGATTGGAATTCGATAAAATAAAATGTAGGAGGAAAAGGAGGAATGGAAAGCAATATTAGTGGCAGCTCATACCCAGCATCCAGCATTTTTCCATGTAGTCCTATTCATATTTGTATATCGGAGTTTGTGCCATTTATCGATTCTTTTATGGTGTACCTGCTCCGCACGAATACCATTACAATCTTCACCTTATCTTAAACTCATCAAAAATTAAAAGTCAGTCGAACATAATTTAATGAATGCACGAACAAGTAATCGTCGTTCACTCAACACTATTAATTATTCATAATTTAATTACACCCCATTAATATTAATTTTTAAATGCCGCACCATACGAGGGCATACTATCGATAACACAATGTTCACTTAAACAATTAGGTTTGTAACTTACTGTTTACAGAAAACAACACCAGTCATTTATTGTGCCGGTTCATACATTGCGGCAACGCCATGCTATATTTTTTTCGTCTCTTACCTCTTCACCAATAAACAAATTTTTAAAGTGGGTATTTTTTGCATCACGTTTGATGAAATAATTTTATGTGCGGCTCGTGTTACCTATAGTGTCTACGTCTACACTATATGCAAATTCACTGATATTTTCTATCAGGGTATCAATGTATGCGTGAGTATTTTACATAAATTTTGACACTATCAGCAAATTATCAGGATGCTATTTCACGATAAATTATCACGAAAATATTACGAAATGTCGTCCTTTTGAGGTTATGTTTCATCATTATAAATTTAATTTTCAGAGTGAAGACATACATTTTTGTTAAGTATGTATATTTATTTAACTCTGTATTCTGTACTAATATATCGGAATTCGTGATTTTCCTAATTCGTGTTAATTTTCTTTAATATATTTAATTTTTTCAATACTTGAGTACGTCTGTCCATTATTTTTTCACGAATCGACAGACGAATTTAACACAGTCTTCACCCTTTAAATAAAATTTAGAATGATGAAACACAACCTCAAAAGGATGACATTTCGTAATAATTTCATGATAATTTATCGTGAAATAGCCTCCTGATAATTTGCTGATAGTGTCAAAATTTATACAAAATCTCACACATACATTGATACTCTCTCTCTCTCTGGCATTATATCCCATCAAGGGATTTTTCCGCCTCAAATGAGGTTTCATAATCATACTTTCATTTCGGATAATGAGTGATTAATTCATTGATCCTAAACCAGCCGTGAAATTTTTTTTTCCTTGTCACCACCGGGAATCGAACCCGGAACCTCCGGTCGCTGGAGCAAGCATGCTAACCACTTTGCCACCGGGGCAATACAGTGATACCCTGATAGAAAATATCAGTGAATTTGCATAGTGTAGACTCTAGGTTATATACTCCATAAGGCCGGATTCATACTTCTACGTTCATTCATTCAAACAATTTTTTCGACCAATCATATTACTCAAAAATGAAGTTCTGTGTTTTTTCACAAGAGATGGTTGGTCGAAAAAATCGATTGAATGAATGAACGAAGACTTATAACGAAACGAAGAGCTTTTATGGTTGCGGTCGTTCGTTCATTCGAACAATTTTTTTCGACCAATCGAATTGCTCCAAAATGGCGATTTTTTCTTCTGCATTTTTTCACAAGAGATAATTGTTCGAAAAAAATTGTTTGAATGAACGAACGAACGCACGTAACACAAAAATTTTAGGGTTAATATTTTTTTTTTTTTTGTTTTTACGCGATTAGTATGAAAATGAATTTTGTAAAAAATAAACGCCTGAAAAATGCCTATATTACACCAAGAAAAATGTACTGTCAGTAAAAAATACTGAAAAACCAAAAAAAGAAAAAAATTAATTTGTTTGGTTATGTTTTTTGTAGTTGCCAAAATTTAGCTATAAAATCTTGCTATAACAACAAAAAAATGAAATATTTGTCTTCTTCACTCCAACGCAATTTTATATCATTTTTCTTTTTTATGGTTTTTCAGTATTTTTTACTGACAGTACATTTTTCTTGGTGTAATAGAGGCAAAATGTGAAGAGTTTTACATTTTGTTTCTATACCTACTAGATTTTTAAATTTAATTTTTTGTTTTTCTATCCGCGTATGGAAAGGCCAAAAATGTGGGAATATAAAATGAAACCTAGGCAGTTGCCGCACTTGAGTTCTGCGTGGAGAAGTACATGCAGCTTGAGTTTTGTTTCTAAATCTAAATGCAGTGAGTGAACCGGCTAATTGGTATTTAATTTTCTGCACACACACCTTAAACAGGTTAGCGTAGAGTTTTATAATCATGGTATATAGGTAAATTTGCATGTTTCGCCAGTACGATGTCTCCTTCCTTTATCCCACATCGATTGTTATACCATTTTGATCGACTACTACACTACAATAGTTAGGTATTCTTCAGACCAACGATTCCAAAAATGTTGTGACATTTATTTCACCAGCTGCCATCTACTTAGTCGGTTCAAACTGACCTCCTTATGATCAACTTCAAGTAACTGCGTCAAAGGATGGCCAATTATGAAATGGGCTGGTGTTAATGCATCTATATCATCGGCGGATAGGACGCACAATGGTCTCGAATTTAATATTGCCTCTATTTCAACTAGCAGTGTGATCATCTCTTCGTAGGTAGGTATGTTCTGTCCAATGACCTCTTTTGGATGAAATTTTGTAGACCGTACGCAGATTTTCATACTCCACCAAAATGTGGGGTACTGCTGGAGGGTTGAAGTGCCAGTTTATCGATAATTTTACAAGATACTTGGAAATAGCGCAATAAGCTGCTTTAGTTGATTGTTAGCACCAACAAAATTTATGCCGTTGTCACTGTAGATATCACTGCAAACTCCACGGCGAGCGGTAAGTCTCTTGAAACCACCCAGAGTCATATCTCCTAACAATTCAATATGTAAAGCCTTCTTGCTAAGGTTAACGAATATACAGACGTAGCTTTAATTGATTTCTGTCCACGAGCTCTTCTCATGTATATATCCAGTGGTCCAGCGTAGTCGACACCAACCTTCAAGAACGGCCTAGTTTATTCCGCTCTAAACGATATTCACTTAATAGTCACTTTATTTTTGCCACATATCTTACATCTATGTGCCAACCTTCTAACTAGATTGCGACAGCCCAAAATCCAATACCTTTGTCGAATGGTACTGATAAGAAACGACTGTTCAGCATGATGGTAGCGAATATGCAGATCGTTCATTTTGATGTGGACTACACAACAACTGGGCAGTACGACTGGATGCCTCTGCTCAAATGAGGCCAAGGAGTGTTTCAGTGCTTTCGGCATTTCAAACTAACGAGTTCAGCGTCAAAATAATTAGCTTGAACTTGTTTTAAAACCGCTTTTCGGCATAACTTAATCTCCGCCAACCTGAGTATCACGTTGGAATGCTTGTTTGATCTGCTCCTTTCTTCTCCCGATCGTCTGATTGAACCAATGAAACGCCTGACTATGGTAAGTATCCTAAGAAATTTGTGCAAACTTGAATACTTAGCTGCCAGTTCTTCGTAAAAGGTAGGTATTTGAACCGACTGCAATACGTTGAGGTTTCTTGAGATGACTACCGGATTTTGTTTTGGCTAATGATTCATTTCCCTTGACCACCACTTTGGTCTGTTCCACCACATCGGTTAGCTAGTTCCTGTGTTAAGATTCCATTCGAAGCACAGTCTGCGGGGTTATCTTCTGATGTAACGTAGTTCCATTTTTCCCAGTATATCGATCTAAGGATTTTAGCAGTCCTGTTTGCTACAAAGGTAGGCCAGCGTGACGGATGGGATGCAAGCCAATCCAAAACTATAATCAGTCCAGGCATACACCCTTTTGATGTTTAACTCTACTGATTCTCGTATTGTTTTGATCAGTCTCGTTAATAAAAGTGTGGCACATAACTCTAGACGTGGGATTGTGGTTTTACTGAGTGATGCTACTTTAGTTTTGGCTGAGATTAAACAAACTTCTATACCGTTATTAGAAGTAACACACCTGCAATACACTGCTGCAGCGAACGCCTTCTTGGATGCGTCTGCGAAACCATGGAGCTCAATTGCTTTGTCCTCAGCGGTTGACAACCAGCATGGGATTTTGATCATCTATAAATCTGACAGCTGATTGCGAAGTAACAGCCATTCCTTCTCCAGACCACTTGGCAATTGATCATCCCAACCCAGCTTTTGTAGCCATAGGCTTTGGGACAATATTTTAACTTGAACGACTGCTGGAGAGGAGCTAGCCACCCCAATGGATCGAAGATCCGCAAAGCTTCCGATAATGGATGATTGGTGTTCCATTGCCAGACCCCAATAAAACTTCCACAATTATGGTTCTCAGAGTTCTCACTTACTCAAGAGAATCCGCACCCGTTATAAGATCGTCCACATTAACATCGTCTCGAATTTGTTTGGCTGCTTCTGGAAACTCGACTTTATTATTTTCTGCTATTTGCTGAAGAACTCTGTTGCTAAAAACGACCCATTCCAAAGGTTACGGTTTTCAACTTGTATGCTTTCACTTGATCAGCTGCGTTATTTCTCCATAATATCATTTGGTATTTCAGCACTTATCTAAACATTTTTTCGATGTCTCCAGTGAACACTATTTTGTATTTGCGGAATCTGATTAATATGCTATACAAGTTATTTTGTAAGCATCGAATATCATTCTCAGCTTGGTCGTGGTACTGGAACTTTTTATTATGCCGTGATGAGGTAGGAAACAGCTGTTTTGCTCGTTCATCGTAACCGCTTCCTCCATGTGTCTTAAGCTTATGAACTCTTGCATATAACCACGGTAAAATTTATATATTGCCATCAAACGCTGAAATC